>BPLQ01010069.1:0-334942 GCA_021605075.1 Caerostris darwini
TGAATAACCACATACTATAAATCAAAACCTAACAACATCTGCCAGTTCCATCATCGTGCTTCTAATACAGATTTATTAAATCCCTCACAAAATGAATAATTCATTCCCGAATAAAATGTAACAAGGCACATGCACATATCGATGTGTACACATCCAATAAAGGTAAAATGTGTGCCTCATCTGTGATTAAAACCAATAAAGAACACTCTTTTAACTCTTTGAACAAACAATTTTCATTATCATCTAAAATGCCCTTTGTCAAACATATTGCGAGGCTTTTTGCTGCGGGGATTACATTGTTAAGTGCAAACTTTAACCCGAGTGTACTCCTGGAAATATGCATTATAGCAAATGCTCTCTGCCATCCATTAACCGGTTCGCATAATTAAGCTCTTGGAAACATGCATCATTCTGAATGTCTGATCATAATTTATGCCCCTAGAAATTGACATTTTGTGTTCGTCTTGATGCTCATTTCATTTACTCGATGTTCCGTTCGAAGCTTGTTTGCAGGGTTGAAGTCGAATTACCCGCTGTTGTTCAAGGATGATAATTCGGTTTGGGTTTTAACTCCCGCGGAAGACGATTTTTCATCGCCTCCGTTTTATGGTTATTTAAATATGCAAAGTGAGTCAATTTGGTTTGTTAATAATAGTTTTGTGATGAACATATTTTGAGGAGACCGATTCAAAAAAATTCTCGAAGTTACTAATGATTATACGGTTTTAATTGTTTTTATTGCAATTGGGTTCATGTTTAAAATTGTTTGAATTATTGGGAATAAAATTATTTTTAATGTATAGTTACGAGATTAACTGTTTGATTAGGGAAAAATTAATATTACGTTCTTATTATTCTTGAAGTCGAATCACCCGCTGTTGTTAAAGGAGTATAATTCAGTTTGGGTTTTAACTCCCGCGGAAGACGATTTTTCATCGCCTCCGTTTTTATGGTTATTTAAATATGCAAAGTAAATCAATTTGGTTTGTTAAAAATAGTTTTGTGATGAACATATTTTGAGGAGACCGATTCAAAAAAATTCTCGAAGTTACTAATGATTATACGGTTTTAATTGTTTTTATTGCAATTGGGTTCATGTTTAAAATTGTTTGAATTATTGGGAATAAAATTATTTTTAATGTATAGTTACGAGATTAACTGTTTGATTAGGGAAAAATTAATATTACGTTCTTATTATTCTTGAAGTCGAATCACCCGCTGTTGTTAAAGGAGTATAATTCAGTTTGGGTTTTAACTCCCGCGGAAGACGATTTTTCATCGCCTCCGTTTTATGGTTATTTAAATATGCAAAGTAAATCAATTTGGTTTGTTAAAAATAGTTTTGTGATGAACATATTTTGAGGAGACCGATTCAAAAAAATTCTCGAAGTTACTAATGATTATACGGTTTTAATTGTTTTTATTGCAATTGGGTTCATGTTTAAAATTGTTTGAATTATTGGGAATAAAATTATTTTTAATGTATAGTTACGAGATTAACTGTTTGATTAGGGAAAAATTAATATTACGTTCTTATTATTCTTGAAGTCGAATCACCCGCTGTTGTTAAAGGAGTATAATTCAGTTTGGGTTTTAACTCCCCGCGGAAGACGATTTTTCATCGCCTCCGTTTTATGGTTATTTAAATATGCAAAGTAAATCAATTTGGTTTGTTAAAAATAGTTTTGTGATGAACATATTTTGAGGGAGACCGATTCAAAAAAATTCTCGAAGTTACTAATGATTATACGGTTTTAATTGTTTTTATTGCAATTGGGTTCATGTTTAAAATTGTTTGAATTATTGGGAATAAAATTATTTTTAATGTATAGTTACGAGATTAACTGTTTGATTAGGGAAAAATTAATATTACGTTCTTATTATTCTTGAAGTCGAATCACCCGCTGTTGTTAAAGGAGTATAATTCAGTTTGGGTTTTAACTCCCGCGGAAGACGATTTTCATCGCCTCCGTTTTATGGTTATTTAAATATGCAAAGTAAATCAATTTGGTTTGTTAAAAATAGTTTTGTGATGAACATATTTTGAGGAGACCGATTCAAAAAAATTCTCGAAGTTACTAATGATTATACGGTTTTAATTGTTTTTATTGCAATTGGGTTCATGTTTAAAATTGTTTGAATTATTGGGAATAAAATTATTTTTAATGTATAGTTACGAGATTAACTGTTTGATTAGGGAAAAATTAATATTACGTTCTTATTATTCTTGAAGTCGAATCACCCGCTGTTGTTAAAGGAGTATAATTCAGTTTGGGTTTTAACTCCCGCGGAAGACGATTTTTCATCGCCTCCGTTTTATGGTTATTTAAATATGCAAAGTAAATCAATTTGGTTTGTTAAAAATAGTTTTGTGATGAACATATTTTGAGGAGACCGATTCAAAAAAATTCTCGAAGTTACTAATGATTATACGGTTTTAATTGTTTTTATTGCAATTGGGTTCATGTTTAAAATTGTTTGAATTATTGGGAATAAAATTATTTTTAATGTATAGTTACGAGATTAACTGTTTGATTAGGGAAAAATTAATATTACGTTCTTATTATTCTTGAAGTCGAATCACCCGCTGTTGTTAAAGGAGTATAATTCAGTTTGGGTTTTAACTCCCGCGGAAGACGATTTTTCATCGCCTCCGTTTTATGGTTATTTAAATATGCAAAGTAAATCAATTTGGTTTGTTAAAAATAGTTTTGTGATGAACATATTTTGAGGAGACCGATTCAAAAAAATTCTCGAAGTTACTAATGATTATACGGTTTTAATTGTTTTTATTGCAATTGGGTTCATGTTTAAAATTGTTTGAATTATTGGGAATAAAATTATTTTTAATGTATAGTTACGAGATTAACTGTTTGATTAGGGAAAAATTAATATTACGTTCTTATTATTCTTGAAGTCGAATCACCCGCTGTTGTTAAAGGAGTATAATTCAGTTTGGGTTTTAACTCCCGCGGAAGACGATTTTTCATCGCCTCCGTTTTATGGTTATTTAAATATGCAAAGTAAATCAATTTGGTTTGTTAAAAATAGTTTTGTGATGAACATATTTTGAGGAGACCGATTCAAAAAATTCTCGAAGTTACTAATGATTATACGGTTTTAATTGTTTTTATTGCAATTGGGTTCATGTTTAAAATTGTTTGAATTATTGGGAATAAAATTATTTTTAATGTATAGTTACGAGATTAACTGTTTGATTAGGGAAAAATTAATATTACGTTCTTATTATTCTTGAAGTCGAATCACCCGCTGTTGTTAAAGGAGTATAATTCGGTTTGGGTTTTAACTCCCGCGGAAGATGAAGATGTTTTATGGTTATTTAAATATGCAAAGTAAATCAATTTGGTTTGTTAATAATAGCTTTTTGATGAAAATAGTTTGAGGAGATGGATTCAAAACAACCTTGAAGTAATGAATAAGCAGTAATGAATAGAAGTTTTAAATAGTTTCTTATTGCAATTGGGGTTTTATTTAAAAATGATTTAATTACTGGAAAAATAATTATTTTTTAATGTTTCGTAGTGCAGTATGTTTTACTATTGAATAATTGATACAAGTTTGTTATTATTGTATTCCTAGTTTTGTTTTGTTTCTTTATTATTAATATTAGTTTCTTGTATTTAGTTTTCTTATTGCAATTGGGGGTCTTGGTTATAAATGTTTTAATTATTGGGGAAATAATTATTCTTTAATGCTTTGTAGTGCAGAATGTTTTACTAGAGAGTAATTAACTTTACTCTCTGAATTCTTACTGTTTGTGGTACCCATTTAGTTGTTTCTAATTTCGTAGTTAATAGTACTTAGCACGAATTTCTGAATTCTTGCTAAATGTAGTAGCTGCTTAATTAGTTTTAGTTTAATGGCATTAGTTAGTTAGTGTTAGTTACTGAGCTCTTGAAGTTAGAAACACAATTTTTACATTTTTTTACATATGTTCTAACCTTTACAGTAGAATACCTTTATGGAAAACCAAAAAATGTCATGACCTTTTTTTTTCGTTACATGTTCCATAACATTTATCCGTGTATTCTTCTTTTTTTTTTTTTTTACCACAAATACAATGTCCGATTCATGACACTCTTAGATGGCTCAGCAATTGTACAGAAGGGCTGAGATGTGAATCCGCTGGTGGCATCTATCGCAGTCGCTGTTTTTAGAAAAAAAGAAGGCTCTAAAATCTTCGTCCACATTTGAATGCGATAGCTGAGAGCGTCACTTGCCAACGCCTTTCAAACCGGTTTGTTTCAGAATGACAAAAATACAAACATTTTGCTACTCTCGGGGAAGCAGAATTTCCTCTTCAGATAGCATCGGATTTTTATTTTTATTCATTTTTTTTTATCATTCACCAAACCAAGCTTTCACAACTTTCCGACTGGGGTCTCGCTGATAAGGAACGATAAGGTTATTTATATATTTTTTTATTATTATTTATTTTTAAATTTTATTATTATTTTTTTTATTATTGTTTTTATTTATTTATTTATTTTTGAGATCACACTGAAATGCTCGGACAAACAGAACGGCTTACAGAAATTATAACCTCTTATATAAAACATATCGTATCATGAATTTGACTGGTAGAAGTTTATCAGGTTTTCTCTCAAACAACACGCAAATTTGTGTCAGCTATCCTGACAAAAAGTAATGTCTTTTCTTTATCTTCGTAGCAATACGGCAATCTTTGTCTTCGTAGTGTATATAAATAAAATCCGGTTTCTGTTTATATACAGCCTAAAATATTTTTGTGAAGTTTTAATTAACTGCTCACATTTATTACACATAAACAATAAAAAAAAAATATTAGAAAAATATTACAAAATATTACAAAAAAAAAGTTGTACAATATGATAGCTATATAGTTTATTTAATATAACAAATCATGAATAATGTTTATAAATTCAAAATTCTACATTGTAGTGTGCAGCCTCGGCTATCAGATTGTAACTGGGTTGAGATATTTGAGGCACAAGTTTGAGAACTCGCAGTTTTATTGACACACGCATACAATTAGAGACCTGCAATATTTAACACATTTAAAGACAGATAATCGTAGATTCGTGGAAGGATTCCTCTTCGAAGCCGAAAACCCGACAGGCGGCAACGCGCAGGATGCACGAAATATACTTCGGGTAAGAGTTCTGAAGACCAATTGATCATTTCTCCTGAACGCCACAGGGGGCACTGTTACCAGTGTATAAGAGGAAGTACGATTACAACTTACATATATACTGGAAGGTATAAAATGTAGAAAGTTAAAGAAATAGATTCTTTAGTATGTGAAACAGTAAGGTAAAATTATTATTAAATTTTAATTTAAAAATTTTGTAATTAAAAATATAAATTCTTTAATTTTAATTTTAAATATGAAAAAACGGGTTTATTCAACATCTAAATCTAAAAATAATTTAACATTTAATTTTTATTAAAATATTAACTACCAAAAAGAAGTTAAATACAAAAAAAATTTTGTTGAACATTTTTTTTAAAAATTAAAATTAATAATAGTTGATTTTAAAAAAATCAATAATTACAACTTTAAAAAAAATGTAAGTTTTTTAAAAATTATAATCTTTTAATGAATTAAAAATTCAATTTCATATTTAGTAGATAAAAATAAAGTTAAATAAAAACGAGCAATTAAAACATTCTAGATGTGCATTAATGGTAAACAGGATTTTATATTACGAAATATTTATTAGAAAGATCACATTATTTCTAATACTACATTTTAAAATATGTTTAACATTCAAATAAATATTTAAAATAAACCTTAGCATTTTTTTAAAAAATTGTTCCAAGGCAATGTTTGTATTTAAAACAAATCTTCAAAAATACTAAACTCTTTACACATTCACTTGCGTTATTTGCTGTTTCTAAAATGTCCTTTTTTCAAATGCTATGGCTTTTACAATGTGTACCTTTCAATTCTCCGTTGCATATTATGCGTCTAAAATTCAGAATCATCCAACAGAGGGGTCGTACTGATATTAAATATCTGCTAGATAGCGATCTCGATTAAACGCAATACTGATGACAAGCAACTGACAGTGAAATAAATTTGCTACGTAGTTCAATTATTGATTAATCCCCCAAATTCATGAACTACATGGAAATTGATAAAACTGAAAATAGAAAAGTGTTCACATCATTATTTACAGCTGGCATTAAATACGCTTTGATAATAATTTACTTTAAATAATATATTTTTTAATTAATAAATGATTACTGAAAGCACAGATTATTTAAGCGCAGATTTTCCAAATTTTAATGCTCCGAATTTTTTCTGTACAACAATGGGTTTCGTATGGTTGATGAATGGAAGACTTTTAAGTGTAATTGTCCTGCATTTGCGTGTCGTATTTCATGAATTAAGTACGAATGAATAATTATTTTAAATATGAATAATTCATCCAATTTTTTAAAAATAATTTAGAACTAGCAGATTGAATTAAAAGATAAAAAATGAGACAATCAGATTATTTTCAGACAAAATTCGTCCTTATCACTACTGCGTTCTAAAATTCCAGAAAAATTTCATTTGAATCGTAAACTGTATCTGCAGCTGAATATTTTTTTTCTGTAATTCATATTTTATCAACATTTTCAATCAATATAATCTTTCATCAAATGTTTAAATCCAGGCCCACACGGGGGGTGGCGGGTTGCTGTTAAACCGGATGTTTATCATTATATGCTATCCGTGTCGGGAACTATAAAAAATTCTCAAAAAAATATATTTTATTTATTTATTTATTATTATTATTATTTTGGAATTTTATGTACAAATTTCAAGATTATTGAATCAAGGTTTTATTGTATTTGTAATAAGAGTAATATGAATTATTAGTAATTTTGGTGAACAAAGAATAAAATGCCTTTTCTTCATAATGATAAAACAATAATAAATATATTATTAAAATAATTATTTATAAATTATTAAAAATTAATAATAAATTATTTAAAATTGTAGTGTTGTAGGTTGAAGCAACTCTGGATTGTAACTGGGTGTGATTGGGTTGATACTTGAGAACACAGGTTTGAGAACACCCAGCTTTATTGACACACCCACAAACACCATACACATCATCAATATTTAACACATTTACAGACATATACAGTCTGAGTAAAAACTTTAAGGCCAGTAGACATTTTTGAGAAAATGGAAACATTTTAAACTGAGGAATTAAAATACCATTTGATTGATAATTATTGAGCTTAAGTAAAAGTAAAAAGAGTAGAAAAATTAATTTGCAAATATTTTATTATTAGAAAATATTACAGAACACACAGATGAATATTTGAGCCTGAGTAAACACTTTAAGGCCAACATAGAAAATAACATATAAGAAAAAAAATTCTTAGAAGGTTGTGTAGGAGCCATTATTTGGAATTACTTCAAATATTCTTGTTTTCATGGATGAAACGAGTTTTTGACAAAGGGTGGGTTCGGTTTTATACCATTCATCTTCGATAGTAGATTTCAGCTCTGTTGTTGATGTAAAATGTCTCCCATTTGCATAAACTCTTCTTGCTAAGTCAGCCCAAAGGTTCTCGATTGGGTTGAGGTCAGGTGATCTAGCTGGCCATTTCACAGTTGTGGACTTGGAACCAATTTTTTGTGCTGTTACTCGAATGGATCGGTGCATTGTCTTGCTAATATTTCCAATTTCCTCCAGCAAGACATTCAGCATTTGGCAAAAAGATGATTTGTTAAGACATTTTGGTATCCTTGTGAATTCATTCTACCTGAAACGAATGCAATTGAGCCCACACCATTGTAAGAAAAACAGCCCCAAGTCATGACAGACCCTCCACCAAATTGGCGCTTGGAGAATATTTCTTTTTCATTTCTTATATCATACCAGTAGAAATTCCAGCCATCTGGTCCATCCAAATTCCATTTTTTTTTTTCATCAGAAAAAATAATTTCTTTCCATTGGTTGTCCCAGGTCAGGACTTTCTGGCCAAAGTTCAAACGCTCTATTTTGTGTCTCTGCTGTAACTGAGGCTTAGTCAATTTTGCTGTATAAGTGTACCTTCCAGACCTTCTAATTGTGTTATAAATCGTTTTTTGGCAAACTTTTAAACCTGTCGTCGGAATCAGTTTCCATGTTGAGTACTTTCCAATAGATGCAAGTTGGCAAATTCTTCTTTCATCACGCGAGGACAAAGCTTTAGGTCTTCCCCCAGTATTCTTTTTACCATAATTGTCTTTCAATTTAAAAAAAATTGTTGACTACAGTCTTTGATCTTCCTATCTTTATCGCAATAGCACGACTACTCATTCCTGTTGAAGACAAAGCTTCGATCTGTCCTCTTTCACGATCAGTTAATTTCTTACCCTTCGCCATCTTCACAAAGATCACCAATACTTCGAAGAAACGTATGACAAATATGAAAATTGCAGCGTTGTCACAAGCTAGTAGTTGCAATGGTAAGTACACGATTATATTATATTTATTTTTAAAAAATGACTGGTGGCCTTAAAGTTTTTACTCAGGCAGAAGTACTAACTTTGTAAATAAACACATGTTTCTCATAATTATGCATTTACAAATTATGTTTATAGCATTTATTTCTTATCAATGAACTTTAATAATTAATATTATTTGAATCCCTTTTATTTCATTTTACATTTTCTCAAAAATTTTTACTGGCCTTAAAGATTTTACTCAGGCTGTAATTATAGATTCGTGGAAGAACTCGAAAACCCGAAACTCTGCTACGAGCAGGATGCGTGAAATGTACTTCCTCTCCGGGTGAGAGTCTGTAGTACTTATACTCAGGGTTACGTTGAATATATTTTCTCCAGGGATGAGAGATTACAAACTAAACGTTTCTCAGCAGCTGCGAATATTGCGCTGTACTTTATCTCGGGCAAGAGCCTGGAGGCTTGATAATTTCTCCTGAACGCCATTGGGAGAGTTCTCGCAGTGCATAAGAGGAAGCACGTTACAAAGTTATTTATTTAAAATGATATAATTTTTTAAATTACAATTGCAACAATTATGCTCCAAAAAGTTTTAAACAATGAATAAACATCATTACAGTAAAACAACTTAGTTTTTATAAATTGCAGTGTAATAATTTTGTATAATAATTTGGCTTACTTTTATAACAGTGTTTTATAAATATATTTAACCAAATATCTGTAATATTTTCTTTTCAAGAAATTTAAATATTCATACAACAGTGCAGTTGTTTATGTTTTCAAATTTATCTGACCATCCAAAAATAAAAACTATTCATCCTAAAAGTAATTATTTTTTATTATTCTGTTTCTTTTTTATATTTTTTATACGTATGAAAAACAATATGTTTTTCTTCACAAGATTTTCAATATGAACAGAAACGTTAATGAAAAAAACCCTAGCTGAATAATTCTGTAAAGCAAAATTAAAATTTGGAATCAGACAAACAAGAGTATGCAATTTTAACTCATTATTCCTGTCGTAAACACACCGGTTCAAAAAAAAAAAAAAAATTTTTAATTTAAAATTCCAGTTATCAAAGATGCTTTTATCATTAAAATAAATCGGGACTATAAGAAAAAAAAATGGATTGGATAAAAAAAAATACTTTAAACAATTATAATTCTTTTTTAAAGATTAAATTAACTAACGATGTTTTTAGGGTTGTCTCTCCATGAAACATGATCTTGTTGACTAATGAGATTCTTGTTGGAGAAAAGATAAGGTTATAAAAAAAAATTGTACTTGTTTGTCAAGCACATATATTTAAAGATGATTATAACGAAAAGATAAGAAAACATTTATTCATCATTTTGTTTTCCTTCTTTTAGAATGCATTTATATATATTGATATTTAGCTGAATGTTACAATAATTTTATATTTCACTGAAACTGTAGCGGTGATATGTTTTCTTGTATCCATATAAATAATATAAAAATACAATTTAATTCACATGCTTTTTTAATTTTAGCATATGTTTTAGCTTTAACCTTTAATAAAGCATGTTACCATGTGTTATGGATTCAATGATTCAATGTGTTATGGATTCAATGTGTTATGGACCAAATGATTTAAAATTAATCTATTCAAATAATAAGCCTATACTACTGTGCCCAAAAAGTAAGACCAATTATTTTTTCTTTCAAAACCTCTTTATTTATTCTTCCAAATTTATTTCATCGCCTCCAAAATAATCCCCTCCGGACAAAATGCACTTATGCCAACGTTTTTTCCAATCCTCAATGCATGCTGAAAAGTTTTCGGCAGGGGTGGCCTTCAAAGCGCGCTGCGATTCACGTTGAATCTCTTCCATCGTCTCAAAACGGTGTCCCCGGAGTAGTTTTTGAGTTTAAGGAATAGCCAGAGGTCCCACGGTGTGGATACGGTGGTTGTGGAACGATATGAGTTTCATTTTTCGCGAAAAAGTCCGTTTGAAAGAAGGCGTTTGAGGCCCAAAATGGAATGGACCGATCCTTTTGAAATTCCAACATCATCAGCAAGGTCTCTAATTGTATATCGACGGTTTGCAAGCACCAAATCTTTGATTTTTCAGATTTGAACTTCGTCGGTTGAGGTGGATAGTCGACCAGAGGGCTCTTCGTCTTCAACACGTTCTCTGCCTTCTTTGAACTGTTTATACCACTTGTAAACATTTCTTTCCCGATGAAGGAATGCTCACCGAATTCCTTCTGCAACATTCTATACGTTCTGCAAACAAAACTGAATGTAAATTCTTTGGTCAATTAATTGAGATATTTCAAAAATCGCCTGAATCCGGTTTAGCTTCTCACAAAGACAAGCGTAACTCAAACACTAATTTTAATTTTGACATGATGCTTTTATCATTAAAATAAATCAGGACTATATAAAAAAATGGATTGGATAAAAAAAAATGTTTTAAACAATTATAATTCTTTTTTAAAGATTAAATTAACTAACGATGTTTATAAGGTTGTCTCTCCATGAAACATGATATTGCTTACTAATGAGATTCTTGTTGAAAAAAGATATGGTTTTAAAAAAGATTTTACTTGTTTGTTAAGTTACATATATTTAAAGATGATTATAACGAAAAAGTAGGAAATTTTATTCTTCAGTTTGTTTGCCTTCGTTTATAATGCATTTATAAATATATAACTTCATATTTCACTGAAACTATAGGGATGATATGTTTTCTTGTAACCTTATAACTTTATAAATAATTTATAAATACGACTTAAACATTGATATGCTTTGACCTTTAACATGTATCTGTTTTACATTAAGGTACTTTTGAGAAAAACAACATTCAATCCATCTAATTCCTGATTGCAGTTAGTAACTAACATTATTAACTAAATTAACAGGGTAATTAATGTATTTAAATTTTTTGTAATATTAATATTTGAAATCCTTAAATTTACTATTGTAACCGGGCTTTTTCATACATACTGGCAAGAGTGTCCCCCCCCTTTGTTGTTTAGGAAAAATGTTCAGCCGGCCTCCAGATTCTCGCTCGGAAGGAAATATAGAGAAACCTGCGCTCCCGCTGAGAAATGTTTAGTTGATCTACAGTTCCTCACTCCGAGAGAAAACATATTTATCTCAACCCTGCGTATTAGTTTGCCTACAGACTCTCAATCGGAGAAAAATATATTTAGCGTACCCTAAGCGTAGTATATACCCTGCTGTGTGTGTATCGGGTTTTCGGATTTGAAGTGGAGTCCTTCCTCGAATCTATAATTATTTGCTTTAAATGTGTTAAATATTGTATGTCTGTATTTGTATGGGGTGTTTGTGCTTGTGTAAAGAAAGCTGTGAGATCTCCAACTTGTCCCTCAAGTATCTCAACCCAACTGCACCCAGTTACAATCTGGTTGCCCAACTTGTATACTTATCTATTAAATTAGTGTTATTAGTTTTTCAGTAATTTCAACATTTTTGAAAACTTTTTCAGTAATATCATTAGCATAAATTAAGCTTTTTGCTGTTTCTTTCATTCTGTAAAATTTTCGAACGAATGATGCAAAAAAATGTCCATTAGGGAACATCTAAGTAGGTTTCATTTATTGGGCTACCAAGAAAGTAATTTCGGTTTTCACCATTTAAGAATATGGTAAAAACTAACTTAATTTCTTGTCAACCCAATGGGTTGTTGAAATAGCAAGTTTATTGGAACTTTTGAATTAAAACGATGAATTTGGGGAATGATAGATCAACATTCAATTATACTAATTATGAAGTAATACCTCGATATATGTCTGCTTTGGAATAAGTTCAACGTAATATAGATCCATTTTATAAGCGAAAATATGTTGTTGTTGTTGCTTATCCCCTTAATTTAGAATCCTAAACCAAGTCCAGTAGATCATGCTGCTTCAATAGATCGTAAACTGTCCTCCCCTCATTCAACAGTTGCCTCACAGAGGCACCAATACAATCTATGAGATGAGAGGGAGACGCGATGGTCAGAACAAATGACAAAGGGTATGTCTTCTCGTCTCCATTGAAGGTCAAACTCTTAGTGTGGCCAGTCCTGTCTAGCTAAAACCGTTTGAGCAGGTCTAGGACAGGAGCACTGCAAGGACATACCAGGATATTTAGCGGCGTACCATGCGTGAATTGGTGGCGACCTCCAAGAGGTATTCACTCTGGCTAAAGTCATGGAATGAACCTCTGAAGCTAACAGATTGTAAGAAGAAGCTTTGGGAAGTTCAATAATGCGAAAATATTTGTTTATTAATGGTTCCGCGTTGGCAATTGTGAAAAGAGAGTAACTGTTAATGAGTATCAATTGGGCCCACGTAGAGTTCAAGTTAAAAGAAACTAAACCGTTGTCACACTGGAAAAGCACAGTTGATAATCCCGTGCTTTTTAAATGCAACAGTTGACGATAATTTGGTTTGTCGCTCTATGGTTATTTTTTTTTTCACACTTATTAGACTCATTAGACCGGGTACATACAGTTTAAGGTGGATTCTGAACCACTAACAAACATGTATGCCACTACCACGCTTCAAGCCTGAAGCCTGTGGTACCAAAAGCCAGAACGGTAGCAAATTGGCCATCAAGCAGCTGATGATGATGATCTCAACACCTGAGAAACAAACGTGTGTATATTTTACTAGTATGTTTTTGAAGTTTTCTTCTTCCTTTATTTCAATAATTTCACTAATACAAAGAAAAGTTTAGTTATTTGTATTATTCTAAACTATTATTTAGAGATTTCTTTAACAAAAGGTTAATGAATTATACCAGATTTACCAGTTCTTGCAGATTTTCAGAGGGATCGTTTACTTTAAAAATTAAAGGAGAAAATACAATATAAATACAATGAGGACTGGCAGGCCTTCTGAATTGCCTAAGATATGTTGTTTCTTATCCCACTTGGCTGGCCAAGCCCACGAGCCCATATGGACTCATGATTGAAGGGGAAGGAAGCAGCTTCTGTTGTGATGGAGCACCCGTAAGTAGAAGCCTGACTTTTGCTCCGTGACGCTCTTACTGTCATAGAAGACCGGGACCTACGGCTTAAAGTGGATTCCGAACCACTACAAACATCCATGGCACCGCCGGGATTCGAACCCGAAACCTGTGGCACCGAGCGCCAGAGCGCTAGACACTCGGCCATTCAGGTCCCAAATTTGCCAACGGCACGCAGTGTTCCCAGGTGGTCACCCACCCAAGTACTGACCGCGCCCAATGATGCTTAACTTCGATGATCTAACGAGAACCGGTATATTCAGCATGGTACGGCCGTTGGATACGGCCTAAGATATTCCTAACGAAATGCTTTATAGCATCAGCGCCTTATTGCTTATTCTTTAACAGAATATTGATGGATTATGCCCATACCAGTTTTTGTTCAGTTTTAGTGTGTTGCTTACTATAGGAAATAAAGGGAGAATCGTAGAATTAAAGGAGGAAAATGTAATATAAATAGAATGAGGGCTGGCAGGCCTTCTGAATTGCCTAAGATATTTTAGTAAAGTGCCGTATTGCTCATTCTTTAGCAGAATTTTAATTAATTATGTCCATATAAGTGTTTATGGATTTTTAGGGCGATGTTTATTATTAGAATTAAAGGAATAATCGTAGAATTAAAGGAGGAAAATGCGATACAAATAGAATGGTGGCTGGCAGAACTTCTGAATTGCCTAAGGAGATAGAAGATATTCTGGTAAAATGCCTTATTGCAGCAAGGTCACAAACAAGGTTTCCTTTTTGATAAGCAAGAACTAAAAATAATTGTTCTAGAATCACGTAGATGTCAATGGTCTTCACAACCGATTTCAAAACTATCTAACAGGAGATGACTGGTACCAAGGATTTGTAAAAAGACATCTACAAGAAAAATCCTGAACATTTGGAGATATTACGAAAATATATCGAGACTCATTTGTCTTCTATGGGTTTTATAACGCAATAAAAAAAGTTTTATTCGGAATCATCATTTGATAAAGATTACGTATGCTTGGTGTGCAAAGCAGTCTAAATTGGCTTTACCAGTGTTTCTTCTAAGTTGAGAGATATTGGACAAAAGGAGACTCTTTTTATAATTTAACGCAAGGGTAATTGTAAAATCGGGGACTGTTTTAGACAGGCAAATGGATTATTTGATAATGAAATGATATCAAAAAGGATAAATATTTCATTAGGAAAGGTAACTAACAATTTGATGACGATTTTTTCGCCTATTGAGTGCTTAAACTGGTTGGCTGCTTTATGACCAATTGGTTAGAACTTTGGCCTTTGGTACTATAGGCTTAAGATTTGAATACTGGATGTGGCCTGGATGTTTGTTAGTAGTTCGTAATCCCCATTAAACTGTAGGTCCTAATCTAATTAACTTAAAGTGTGCAAAAAAAATGACTAGAGTGACAAAACAAACATGCTAAAAATGGGCATGACAGTGAAACACGTCCTTTAAAATCTCTGCCAAATGGAGGGATATCAAAACCTTATAGATCAGTACAACCTTAACATCGGTATATGTCAGCTTTGATATACGGTCAACTTGATATGTGATATTTGACTACTTAATAATATAAAATAAATAATTTTTGCAATATAAAATTTAAAATTGAAGCCTTTAACACATCCTGTCTTACAATAAATATGAAAACCGTATTACATTCAACATAAGTGGTACATCGGTATACGACCAAATTGATTTAAGTCCACCTTGTTATACGTCCTGTTTGGACACACACAAAACAATTTGTTTAGTATACGATCTTTGCTTGGTAAGCGACTCGCATGTGTCAAAATCATTGCTAAATTAATAGATGTCAGAAACAAAAAAACAAAACCCAAACAAGCCGTAATAACATTGTCTGGAAAGACCAGACAATTACATAAATCCAAAGCATCTTGAGGAAAAAACAGAAGAAAAGTCCTTTAGACAGATTCCCTCAATCAAGTCCAAGTAAGGTACAAGAGAAAATTAAATTTGGTCAATTTTAAATTATCTATGTATTTCATCTTAACTGTTTTCATACATTACAAAAAAGAATACTAAATTATTTTGTTAAACTCCTATAATATGTCAATAACAATAAGAATTTTTTCACTGGATCGGGTTAATTATTTTTCCTTCATTTCTTATGAAAGAAATTCTTTTAAAATACGGCTTGTTTGCTATAAGTCCATGGATATGAATCATATTAAGGATGTATATCAACGTACTACCATAATTTTTTATTACCGTTAAAAAAGTCCTTATTGAAAAAAAAGCAACCTAACTGGTTCTACACCTACATAATCCTCATTTTTTTAAATCAACAAACTAATAAATAAAAAAAAATACTCACAGATATCTTTAGATGCAATTTGACCTCGACCTTCAACCCTCACAGATGGGTTCCCAAATACCTTTCCTCTTTTAAGTTCAACTGGCCGGAAAGAAAAAAAAATGTTGCCCAAACCAGACGGATAACGGAATAAAAGGGAGGTTATTTGGAGGAAATAAAAGATTCAGCAGCTACTGGGGATGGCTCCAGGAGTGGACCCATAAAACCTCAGCATCCCCACCCCCACCACCCCCTCACCCTCTCGGTAAATCTTGTTAAAAGATAAGAGAAGTTCGCATTTCCGCTACTCCTGAGATTTTCCGCCAACATCCACCCTGTACCAGCCGTGTTTTTTAAGGGTTGTTGTGAGGGGAGGGAGTTTGAAGTGAAGAGAAAAGATCCTTTCAAATTTCTGCAGCGTTTTGAAATTGGATATGCTTGGTTTTAGACATGTTTTGCTAAATTCGGTTTGGATATCGAATCCTATTTGTTGTTATTCATCACAAAATATATAATCCCTCCTTTAGATTATTCCATGTATAAAATCGTTGAAATACATAGTTTTTAAATTATTTTTTTGTAGATTTGATAAAAATATTCGATATCTGTAGAATATTTTAAAAACTAATTTTCTGTAGCTATTATATTTTAATATGACATATTTATTCAGATTCGATATCTGTAGAATAATATAAAAACTGTAATTTTCTGTAGACAACATATTTTAATGGCATTTTTTACAGATTCGATGAAGTGTATTCGATCTGTAGAAAATTAAGTTAAAATCTTCAATTTTCTGTAACCAATATATTTTAATACGACATTTTTTTCAGATTCGATAAAATGTATTCGATATCTGTAAAATAATTAAGTCAAAATTCACTAGCCAATATATTTTAACATGACATATTTTACAGTTTCGAAAAAGTGCATTCAATATCTGTAGAAAATTAAATCTAAAATTATTATTTTTACTTTTTCTGTTTTTTTTTTTTTTTTTAAGTTAACATTAATTTAAATTTGCCAATATATTTTAATATGTTTCTACAAGTTAGATAAAATATATTGAACATCTGTAGGAAATTAAGTAGAATTCGGTTTATTTATAGCTCATATATATAGCTTATACATTCTAAAAAATGCATTCGATATCTGTAGAAAATTAAATTAAAATCTATATTTTCTGTAGCCTACATATTTTAACATATTTATAGAAGATTCAGTGACTGAAAGCATAAAAAGAGACATAATTGTTAACTTTTAAAGTTTTAAATTTGATTTGAAATAATTGAGGATTTTCTTGGAGATTAACTTTCACCTGCATCTACGCAATTGTTCTTCTTGGAATGTTTGATAAAATTAAATTAATAAAAAATTGCAAGATAGGTGAGAGCAAATTCGTAATTAAAAATTATAACATTTATATTGTTATCAATTTGAATATTTTTTCATAATTATCATTTTTCTGGGAGTTTATTTTAATAATATCATATGAAAAACAATAAAAAATCTTGTTGATTCAACTGAATCACACTTTAAAAAACATTTTAGTTATTATTTCGCATTACAATTGTATCATTTTCAATTAACTCAACATTAAAAATACTTTATAATCGTTTTGTTTCAAGTATCGAAATCATATTACAGCTTTTTTTTTCCCATGTTATATCATTACAGTTCATATCAAATAAATGATTTCAATTATTTTTATCATTTTAATTTAAAATAAATATATCTTTAATAAACTTGTGGAGCTGCTTATTTTTGACAAAATTTAAAATTCTATTAAACAAAAATTGGATGATATTTGTTGTAAAAATAAATTTATCAAAATTAAATTTCGCTGTATATATATTACAAACTCTGTCAATATTTTTATATAACATCAAGATAAAAACTAAAAACTAAATCTATCTTTGGTATATTATTCATTTAGTTGTTGTTTTTTTTCATCACTTTTTGGACGATTACCAGTCAAATTTTTATTTTATTTATTTAGTCAACTAACTGTTAAGTCTGTGATTTCATTTTCAAGAGGAGTCGAGAATTAATAAATAAAATTATCTAAAAAAGTAAGTTCTTTAGACAATTGAATGATTAATTTTTGAAGTATGAATCTCCAAATACTCTTAGAACCCAATGAAGTCTATTTAAAGTAGGATTAAACATAATATGCTTGCTAGAAACCAGTGAAATCTTTTCATTTCTTAATCACTAATGCTCAATAGTTACTAACTGATCCTCAAAATCATGATTTTAAAAAAGTATAATTATCAGCAATATTTTTCTTTCAACATCAGTAAAATTGTATAATAATAATTTTATACAATTTATTTAATAATTTTGTATAATTGTTTTTTTCAATATTAGGAAATCACCATTTATACCATTAATTATTGTATTTCTTATTACATCATTAATTCAAAATTTCACATCGTCATTATTAAATCATTATTACTTCATTTATTAGATCATTAATCAAAAACTCACATAATTTATTTTGTGAAAAGGAAAAGAAATATGCAATAGGATAGGCAACAATCCCAATAAAATAAATTTTGAGAACTAAGCTTTCAATAAATTTTGCTGTTGCGAATTATCGTGTAATAATAATTGCTGCTCAATCCATTTCGATCATTTTATTTTACAACACTTCAAGATTTCTCCATTATAAACATATTTTTCCTCTTTCTTTATTAAACCCATAAATTCTCATCTGTCACTATACAGTAACTATGCGATAAAATCGAAATTTTGCTTAAGGAATACATTGGTACGATGGTAGTCAATTACACTCTAATCTTTTGCCACATAAAATAAAAATCGTTCTGAAAAAAATTACTATCATGAAAGGGACTTTTAGGAACAGGACAAAAGCTGACCTGCATCCCCTTGCATCATAAATCACCAGACGTCCCCCTCTGTAGAAAAGCAATGTGACCTCTTCACTTTATGGCATCCAATTCGCATGGAAACAGGTCCGAATGATTTACTTAAAGTCCTTAATCCGTGACGCTTATCCTTTGATAGCATCATCATTTTGACGAAACAAATAGACCTGGCCACCACGATCTATGGCAGATAGCTAGCAAAATAAGCTTCTCAAATATGACTTTGAATAAATCTCGTGCCGTGCTGCAAGATCTTCTCTACTCCCTTGAAGGATAGACTAATGGGTGCTTTCGACTCGAACGACCACCCCCTGCCACCTCACCACGACGACCACCCCCCAACCCCATCCCCACCCCTGATGAACAGCTTCGTGCCCAGAAGACAAATTAGCTTTGATTAGGCTTGAGAGGCCTTCACATCGAAGTCGGTGAACAACATTTTTCAATGGTGCCCAACGTTTGGACGAAGATAATTTACTTGCTGGCTGTTGCTGAACTTTTATTCCATGCTTCAGTGGACGGAGGAACACTTTAATGTTCTTTTTTCTTTCTTGTATTGATTCACGAGTCACCATCCCTCCCTCCCCAGAAAATAGTTCTCGGTGGACTTTTTCTGGAGGGGAAAATCTTTTTTCGTCGTTCAGTTCGATACGGGTCTTTTCGTATTTTGCAGCAAATGTATCATTCTGGATGATGTTGGGGAAATTTTTCCCAGCTTCGGTCCAATTTGAGGATGGCAAATAGCAGTGATTTTTTATTTAATTTTATATTTTGCCTTTTTAGGAGGTTTGTCGAATTTCTGTGTGAAATTTTCGGTTTCGGATATTGATAGCAATAAATGCTGTTTATTCAATTCCTTCTATTAGTTCACACTCTCCCTATATATATCTTGTTCAAATTTTCAATTGTTCATAAAATACTTTTTATTCATCCACTCAAGTTCAAATACAATTTTTTTGAACTTGTAGTGGATGACACTGGATGTTAATACAGTTTTTTCAAATATTAATTCATTAATTAAATTTAATTTATTAATTATAGTTTTTTTTTTTAGATTTAAGTTGCATATATCTACCAATAGATGGCGCCAGATAAACCTAAAAAAATGAATGAAAATTATTTATAAAGGACTTTCTGCAATGGAGTGAAAAAAAGTAGGAAGTGACTAAAAAAACTTTTTTTATATTACTTGTTTTATTTCTTCATATGCTTCAAATATGCTAGTCACAAAAGAAAATCTTCAATGTAGTAGTTAAATTATTGTTTTGTTCGCTAAACAAATAACATATGAAAAATAATATATCCTGAGTATTCAAAAACTATCATTGTTGATTTTGTATAAAATACTGCTTGTAATATTTTTAAGCGTAATGTATCCATTAGGCAGTTAGTAATATGGATGTTTTTAAATAAATACTAAGAAAAACAATATAAACTTAATATTATCTATATTCATTTTTTATTTTATTTATTTTTAAAATTTTATTTTCAATTATTTTTTTTTTTTACTTTATTCTCTGTTACGTATGTCTAGTTGCATATGTCTACCAATAGATCACGCCAGATAAACTTAAAAAAATGAATGAAAATTATTTATAAAGGACTTTCTGCCATATAGTGAAAAAAAAGTAGGAATTGACTTTAAATAAATCATACTTTTTCTAAATGTTTAAAGTTTTATGTTCATATATTAACAAATCAAGATTATTTTATTAATAGTGATCGGAGTTTATGTAATGATTATCTTTCTTACCATTACTTTTCAATTAAATAATTTCTCAAAATTATTTTAATTGAATGCTTCTATAAATATTTTTAATAAATTGTATTAATATAAATATTGTATTTATATAAATATCCTACATAATAATAAATATACAAATATCCTTCCTTTTTTTTGTGTGTTTGTTCGTTACTAATTTTTGTTCTACGAAAATTTTTGCAGTTCTTTATTAATTAAATTTACTAAAGTAAAAAAATGTATAATTTCATTGAAGTTAAGCAATCTGACTCATATATTATAGTAAAATAATAAATGCTTTTAATGTTCAATATTTTGTGTTCATATATCAACAAATCAAGATTATTTTATTAATAATGATATGTATTTATATAAAAATTATCTTTCTTATCGTTATTTTTCAATTGAATTCTTTCTCTAAATTAGTCTAATTGAATGCATTTATAAATATTTTTAATAAATTATATTTATATAAATATGCTAAATAATAATAAATATATAACTATCTTTTATATGAATATCCTTTTTTTGTTGTGTTTGTTCGTTCCTAATTGTTGTTCGAAAAAAATTCTTACAGATCTTTGTTAAATAAATATATATAAGTAAAAAATATGAAATTTCGTTGAAGTTAAGCAATCTGAGTCATATCTGCTAGTAAAATGATACATTTTTTTTAATGTTCAAAGTTTTATGTTCATATATCAACAAATCAAGATTATTTTATTAATAATGACATACATATTTAATTTATTTTATTTAATGTTGACATATTTATTATCTTTCTTACCACTATTTTTCAATTAAATTCTTTCCGTAAATTATTTTAATTGAATGCATTTATAAATATTTTTAATCAATTTTATTTATATAAATATCTTAAATAATAATAACTATATAAATATCCTTTTCTGTTGTGTTTGTTCGTTCCTAATTGTTGTTCTAATAAAATTCATACAGATCTTTATTAATTAAATTTACTAAAGTAAAAAATATATAATTTCTTTGAAGCTCAATAACTCTAGGTCATATATACCAGTAA
The DNA here is from genome assembly GCA_021605075.1 of Caerostris darwini. Lineage (NCBI taxonomy): Eukaryota > Metazoa > Arthropoda > Arachnida > Araneae > Araneidae > Caerostris > Caerostris darwini. The sequence continues at coordinate 21,439 of BPLQ01010069.1, forward strand.
ATTCATACATTTTTTCAATGTTCAAAGTTTTGTGTTCATATATCAACAAATCAAGATTATTTTATTAATAATGATCGGTGTTTAAATAAAGATTAATTCAAAAATTATGGTAAAAAAGATAATTTCTTTCTCTAGTTTATTTTAATTAAATGCATTTATAAATATTTAAAAAATACCGATCATTATTAATAAAATATCAAGATTATTTTATTAATGATCGGCGTTTATATAATGATTACCTTTCTTCCATTACTTTTCAATTAAATTCTTTCTTTAAATTATTTAAATTGAATGTATATAAATATTTTTAATAAATTGTATTTATATAAATATCTTGAAAATTCATGCCTGAAAATTAGGCTTGCCTAAATTTATTTTAATGCTCTGAAAAATTCGAAAGCAGTGATACATAAATATTTAAGAATTTTGAAATATTTTCGAAAATATTATTCTAGCGGATAGTAATCTATTATGTTTACTGTTATAATATATTTAACTTATAAATATATTCCTTGGTTTCTAAGTAAACATATATTTCATACTGTCAAAGATAAAATTTATTTTAGTTACATAGTCATAATGTAAATAAGAAATTTAAAAAAAATTTAACTATAAACATACCTTTTTAAATTTATATTCTGTATTTTATAATTTTTATATAATTCAGTACAATTTATTTAAAATATTTTCCATATTAAAATAAAGTATTTTTATAAGATTAATAGCTAATTTTGACAAGATTACTTAATGTTACATTCTGTTTGAAGAAGATTATTTCGAAAGCTATTTAAAAACATCGCATTATAACATGTTAAAAAAGTTTTTCATTATATTAAAAACGCAAATATTTTCCACACTAAATTAAAATATTTTCCATACTAAAAAAATAAATATATTTTATAATATTATTAGCTTATTTTGACAATATTACATAATGGTTCTGTATCTAGAAGCTTATTTCGAAAGATATTTAAAAACATTGTAATATAACGTTAAAAATTTTTTGATTATACTTTCTTATTAAAAATAGGGCTTCATAATAATTGATTTATCTTTTTAACATATAATAGGGATCTTTTGTTTCCCTATTCTATGAAAATTCTTTTTAAAAACATGTAAGAAAAGCTTCTTTAACTAAAAGGGTTATAATTATTTCTGTTGTATTACTAATCCTTCAATAATCGCAATGCATCATACAGATAAAAATAACTTTTCCATTGTTTGTAAATAGTTATTATGTATTTTTAATATCATGTAAAATACAATTATCTAAAAAAAGTTATAATTATGAATCTTTAATAATGAAATAAAAAAATTTTGTTGTAGTATTACATAAATATGTATTACATTACAAAAAATCGAATTAATAATTAATAATAAAAAATAGATAAATATCAGTATTAAAATTCAATATTAAAAATTATGGATTTTTAAAACTTCTTTGTATTCAATATGTATAGTATTAGACATATCAAACTAATCTATTTGACACGGAAGGAGGTGGAAGAATATACAAAATTATCTGTACAATTATCTGTGTAATTATCTTTGAACTGTAACGTCTCAGCCTATACTACTTCAGGTTCACGGGAAAACTTTAATTTTTATTTACAAGCATTATATACCTATGCAGAATTCCATTTACAAAAAAGTGAAAATTAAAGATAATTTGATTCACAAGTGCAGTTCACTCCAAGGTCAGAAATTTGCAGAGTTCTCAAGTCTACGAAGAAACTATTTCTCCAGGTCTGCGGCAGACCTTAATTATCACACGGCGTGATACTCGAAACCACAAGGGGCTCAATTTGGAAAAGGGGGGAAACTGCTGCCTGTTCAATCACTTCAAAAAAAGAGCAAAATAGCACTCTTTGCCGACTCGTCGTATAATATTTCTCTTTCTTCTCCAAAAGCCTCGCTTTAAAAAAATCCGTCAAGAGGGGGAGGGGGGGTCAGTTTTCTTTACTTCTCCCTGGAGTACACACTTTCTCAGCCCAATCACGATGCAACAATGGTGTAGCTCTACTAGCAATCACGATGCAACAATGGTGTATCTCTATTACCAATCACGATGCAACAATGGTGTAGCTCTACTAGCAATCACGATGCAACAATGGGGTAGCTCTATTACCAATCACGATGCAACAATGGTGTAGCTCTATTACCAATCACGATGCAACAATGGTGTAGCTTTATTACCAATCACGATGCAACAATGGTGTAGCTCTATTACCAATCACGATGCAACAATGGTGTAGCTCTACTACCAATCACGATGCAACAATGGGGTAGCTCTATTACCAATCACGATGCAACAATGGTGTAGCTCTACTACCAATCACGATGCAATAATGGTGTAGCTCTATTACCAATCACGATGCAACAATGGTGTAGCTCTATTACCAATCACGATGCAACAATGGGGTAGCTCTATTACCAATCACGATGCAACAATGGTGTAGCCCACATTCCATCTGTAATTGCTTCGGCCTGTGAAGTTCAGACAGACAACCGCTAATTTCAAGAGCCTCATACTTGACTGATATATTTGACTGAATATTTGCTATCATATTAGAGTGATAGGTTGTTATCATTAGTACAAACGCAAATTGCATGTAATATAAATATCCACAGCACTGCTTGTATGCCGTCCAAATGCGGACAAATGTGGACGGGGTTTTAAAATTTGGGTTTAAAGCAAATTATTTTGCATAGAATTTCTGAATCTGAAGGAATTCATCTAAAAAAAAAAGATGGGTAAATATGTTTCAATACATAAATTTAGTTAAAATGAAATTATTCTCTATGTTTTAAATTTGATCCAATAGAAAAGAGTGTTAACATGAAAAAATTATTAATATTGCCGATTGAAAATAAGAAACCAAAGTCTTTTAAGCATAAATCCTTTACGAAAATTATTCGATTTATTTTTTTTTAAATTACTTGAATCAGCTAATATTATCGTTACTTAAGAATTTAAAATGATATTTGTATCAGAATTCTTGCCTTTTTCTGAAATGCTCGTTGTACGCAATACAACGAAAGTAAACTTTCGCCACTTGAAATTCAAATCAGAGACAACTGAAGCACATTAACTAGCATTAATAATCTTAAGGAAGACAGTCATCACTCTGGAAGATACTCTTTTCTGGCATTCACACCTCACTTCCCTGTTTATTAAACACGCCTCGCCAATTCATCGACTACAGAGAGAGACCCAAACAAAATGAAGTGAAACGAATAAGCAGCAGACGACAATACGGAACGCGAGTTAATTTGTTTCCCGTTGACAAATCAATTAGCCGTTGCCACTTCACTGGAGAAGAATACTGAATACCTTTATTAATTCGGATTTTCCCTTTCTCTCCATATTTTATTATCGTTCTCGCAGTATATTTGTTTTTTGATTTTTAGATTCTTTTCGGGTTCTATTTATTTTTGTTTTCTCGGGCCGTTCGGAATCACTGTAATAAATCAGAGAAGGGCTTTCGGGAAAGGAGACACCAGAGAGAAATGATATATAGATTTATGGAAATGAACCTCGCCGGCATCACAGCACAACCAGCGCGGGGATTTTTCTAAGGGAATTAGGAAATTTATTTCGTTTGAAAAAGATGGGATTCTTTCCCCCCTTGTTGTTTCGGTTATGTAAACACGGCGGTGTCGTATTTCGCGAAAGATGGCAAGTTTATTGTTTTAAGGGGTCTGGATGATGAATGGACTGTTGATGGTACCATTGTTTTTTTGTTTTTTGTGTGTGTGTGTTTGTTTTTTAAGGGAGAGATTACTAACCGAAACAGCTTTTATTTGCATTTGTTTAAGAATTTTAATTAAATAATCCAAATGATGTAAGTCACTGAAATTACAACTAACCGATTAAATTATGCATGATCATACATTTATTTATTTTAATAAGAGTGAATTTATTTTTTATTTTTACACAAAGTTATTTTCATTCTTACAGTGAATTGCTAACGTTTAGTATAAAAGAAAACTTAATTTCAAGATTTTTAAGTGGCAACAGTGAAATTCATTCTTTCAACTATCATCCGCTAAAATTATTTGACATATATATTTTAATTTCAGATTGGAATAAAATTTGTTTGTTGTGAAATTATGTTGTTGCTCTAATGCAACTGGCAATACATAGATAGTTAATCTTTTTGCTGTAAGCAAGGGCAAAAGCAGTAAAATTATTTATTATTCAAAATGAAGATTAACAATCGTTTTTTTATGAATGCTTATTTAAATTTTATTGGATATCCTTTTTCTACGGATAAATGTAAAAATATTTTTCTGATTAAATAAGACTTTCTTTTAAGTGGAAGCAGAGAAATTCATTCAAAGAATTAATTTAGATTTAATAATTAATTTATTAATTATTAATTCAATTAACCAAATTACTTTTTAATTATTATTTAATTTATGAATTTTAGCTCATCAATCATGAGCTAAAATTATTTAATTCAGTTATTTTAATTTTAGATTGAAATAAAATTAGTTTGTTGTAAAATCATTTATTGTACAATATGCAGATTAACAATTGATTTTTCATGAATGCTTATTGAAATTTTACTGGATATCTTTTGCCAATGGATAAATGTAAAAATATTTTTCTAACTAAATAAGACTTTCTTTTAAGTGGCAACAGTGAAATTAATTCTTTGAATGCATGATCATAAATTTCTTTTTTTTAATAACAGTAAATTTATTTTTTATTTTACACAAAGTTCTATTTATTCTTGAATTTAATAACTAAAGTTAATTATTAAAGAAAACTTAATTTTAAGAATTTTAAGTGGCAACTGGCGTACCGATTACGGAGTACCAATGGGGATAGACGCCTTAACCTCCCCATCTTAATTCATATATAAATTTACGAAATGGCTACTTAAGGTTAGTATGTGATAAAAAAGGAAGTTTCTAAAAATTAAAAATGGTACTCAAAATAAATAAAAAAATGCTAAAAATAAATCAAAGTAAGATAAAAAAGAAAATGTTAAAATTAAAATTAAAGGAATTTAAATTAAAAATTCGGTACAATTAGGGATCAGTTGTCGTTGCTAAAAAATATTAAATAGGATTTAAAAATTGTGATTGCTGAACGTGTGAAGTGGCAACAGGGAAATTAATACTTTTAATGACCAGCAGGTGCCCAAAATTATTTGATTCAGTTATTTGAATTTTAGATTGGAATGAAATTAGCTTCTAGTAAAATTGTTTATTATATAAAATAAAGATTAACTATTGTCATTTCATGAATGCTTATTGAAAGTTTATTGGATATCCTTTGCTTATGGATAAATGTAAAAATGTTTTTCTGGCTAAATCAGGCATGATCAAACATCTTTTAAATTCTGATAAGATTTACTGAAGAACTAATAATGAAAAAATGAATGTAGACTCATGTCCATAAATTAAGGATAATTAAGTTCAGGCAAAGAAAGAGACAGAAGCAAAACAAATTTGACTTATTTTTAAAGTCTATTTATTAAACAAAAGGCAAAGAGCAAAAAAGATGCTATATGTTTGACATAATTAATAAAAACTACGATTTTTACTCCCTGGAGCAAATTTCAAAAAAGAACCTATTTACAAAAAACAGTAAAACATGGTTAGTATGATGGTTAATATGGAGTATGTCTCCCGGACGATGCAATACAGGCCTTACAACGCCTAGGCATGCCGAGTATCAAATTATCAATCTGATCTTAGGGAATATTACACCACTCATCAAGCAATGCCCTCCGAAGTTCCAGTTGACAGGTGGGAGGGGGTTGACTGGCTGCAATTCGTCGGCCAAGCATATCCCTCACATGCTCTATTGGATTCAAGTCCGGTGAGTATGCTGGCCAATCCATACGGGTGATATCCTCCAATTGAAGGCATTCGTCTACAATGTTTGCACGGTGAGGACGGGCGTTGTCATCCATAAACAGAAATTCAGCACCCATGGCGCCCCGAAACAAACGTACATGTTGTTCCAGAATGACATCCCGATAGATGTGGCCTGTCATCGTTACACTCTGAACATGCAGGTCAGTTCTGGAACCAAGAATAATTCCTCCCCAAACGAGCCATCCTGCACCACCGTAACGGTGTCGTTCAATGGTGTTCTCTTGGTGGTAACGGGTACCTGGCATGAAAGGTACCTCCATGTGAAAGTCCGGCGAGAATCAGACTGCAAACTAAACCTGGACTCGTCGGAAAACATCACAGAAGACCCCTGTTGCGGTGTCCACAATGCGTGCTCTTTACTCCAGGTTAATCGCAGGCGACAGTGAGTTGCGATAAGTGGAACACATCTGACAGGCCTACGAGCATATAGACCAATGTGCCCTAAGCGTCTGTACACGGTCTGCCTTGAAACTGTCGTACCGGTAGCTGAAGAGAGCTGACGAAACAGGTCTGATGCTGTGCTTTGTCTGTTTCTTTTGGCAGTAACTGCTAAATACCGGTCCTCCTTCGGCGTTGTAACTCAGGGGCGACCTGTGCTGTAACATCTACTCAGATTACCATCATCTTGGAATCGTTGCCAAAGCCTGGAGATGACACTCTGGGCGATTCCAAGTTCCTCGGATACTTCCAGCTGGGTACGTCCACATTCCAGTCGTCCGATAATTCTACCACGTAAAAAATCATCCAAATGCTTCCTTTGTGCCATAACTATGCGGCTATTGCACTGAAAGGCTTTTAAAGCGCTTGTGAACAATTTTACTTCTTTGCCACCAAAGAAGTAAAGACGAGAGTGTAAGAGAGGGGTATATAAGGAATTATATACCCCTCTCTTACACTCTCGTCATTGTGACGTACTATCCGCGCCATCTGGTGGTTTCTTGTAATTTGCACATTCTTCTTCAATTGTGGATATTCATATTGGAATATTGGAATATATTGGAATATTGGAATATATTGGAATATTCAAGATGTGTGTGATAATTCTACAGGTGAAATTTTTATTTTAGAGTTCAATTTCTGTGTGATTCTGAATTATCCTTAATTTATGGACATGAGTGTATTTTTAATGGAATTCTGTTTTATTCTTATAATGTATTGCAATTTATTATTGTAATAAGTACGCTATGGACATAAGATTATGACCAGGAACTCTATATAGAAATATTTTTGTACATGTATTACTAGTAGATATTTTATTATGATAAAAATTTAATTATAATTAGCAATGATGATGCGGTAAATATTATATAATATTACTATATAATACGTTTCCTTAATTGTTATTAATTTCATTATTTTTTTAGTTTAAGCAATACAATTTTTCTGTTACTTTGAATCTGCCTGGAGGGTGGGGGCTACGATTTTTTTTTTTTTTTAATATGAATTCCCATTACTCAAAATCGTAAGGAATCCAGTGTGTTATACTGGGGTTACAGGTAAATACATATTTCAAATTTACATCAAATTAAATTATGTCAAAATATACTTTATTTTTATAACTGAATGAAAAAGCTATATACAGCCAATATATATTTAGTAATTTTTTTCACACATACACAAAATTCTTTTCCTATTTTGATGACAATTACTAAATTGTTAGTACATTAATAATTTAATTATATAACATATTTTAGATAATGCTTAAATAAGTTTAAATATCTTTTATAAAAATTGTGATTGTATTATTAAAAAGCTACGGTTATTATTTTTAAAAAGCTACGGTTAAATAAAAGAGACTGAAAAAAATGATAATTTGCAGTTTTTTAAGAAATAATTTAGAAGGCTTTTTAAGTCTTATCATGTTTAAAAACATTTAATTTAATTACCCATTCCTGTATAATTATCAAGTTAGTATATTTAAATAAGAAGTTTTAAAAAAATTGAAATCCGAATAAATTATCCGCTTGTTAAAAAATAAGGCAACCTGAAAAACAAAACGAATAAGAAATCCTTTAAAAATGAAAACAAAGAACAAGAAAAAAAATCGTTTTTATAAAATAATTAAAAATTTCCTCACAATTCAAATGGAAAATTCGAAACAAAATGGTTTTTCAGTGTATATTTTTGAAAACTAAAAAAATTTTAAGAACATCTATAACTGAAATATAAACATTGAAGACAACAATCTAAATTAGAATTTTTAGCAATTGTTGAACAAGAGAAAAAAAAATTTTTCTTAAAGTAAAAAATTTTTTTCTTTACTTTTTCTTTGCTCTGCTTACTCCACCTTTCAAAAGAAGTTTTTATCAGTTTCTTTTCTTTATCTTTGCCAAAAACAATGGCATATATGAGTAGTCCTCGTATTTCTTTTAAAAATAAAAAACATGTTAAACTGAAAGAAAAATATAATTATTAAAAGACAATTAACTAAAAATTACCATGACCGAGAATATAAAAAATTTGTTTTTCTTTAGAATTAATCGAATTTCATTGTGACAAGCGATATCTAATAAAAACGACTCTACGTCTATTTTGACAAGAATTACAATAAATCTGCAAGCAGGAAAGTCATTTAATTAAGCTTGAAGAGGAACTATCCCTGGAAGATCCACTTAAAACTATGATGATTCGAATGGAATGTGTGCAGTATAGCAATCCTTATACCCTCGCACCCTGGGACTAAAATCTGGTATAAAGTGGCGAAATACTTTGATCAAAAGGCTCGCCATTCAAAAACAACTACAACAGTAACTTTTATGCGATATAAAACTATATGTTATTCATACTGGTTTAGGATAGTGGCACTTTGGTCAAAATGACTACCATTCAAAAACAATAAAAACAGTAACTGTTAAGCGTTACGAAACTATGTGTTGTTCATATTGGTAGTTACATGTTTTGAATGGTCGCGCTTTGATCAAAGTGCCCGCCGGTCAAATCAGCACTAATGATGAATGCCATAGTATCTATAACTATATACTATTCATACTGGTGGTTACTTATTTAGTATGAGGACACTTTGTTAAACTAATAGCCCTTCAAAAACAATAATAACAGTAACCATTATGCGATATAAAACTTGGTTTTATTCATACTAAAAGTTACTTTTGAATGGTGGCTATTGGTCCAAAGTGCCAGCGCTTCAAAAACAATAACAACCGTAATTGTTTAGCGTTATGAAACTATATGCTGGTCAAAGTGAGCCATTCATTATTAATTATGCTCACCGTTCATCTCAGAAGTTAGGGATTTCTAAAAATCACTCTCCACAATCTATATCCATTAGTTGTGAAATCCTTTGGTTGCTCGTCTAAGAAGTTACAGCTTTCTAAGAAGATATTTTCCACTATACATCTGCATTCGTTGTAAGATCCCTAGTTGCTCGTTCCTGAGGTGATAATCAATTTTATGCCAAGTATTAAAAATCACCTGAGAAGTTAAGGATTGCAAAGAAGATATTCTCCACTACCCATTTCTATTGGTTGTGAGAACCTTCGGTTGCTCATAGTATGTTCAGTGGATACTTGATTTCATGCCAAGCATTAGAAATTTCTTGAGAAGTTATGGATTTCTAAGTAGATATTATGCAGCTCCATTTGTTTTTTAAAATGTTACATGAAAGATTTCTATCAAATGAGCTATTTAATTTTCAGGAACTAAAGCAGCTTATCACAGCGATTATTAATTCATAACTTCTCAGTGGTCATGATCCTTTCCTGACTTACCTCAATCGATTTAAGCTCTTAGAAGATGATTTCTGCTCCAATGGAGAAGCTGGAGAATCATCTCATTATGCAACTATTATCCTCTAACAGAATCCTTTCCAGACAATTTTAAGTACAGTGCCTCAGAAATATAATTTACATTTCTTGGACCAAATGAAAATAATCAGTTTGATAAACATAATAGGAAGAAAATGAACCATTAACTATCACTACCATTATCTTTACACTTGAAATATTAACTATTCTATGCGACCATTCTCTCATTTTAAACAATAACGTTTATTATTTAAAATACCATAGACTTAATTCCAGCATAATATTTGTGCAGTGTATCATACCATTTTATTATGGCATGCTGTACAAATGCATAACAAATGATATGTTTATAATTTGTACTCATTTTTTTTACTTTTAATAGTTGTTAGGTTTGTTATGATGCTGTCCCTTATGTTTGGTTTGATTATGCAGTGTAATATATTATTTATCAATCCTACATCAAAATGTATTTCTGTAATTTAATTAATGGAAGTATTTTATTTTTCTTAGTTTAAAAAGTGTGTATCATGTTTATCAATTTCGCTTTTTTAACTGTTAAAAGCATTGCATAGACACGGAGGAAAATGGAGATGCTTTATTATGTTTCAAACCATGAATCGAAACAAAAGTCTAGACGATTTTATTTATGAATGAATTTTGCTTGAACGAATTTCTAAGAAATCTCACGTCAAAATGTATTGGTAGTTACATTTTAAATAAATAAAAAAAATTTTTCATTACTAAAAGATATTTTTTTACAAAACTCTCCATCTATCTGTATTAATTTTTCTATCAAATTTCTTATTATTCCGTATGTTGAATCGAGCGTCAAATTATGCCCGCCAAATAAAAGAAGATTTTTACAAACTATGCTTACTATTTCAAATAAAATATGAATTATTATGTATTTTAGATCTTCTTTTTTTATTAAAATTGGAAAAGTATTTTTTATAAAGAATGACGTGAATTTATAAGCAGCACTGGGATTTTTTAATATATTGAAAAGTACTAGCGAAATTCATAATAAACGATTAGCGATTTCAACTTGTGACACTTGGTTAAAATATTCTTAAACTATGAATCCCCAGCAAAGTTCTTCAAGATAAAAAAAAAAAATTAAATATCGATATATATGTAATAGATTTATTAAAAATTAAAATTAAAAAAAAAAAAAAAATGTTATACGTTTAATAATTATTTTATCAATCATTTTTAGTAGTAAAGTATTCATTATATTTTATTTTTTTAATTTCGCAAAAATTTAGTTCAAAGTTTCTACATTTCATTCACTACTTCATACATTTCTATTTGATACATTATAACCATGCTTCCTCCTACTCATTGGTAAGAGCGCTCCCTGGGGGATTCAGGAGAAATAGTCAGTTGGTCTACAGACTCTCACCAGGACAGGAATTATATTTCTCGAATCCTGCGCGTAGCTGAGTATCAGGTTTTCGACTTAGAAGTAGAATCCTTCCTCGAATCTATAATTATCTGTATTTAAATGTGTTAAATAATTGTATGTGGGTGGTGGTGTTTGTGTGTGTGTAAATAAAGCTGTCAATTCTCCATCCTTTGCCTCAAGTATCTCAACCCAAACACATCCAGTTACAATCTGGCTGCCCAACTTGTACACTAAAACATATTTTATTTCAGAATATTTAAATTTAAAAGCACACACACAAAAAAAGGTACATTGCATTTTTTTTTATCAAACAATTAGGTACAGAATCCACTATAAAATTAGTTACACACTATGTAGTTCTGAAAATAAATTGTTACAAATATCGATATTTTTCACTTTTTAAAAATATTATAACAATAAAAATAAATTATAATAATATATTACCTTTTTATAGTTATGTAGTACATTGTTATTGAATTACACTTAGAGTTTTTATTAAATTAAAAAAAAATTTTTTTTTTTTTTTTTTTTTTAATTTTTGGCTATATAGCAGATAAAAAAAATAATTTCAAGAAAAAAAATTGGATTTTTTTAAGAATTACAATTTTTTAATCTTAGGAAATAAACACAGACAAACAAATTTCTTGTTTTATATCTATACATATACAACTATATAATAATATGATATTGAACAACAGTTTCCTGAATAATGGACGGGAAATTATTTAATCTCTATAAATATATAATGCGCATAAAAAATTAATTTATTTAACTTTTACATTGTAATTTTTTTTATGTTAACATTTTTAAAAATTGTATTTATTTTAATGCGTAATAAATTTTTAATTTTATTGTTTATTAACTTATGACTTTTAATTTCTTTGTTACAATTACAGTTTTTAAAAGAAATGTACTTCAATGTGTCTTACAAAATTGTTTTCTAGATTTAAATGAAAACCAGTTACAAAAAAAATTATTTAATAATTAACTAATCAGTTTAAAGCGTATGAATATTAAAAGAGAGTTTTTAAAACTAATTACATTTGTACTATGAAATCAATGAGTATTAATTAACTTTAAAAAAAAATTTCTAATTGTTTTATAAGTAAATGTGCTCATTTGTGCAACATATTGCTTTTGATTGAAACTGAAAAGATGTTATTTGTAATTAAGAAATTCGATTTTGTTTTTGTAAAAGATATAAAACAAATTATTAATTAAATTTTCGTGATGTGTAATGAATTATTTTTTTATCTAAATAAAGTTGAAAATGTTTTTAAGTACAAAAATGTTTTTTAGTTAAAATACATAAGCAATAAAATTATTAAGTAATTTATAAAAAAAAAGCATTAAAATTTTTAAATATTATTAGATTTTTTATGAAAATAACTTTTTTTCCCTTTATTCTTCCAAGTGACCTTGAGAGGTTTTATTTATTTATTTTTTTTAATCACACTATTAAGGAATTGTTTTTGATACCGTTATGCAATTTCCCCGTAATTCGTTGAATCACTATTTTTTTTCTTAAAAGTAAAATTAATTTTGCCACATTAATTTGCTTATTTTAACCTGAATGATTAAATTCTTCAAATGTTATTTTTCTTCTTTTTAAAATATTCGAAGCTGTTCTTTCTAGAACACTTCACTTATTATTGAAATAAGGAAGCTTAAATCTTCAATTTTACTGTTATTTACAATTTAATAAATGATTATTAAAATTAATTTATTAATAATTATTGGCGATTCTCTACAATATGCATTAATAACAAAATTTAATTATATATTTAAGCTTTCATACTTAGTAAAATTTTTTTTTCATAAGTTGGCGAATTTATTTGTTCAATATATTTAATGAGTTGATAAAGTATTGAATTTCTTTAAAGTTAATTATTAATTATGTTTACCTAAAATAAATATTTTTTATCAATATTAGAAGACTTTTCCCTTCTGGAATTTCCAAATTCATTTAACTTCGATCCTTACATTTCATGTAATTGATATCTTCAACAAATTTAATGAGATGGTAAAGTATTGAATTTCTTGAAAGTTAGTTATTAATTAAGTTCATCGAAAATAAACAGTTTTTACTAATATTAGAAGAATTTTCCCTTCTGGAATTTCATATTTCATTTAATTAAGATAATTTCAGTTCATGTAATTGATATCTTCAACAAATTTCGGTAAAGTGCACAAAAGAAGTTTTCCACTTTTAAGTTGTTTTATAAAAATTTGTTTGAAAATATAAATTAGCTATAATCATTTTATTAAAGTGTATTTGAAATTTTGAAATTTTGAAATTTTGAAATACATGAAATGAAAAAATAAATTATTGGTGATTCTTTTATAAAACTCATCAATTTATCAGCAAGTAAAAAAGTTGTAATTTTGATTTTTTTTTAAGTCCCTTTTATTTTATTCTAATACTTATTTTTTAGTGCATATATTTTTGCATTTCATTTAAAATTTCTATTTCTTATACAGGGTGATTATAATTAAAGTCCCATTTTCAAAATGTTGTAAAAAAAGGACCACTCGTCACAATGAGTTCAAATTTGAACTGGAGATACTTAAAGAAGGGGGAAACGGTACGGCATCAAAAACAGTTCCAAAGTGTATTAATAGATGGCGCTGTAAGCGGCTTAAAGAAAGTGAATTCGGCTGCCAGTGATATTTTGAATCGAAATGACAACGTATATGGTATGAGTTGCACATTAGATCAACTGCAGTGTTCAATGTGCTAGATTGTTTCGGATTTTTGACAAAAAAAAAAAAAAATGACTTACAAGTCATTTAACAGTTCTGACACTGTTAGTGGAAAGCCCATATACCACGACAAGGTCATACTAAATTGGATGGGAAAACCCAGTCGAAAATTTTTGGTGCTATACCCTTTCCCTCTTCTTCAAGTATATTCAATTCAAATTTGAACTCATTGTGACTCAGTGATTTGAACTTTTTTACAGCATTTCCAAAGTGGACTTTAATTATAATCAAACTTTACTTTAAAATGCTAAATAATTACATATGTTGACAATTTACCTGTAAAAAAAATTTTATAAAATAATTTGCTTTATTTTCTTTACAACAAAATAAATAGCAGTTATAAAATTTATTATTAACAAAAGCATTTAGTTATTTCAAAACCAAACCTATGTGAAGTACAAATCTATATATTTATTTGGAAAAAAAATATTGTAGCTTTGAACTAATGATAAATTAGGTAGTAATTATTGGTTTTAAGTGTAATTCTGTATAAAAAATTAATTTTTATTTTTAAATAATTATTTACTTTATAAAAACAATTATTTTAGAATATTTTTTTTTCCATTTAAATACATAAATCAATATTGAAAGAAGTGTTAAAAAAAAACATAATTATTGCGGTAAAGTGGATTAATATAACCGAGACATTAAATTAACTTCTTTTAAAAGGAGCATTAAAAATCAAACACTCCACGTGAAAGCAAAGAAAATAAAAAGTCTGAAAAAATATTTTTTTTTTTTAAAGTAAGTGTTTTAATTCATAATACCTTACACAATTACTCAAATATCCCAATTTAAATCTGATTACTTTATGATTCGTTCCGTAATTTCTTTCAGTGGCAATAATGACAGAATCGTCTGCTTCGAATAAACCAAACAAGATAAAAATAATAATAATAATATAACCAAAAGATTTTTTTCGTTTGTTTTATTTCTTTTTAATATGAAAATAAAAGTATAAAAGAATGGATGCAAATAAGTATTGAAGAAGATAAACGATTCTCAAAGTAAAATTAATTAATATTCAGGTTTAGTTCTTTTCACTCAACAAACTTTTTTTATATTTTTTTGCAACGCTAAGAGTTTGTTTCTTTATTAAATTTTTTTCTCTCTCTCCATTCCATACACAATCTTCAAATTCAATATTAACAAAACCATTTATTTATTTCTAAACAAACCAATATTAAGTACAAATATATAAATTTATTTAGAAAAACATACTTAAAAAATTATTTGTAGCTTTAAGCTAATGATAAATTAGCCACTAATTATTGGGTTTAAGTGTAAACCTGTGTAAAAATTTTTTTTATTTTTAAATAATTATTTATTTTATAAAAATTATTATTTTAGAATATTTTTTTCATTTAAATACATAAATCAATATTGAAAGAAGTGTTAATAAACAATATAATTATTGCGGTAAAGTGGATTAATATAACTGAGGCATTAAATTAACTTCTTTTAAAGAAGGAGTATTAAAAATCAAACATTTTACGCGAAAGCAAAGAAAATAAAAAGTCTGAAATTGATTTTTTTTTTTTTTTTTTTTTTTTTTTTTTAAGTATGTGTTATAATTCATAATACCTCACACAAATACTCAAATATCCCAATTTAAATCTGATTACTTTAAGATTCGTTCCATAATTTCTTTCAATGGCAACAACGACAGAATCGTCTGCTCCGAATAAACCAAGATAAAAAAAAAATCATAATAATAAAACCAAACGATTTTATTTTGTTTGTTTTATTTCTTTTAATGTGAAAATAAAAGTATAAAAGACTGGATGCAAATAAGTAGAGAAAAAGATAAATGATTTTCAAAGTACTTTCACTTTTAAGTTGTTTTATAAAAAAATTTTTGAAATTATAAATTAGCTATAATCATTTTATTAAACTGTTTGTGAATTTTTGAAATACGTGAAATGAAAAAAATAAATTATTGCTGGTTCTTTAAAAAAAGTAATCAATTCATTAGTAGTTTAAAAGTTGAAAATTATAATTTTTTTCTAGAGTCTATTAAAATATTTATTTTTTAGTGCATATATTTTTTTTACATTTAAAATTTCAATTTCTTATACTTTAAGAAGCAAATTATTTACATATCTTGGCAATTTATCTATAACAAAATTTTATAAAATAATTCGCTTTATTATCTTTACAACAAAATAAAGAGCAGCAAAATCATTATTAGCACAAACATTTATTTATTTCTAAACAAACCAATATTAAGTACAAATATATAATTTTTTTCCTAAAAACATTGATAAAAAATTATTTGTTGCTTTAAGTTAATGATAAATTAGCCAGTAATTATTGGGTTTAATTGTAATCCTGTGTAAAAAAAAATTAATTTTTATTTTCACATAATTATTTATTTTATAAAAACAATTATTTTATAATGTTTTTTTTTCCATTTAAATACATAAATCAATTTTGAAAGAAGTGTTAAAAAAAAAAAAACATAATTGTTGCGGTAAAGTGGATTACCGCAGACCGAGACATTAAATTAACTTCTTTTAAAAGGAGCATTAAAAATCAAACACTCAGAGCTAAAGCAAAGAAAAAAAAATCTCATAATGATTTTATAAAAAGTAAAGTGTTTTAATTCATAATACCTTACACAAATACTCAAATATCTCAATTTAAATCTGATTACTTTATGATTCGTTTCAGTGGCAATAACGATAGAATCGTCTGCTTCGAATGAACCAAATAAAAAAAATAAAATATTAATAAAACCAAAAGATTTTTTGTTTTGTTTAGTTTTATTTCTTTTTAATATGAAAATAAGAGTATAAAAGAGTGGGATGCAAATAAGTGGAGAAGAAGATAAACGATTCTCAAAGTAAAATTAATTAAAATTCAGACTCAGCTATTTTCACTCAACAAACTTTTTTCTATATTTTTCTGCAAAGCTAAGGGTTTGTTTCTTTATTATATTTTTTTTTCTCTTTCTCTCCATTCCACACACACACTCTTCAAATTTATTATTAACAAAAATATTTATTTATTTCTAAGCAAACCAATATTAAGTACAAATATATAAATTTATTTAAAAAAAAACATTGGTAAAAATTTATTTGTTGCTTTAACCTAATGATAAATTAGCCAATAAGTATTGGGTTTTAAGTGTTATCCTGTGTAATAAAATTAATTTTTATTTTCAAATAATTATTTACTTTACAAAAATAAATATTTCAAAATATTTTTTTTGCCATTTAAATACATAAATCAATATTGAAACAAGTGTTAAAAAAAACATAATAATTGCGGTAAAGTGGATTAATATAACTGAGACATTAAATTAACTTCATTTTAAATGACCATTAAAAATTAAACACTTAAGAAAAAAGTCTGAAAATGGTTTTAAAAAAAAAAAGTAAAGTGTTTTAATTCATAATACCGTACACAAATACTCAAAAATCCCAATTTAAATCTGATTACTTTATGATTCATTTCAGTGGCAATAACGGCAGAATCGTCTGCTTCGAAAATAAACCAAATAAAATAATAATAAAACCAAACGATTTTTTTTTATGTGTTTTATTTCTTTTTAATATGAAAATAAAAGTATAAAAGAGTGGGATGCAAATAAGTGGGGAAGAAGATAAACGGTTCTCAAAGTAAAATTAATTAAAATTCAGGTTCAGCTCTTTTCGCTCAACAAACTTTTTTTTTATATTTTTCAGCAACGTTAACAGTTTGTTTCTTTATTATATTTTCTCTCTCTCTCCAAACTACACACACTCTTCAAATTCATTATTAACAAAAACATTTATTTATTTCTAAACAAACCGATTTTAAGTACAAATATATAAATTTATTTCAAAAAACATTAGTAAAAAATTATTCTAGCTTTGAGTTAATGATAAATTAGCCAGTAATTATTGGGTTTAAGTGTAATCACGTGTAAAAAAATTATTTTTTATTTTCAAATAATTATTTAGTTTATAAAAACAGTTATTGTATTTTGTTCCCCATTTAAATACATAAACCAATATTTAAAGAAGTGTTAAAAAACAACATAATTATTGCGGTAAAGTGGATTAATATAACCGAGACATTAAATTAACTTCTTTTAAAAGGAGCATTAAAAATCAAACACTCCACGTGAAAGCAAAGAAAAAAAAAATCTAAAAATGATTTTATAAAAAGTAAAGTGTTTTAATTCATAATACATTACACAAATACTCAAATATCCCAATTTAAATCTGATTACTTTATGATTCGTTTCAGTGGCAATAACGGCAGAATCGTGTGCTTCGAATAAACCAAATAAAATAATAATAAAACCAAACGATTTTTTTTTTTTTTTTTTATTTTCTTTTTAATATGAAAATAAAAGTATAAAAGAGTGGATGCAAATAAGTGGGGAAAAAGATAAACGATTCTCAAAGTAAAATTAATTAAAATTCAGGTTCAGCTCTTTTCAGTCAACAAACTTTTTTTTTATATTTTTCTGCAACGCTAAGAGTTTGTTTCTTTATTAAATGTTTTTTCTCTCTCTCTCTCTTCAAACCACACACACTCTTCAAATTCATTATTAACAAAAACATTTATTTATTTCTAAATTAACCAATATTGAGTACTAATATATAAATGTATTTCAAAAAACATTGGTAAAAAATTATTTGTAACTTTAAGATAATGGTAAATTAGCCAGTAATTATTGGGATAATCCTGAGTAAAAAAAATTAATTTTTATTTTCAAATAATTATTTACTTTATAAAAACAATTATTTTATGTTTTTTTTTTTCACTTAAATACATAAATCAATATTGAAAGAAGTGTTAAAAAAAAAACATAATTATTGCGGTAAAGTGGATTAATATAACTGAGACATTAAATTAATTTCTTTTAAAAGGAGCATTAAAAATCAAACACTCAGAGCTAAAGCAAAGAAAAAAAAATCTAAAAATGTTTTTAAAAAGAAAGTAAAGTGTTTTAATTCATAATACCTTGCACAAATACTCAAATATCTCAATTTAAATCTGATTACTTTATGATTCGTTTCAGTGGCAATAACAACAGAATCGTCTGCTTCGAATAAACCAAATAAAAAAATAAAATAATAATAAAACCAAACGATTTTTTTTTATATGTTTTATTTCTTTTTAATATGAAAATAAAAGTATAAAAGAGTGGGATGCAAATAAGTGGAGAAGAAGATAAACGATTCTCAAAGTAAAATTAATTAAAATTCAGACTCGGCCCTTTTCACTCAACAAACTTTTTTCTATATTTTTCTGCAACGCTAAGAGTTTGTTTCTTTATTATATATTTTCTCTCTCTCTCTTCAAACCACACACAGTCTTCAGATTCATTATTAACAAAAACATTTATTTATTTCTAAATAAACCAACATTAAGTATTAATATATAAATTTATTTAAAAAAACATTGGTAAAAAATTATTTGTAACCTTAAGCTAATGGTAAATTAGCCAGTAATTATTGGGTTAATCCTGTGTAAAAAAAATAATTTTTTATTTTCAAATAATTACTTACTTTACAAAAATAATTATTTCAAAATATTTTTTTTTCCATTTAAATACATAAATCAATATTGAAAGAAGTGTTAAAAAAAAACATAATTATTGCGGTAAAGTGGATTAATATAACCGAGACATTAAATTAACTTCTTTTAAAAGAAGCATTAAAAATCAAACACTCAAAGCGAAAGCAAAGGAAAAAAAGTCTGAAAATAATTTTTAAAAAAGTAAAGTGTTTTAATTCATAATACCTTACACAAATACTCAAATATCCCAATTTAAATCTGATTACTTTATGATTCGTTTCAGTGGCAATAACGGCAGAATCGTCTGCTTCGAATAAACCAAATAAAATAATAAAACCAAAAGATTTTTTTTTGTTTTCGTTTTATTTCTTTTTTAATATGAAAATAAAAGTATAAAAGAGTGGGATGCAAATAAGTGGCGAAGAAGATAAACGATTCTCAAAGTAAAATTAATTAAAATTCAGGTTCAGCTCTTTTCGCTCAACAAACTTTTTTTCTATATTTTTCTGCAACGCTAAGAGTTTGTTTCTTTATTATATTTTTCTCTCTCTCTCTTTCTCCATTCCACACACTCTCTTCAAAGACCACATCCCGAATCAGTTGGGAAAAGTAGTAGAGGGAGGGGGGACGCCAGTGTTTATCCCCTTTCCTCAGAACCATTCCAGTGGAGATGGAAGGGGGGGTGGAAAGGATCAGACGACTCTGTGAAGGGGATGGGCCGGGTTTGATGGGATCGATAAAATTCAAACCCCCTACAGCTTTCCTTCTCTCGTTCTAAAAGACGTTATCTGGGGGCTAAGAGCGACATACGATATCTTAACTATTGCAGCGAAATGTCGGAGCCTCGAGTTGTAGTTCCGCGTTTGAGGGGTGATTTGTTGAAAGAAAATCGTTTGATACGGAGCGAGAAGTTTTACTGGATTCTTTCGAATCGTGAGGTTGAGTACAGATTTTCTTTTTTTTTATTTGGATGGGGTTGGTTTTATTTTTCTGTTCGTAGTAGAAAAGAATTTATGTATTCGAAGTTTACCTTTATGATAAGGAAAGTTAATAAAACTCAATTTTGGGAACAAAAAAACAAAGTTTTATTTCTTTGCGTGTATATATTTATTGTTATATTTCTCAATGGGTTTGAAATGACATGTCGTTTTGGATTTAATGGGTTTCAATTTGGATTCCGATATGCGTCATCGGAAATTCCCGTGTCTACTCCGGGTATGGGCACACAAGTAATGCACGGGGGTCCTAATATTTGGAAAATGTTTCAGCTTAAGACAGAAAATTATAATTTTAAGTAAATTAAATTTTATATGGAATTGATACTGCTATTAATAATAATGAAAAATTATTAAATTTATGAAATTTTTTTTAAAAAAATGCTAAATACTTGATGATGCTATACACACTAAGATAGCCGACTTGTTGATTTAGTTTTTCTCTGAATGCGCTACGGAAGGCCATCCTCAAGGAGGAAATATATCTTTTTAGCCAACGGTCGTACCATGCTGAATATACCGGTTCTCGTTAGACCACCGAAGTTAAGCATCATTGGGCGCGGTCAGTACTTGGGTGGGTGACCACCTGGGAACACTGCGTGCCGTTGGCAAATTTGGGACCTGAATGGCCGAGTGTCTAGCGCTCTGGTGCTCGGTGCCACAGGTTTCGGGTTCGAATCCCGGCGGTGCCATGGATGTTTGTAGTGGTTCGGAATCCACTTTAAGCCGTAGGTCCCGGTCTTCTATGACTGTAAGAGCGCCACGGAGCAAAAGTCAGGCTTCTACCTACGGGTGCTCCATCACAACAGAAGCTGCTTCCTTCCCCTTCAATCATGAGTCCATATGGGCTCGTGGGCTTGGCCAGCAAAGTGGGATAAGAAACAACAACATATATCTTTTTTATGAACTTTTAAAAAGAATAGGTTCACATTTGCATGAAATAATAAGAAAAATAGAAAATTAATCATTTAGAGATATATGCTGAAAATGAGCATGATATTAATAAATCCTATTTAACTTAGAGTTCTATTTCTCAACCAAATTATTACTCTTACGGACATTTTTGCCACTATTCGACAATTTATCGAAACTTACGACTTATAATGCATAATAGTTTGTAAAATACAGAAATATTTAAAAAAATTAACGAATAATAACAATCAATCGCTCTTAATAACTTTAGGGTTTCATTTAATTAGCTCTTAATAAAGAATTTAATAAAGAATCTGTAAAATAAATCAGTTATTTAATTAATCAATTATTATTTAAGTTATTAATTTTCTGGCAGGCATTCGTCCGGAAAGCATCTATAAGGGTAAAAATAAGTCATCCAATCTTTTTATCAGGGATTTAACCTCTGAGTCTATGAATTTAATTAGAAAAAAAAAACATTATAACCATCCTAGTTTAAAAAAATATATATCGCCTTCTTTTCCCTAAGATGATGGGACCCCCTTCCCCCTTTTTGTATTATTGACATTTTCACCTCATTTCGCTTAGAAATAGACAATATGTAAATGAATTATTAGGCAGGGTTCTCGGTTCAAACACGACAAGTGATGCCAAATCAAAAGATTTATTGTTTACTGCGGGTATGGGAACGATAAATCCAAAGACAGGAAAGTCCTTCCATTGGATTCAATCAGAAGGTTGATTGGTGCAAGTGCTATCTTTGGGAATGGGGGAGTTCGTTTCAAATTTGGACAGTAAAAATTTGGCAAACAAGACCCCACACAGGGTAATGTTGCATTTGCTGCATGTCTGCTGTACTATTAGTGAATGATGTCAAGAAAAATTTTAGAAATAACAGTTTATTGCCAAAATAGAATTTTAAATAAAATTCTATTTTGGCAGTAAACTGAGTTTTATTTTGCTAAAATCCATATTATATATAAAGCAGTGAAATAATTAGAAATAAATATTTCACTAGTAGCAATAAAAAAATTAAATAATATTTTATTTTTAAATTTTAATCTTTTATAACATAATAACAACAAATAGTATTTTATTATTTAATTAACTATTAATCACAAAAAAGTTGCATTTTTATATAATTATATTTAACTAACAAAACATGTCATTAGCAATTACAAATTTCCTATTTTAAAAAAATCACTAAATACAAAATGATTTCAAATGTTTATTTTTATATAAAAATAATGAAACATGACGAATTTTATAATATAGATTTAAAAAAAAAAATTTTTTTAACAAATCGTCAAAGTGTAAATATTTAATTCTGGAATCTATTAATTTATATTATATATTTAAATTATTATAGTAAATAATTATTAGTAGTAAATTATTATTATTTTATGTATAATATTTAATTATTCTGGGATCTATAAATTTATATTATATTCCTTTTATAATTTTTTTACAAAATATACATTTCGATTTCAAATATATCTACTGATTCGTTTTTAAGCCTTTTTTAATCATCTCTATACCTGCGTTGTTTTATACATTCATAATGCATATAAAAAAAAAAAAAAAAAAACTTTAATCCACTTTTGAAAATCTAGAATTTAATTTTTGAAAATTTTTTTGTAGGCGTATTTCTTTTCAATAGCTAGCGAGTAATTTAATCGAAAAAACTGTTAAAAAAAAAAAGTGCAAAAAAAAAAAATGAAAATGAACTTGAAAGAAGAAGAAATGATTATTTAAAAAGGATTTTTCCCGCTCTTTTTTTTTTTTTTTTTTTTTAGGTCACGAACTAAAGAGTTTCTAATGTGATTTAATTCGAAAAAAAAAGTCTCTTGTTCTTGCAGGTAATGAGATTAAACTCTCGTGTGAGGAAAATGAGAAGGAAGAATTGAACATTATTGACTCATTGACTCAGTTTTACAAGCAGAATTTCGTTAACGGGGCTAAAAGAACACCGCTCGTACTTTCAATTATGTTCGGCTTCTGAATTTAAATAAAAAAAATAAGAAAGTATTTCTGTGGTAATTTTTAAATCAAATGTTATCTTCTAACTTCTTTTGTTCCACTTTTAACTCTTTTGTCAGTAAGATTAACCCACGGACACTTTATTTAGAATAATACTGTTATAGTCTGATTTACGCGAACTCGAATTTATGAGGTTCTTAATTTTTTCGTTTGGCAACGCTGTAGTTTTATTGCTAGTTTAATGTTACCATGGCAACCACCACGTGATTGAATTCATTTACTTATTCTATGGGTTGTTCTAAACTGTTATATATTGTACTAAATGTTATTCTTTTAAGTTTTTTTGTTCCATTTTTAACTCAATTGTGAGTAAGATTAACCCACGGACACTTTATTCAGAATATTACTGTTATAGTCTGATTTACGCGAACTCGAATTTATGAGGTTCTTGATTTTTTCTTTTGGCAACGCTGTAGTTTATTGCTAGTTTAATGTTACCATAGCAACCACCACGTGATTGAATTTATTTATTTATTCTATGAGTTGTTCGAAATTGTAATAAATGTTATTCTTTTAACTTTTTTTGTTCCAATTTTAACTCTATTGTCAGTAAGATTAACCCACGGACACTTTATTCAGAATATGACTGTTATAGTCTGATTTACGCGAACTCAAATTTATGAGGTTCTTGATTTTTTCTTTTAGCAACGTTGTAGTTTATTACTAGTTTAATGTTACCATAGCAACCATCACGTTATTGAATTCATTTATGGGTTGTTCTAAACTGTTATATATTGTACTAAATGTTGTTCTTTTAAGTTTTTTTGTTCCGCTTTTAACTCTTTTGTCAGTAAGATTAACCCACGGACACTTTATTCAGAATATCACTGTTATAGTCTGATTTCCGCCAACTCGAATTTATGAGGTTCTTGGTTTTTTCTTTTGGCAAAGCTGTAGTTTATTGCTAGTTTAATGTTACCATAGCAACCACCACGTGATTGAATTTATTTATTTATTCTATGAGTTGTTCTAAATTGTAATAAATGTTATTCTTTTAACTTTTTTGTTCCGCAATTTTAACTCTTTTTTGTCAGTAAGATTAACCCACGGACACTTTATTTAGAATATTACTGTTATAGTCTGATTTACGCCAACTCGAATTTATGAGGTTCTTGGTTTTTTCTTTTGGCAAAGCTGTAGTTTATTGCTAGTTTAATGTTACCATAGCAACCACCACGTGATTGAATTTATTTATTTATTCTATGAGTTGTTCTAAATTGTAATAAATGTTATTCTTTTAACTTTTTTTGTTCCAATTTTAACTCTATTGTCAGTAAGATTAACCCACGGACACTTTATTCAGAATATTACTGTTATAGTCTGATTTACGCGAACTCGAATTTATGAGGTTCTTGGTTTTTCTTTTGGCAAAGCTGTAGTTTATTGCTAGTTTAATGTTACCATAGCAACCACCACGTGATTGAATTTATTTATTTATTCTATGAGTTGTTCTAAATTGTAATAAATGTTATTCTTTTAACTTTTTTTGTTCCAATTTTAACTGTATTGTCAGTAAGATTATCCCACGGACACTTTATTCAGAATATTACTGTTATAGTCTGATTTCCGCCAACTCGAATTTATGAGGTTCTTGGTTTTTTCTTTTGGCAAAGCTGTAGTTTATTGCTAGTTTAATGTTACCATAGCAACCACCACGTGATTGAATTTATTTATTTATTCTATGAGTTGTTCTAAATTGTAATAAATGTTATTCTTTTAACTTTTTTTGTTCCAATTTTAACTCTTTTGTCAGTAAGATTAACCCACGGAAACTTTATTCAGAATATTACTGTTATAGTCTGATTTACGCGAACTCGAATTTATGAGGTTCTTGGTTTTTTCTTTTGGCAAAGCTGTAGTTTATTGCTAGTTTAATGTTACCATAGCAAACCACCACGTGATTGAATTTATTTATTTATTCTAAATTGTTATATATTGTAATAAATGTTATTCTTTTAACTTTTTTTGTTCCAATTTTAACTCTATTGTCAGTAAGATTAACCCACGGACACTTTATTCAGAATATTACTGTTATAGTCTGATTTACGCGAACTCGAATTTATGAGGTTCTTGGTTTTTTCTTTTGGCAAAGCTGTAGTTTATTGCTAGTTTAATGTTACCATAGCAACCACCACGTGATTGAATTTATTTATTTATTCTATGAGTTGTTCTAAATTGTAATAAATGTTATTCTTTTAACTTTTTTTGTTCCAATTTTAACTCTATTGTCAGTAAGATTAACCCACGGACACTTTATTCAGAATATTACTGTTATAGTTATAGTCTGAGGTTCTTGGTTTTTTCTTTCGGCACGCGAACTCGAATTTATGAGGTTGTTCTTGATTGTACTAAATATTTTCTTTTAAGTTTTTTGTAACTATTGTTAAGTAACCCACGGACACTTTTATTCAGAATTTATTACTAGTTTAATGTTACCATAGCAACCCCACGCGATTGAATTCCTTTATTTATTCTATGAGTACAGAATCATTAAATGGGAAATTTAAATCACAGTTAAGAGAGAGTTCAAGTTTTCTTAATTCCAAACCAGTTCTTATTTATTTAATTTTTATTAATTCGTTTTTTTTTAATTTAGCTTAGGAATTTCATCTATTCTAGTGTGTTTTGATTGTGCAAATTCTTCAACGCAATTAGTTTTTTTTTTTTTTTTTTTTTTCAAATGTAAATTTTTTGTGAGATTAAAAATTGAAAATTTTAAAAGTTTTGTAAGGAAAGTGGTCTGTCTTCGAAATAATTGTAGAATATTTTAGATAATTTTAAAAGTGGAAAATTATCGAGATTAGATTGTATAACAAAATTATTAAATACGGTTTTTATTGAATTCCAAATAAGTAAAATTTATATGCATTGATATGTTGATAATAAAATATAAATTTATATGTATTATCAGCATATATCAATATAATCAATACATATAAATAATATAAATTTATATGTCTTGATTTGCTGATAATTTATGTGCATTG
This sequence comes from Caerostris darwini, assembly GCA_021605075.1. Taxonomy (NCBI): domain Eukaryota; kingdom Metazoa; phylum Arthropoda; class Arachnida; order Araneae; family Araneidae; genus Caerostris; species Caerostris darwini. The sequence goes on from BPLQ01010069.1 coordinate 47,714, forward strand.
AGCATGATGGCGGAGTGACTAGCTCTCTGGCCCTCGGCACATCGGTTTCGGGTTCGAGTCTCGGTGGTGCCATGGATAGTGGTAAATATACCATTTGTAGTGGTATAGTGGCTCACTTTAAACCGTAAGTGCTGGTCTAATATGACTGTAGGGCATAGGTCTGACAAATGTACCCAGCAAAAAGTAAACATATCATGTTTCGAAATCTGCCAATAGGTAGACGGCTTTGGACCACCATGGGGCTGCTGCGTCAATGAATAAGAAGGAAAAGATATGCCAAGTGGTGTGATATGTAATTTATATCGGTTGATAGAAAGGTAAGAAACGATAAAAAAATATCGGTTGATATCACAGATAGATCTTTTGTCATTGCCTCATTTTTATTTTATAAATTCGTGACATGAAAACTTATGAGCGTTATATTTAGGACTCAAACTGGTGATTGTCGTTGCGAGACTCTCTGACACAATCACATCCGAATCTACTCGTTTTGAACTATAAAATTGTTTTTCGCTATAAATTTTGTTTATTTCATTTATGAATAAAGATAGAGAAAAAATATATTTAAGGAAATAAAAAAAGATACATATAATGTAAAAAAAAAAAAAAAAAAAAAAAAAAAAAAAAAATTTTTTTTTTTCTTCTTTCTGTCCCATACTTCATCCTATCCAAACCGTAAACTCCCCATCTCAATCTTCATATCCTTTCGATAAAATCTCCACCGATACCCCCTCCCCCCTCACTCCTCCTCCGCGTTTTAATCCAGTTACTCATGCCCCTCGTGTATCGTTCCGCCATCCTCGAACATCACCGTAACTGTGACTGTCACTTCAAAGCCCTAAGAAACCATAACTAATAAACACTCGTGCGAATATGGAAAATAACCTCTCTCTTTTTTTTTACTCTCTCTGTCTCTTTCGCCTCAAAACTTCCTTTCACCAAACATAAACACTGTAGTCCTCTATTTAATAATTTAACAAAGTAATTTATTCGGAGAACCCACTCCAGAACGCGGATGGTGGGGGTGGAGGTGGGGAGGGTGAAGCTGAGCAGACGAGAAGGGGGGTCGAGAACCCGGATGATGAGGGGGGTCTAGCGGCAATGCGGAGATCAATAAAATGTTCGTGGACCCTGTGCTCAACCCTTCCCCCCCATCCCCCCTTGCACCTGGTTTTAGAGAGAGAGAGAAAGCTGGATGTTAGGTGTATATACATACTACACCGTAATGTCATCAGGTACAGTTATGGTTAGAAAGCCACTGAGAAAAGGCAGACGATTTTTTGACGAAGGGTGGCTCGCTGCATAAAGCGAGGGGTAATTTCCGTTCTGTTGCCACACACCTGGAGATAAGAATTGTAGGAGGAAGAAATTTTTTTTTTTTTTTTATTTTCCTGGAAAATTTTTTTTTTTTTTTTCCACCACCAAGGACTTTTTGAGAAATATTTGTTGGAAGTTTGTTTATTTTTTAAGGAAGTGGTGCTCTTTTCAAATTGGTTCGGTTGAGAACTCAGAGATATGTGAAGGGTCTTTTTTTTTTTTTTTAAATCTGGGGAGGGGGGGGGGTCAGAATGTTAAAGGAAGAAGTTTGTTCCGATTTTTTTGGGGTTTCTCGGATGTTAAAAAAAAAAGTTTGAATTTGACAGATTTGTGTTTAGGTAGAAAAAAAATATCGCGGATTTTAATGTTTTATAGAATTGTTGAACATATAAATTCTAAATTACTTTTAAGTATTTTGTGACGTTAAACGAAAATGTTATAACAACTCAATATAATCTTTTTTCTTCACCAAAAAGATTTGTAAAGTAGTAAAAGGGTTTTTAAACATTAAAATGCCTTACTCGTGGCTCAGTTTTATGTAAATATTTAAGGCTTACACATTAGATGCCGCTCGTTAGTTTATTGAAGGTGTAAATTACATTATATAAATTTCTATAAAATTATCCTTTTCTTGTAGCAGCTCTTTGCTTTAAGATCATTTACCTCTAAGGTTTATAGCAGATATAATGTTATAAAAACCTATAAAGGGCTCGATTCGTGGCTCAATGGCAACGTGCACCACTGGTGAACATTAGGGCTGAGGTTCAATTCACTGGCGGCTTTTTTGTAGATACTATTTCAAAAAAACGAGCAGGCTCGATGATGTTTGTGATGTTCAACATCTTGTCTGATTAATCGGATTACCTGGTGGTAGTTTTCCGAGTTTTCTCCCATACGCTACGCAATGCGTTGTTTTCCTCTAAAAGTACTGACCTTCTTCTTCTTCAGCGACACGGAGATAAATCAGACTTCTACCTACGGGTGCTCCATCACAACAAAAGCTTCCTCCCTTTCCCTCCCGCGAGGAATTGGACTCGATGTTGCTGTCTACTAAGTGGAATAAGAAAAAATAAAATATTAAAAAGTTTTATTGTCTACTTAAAAGCATTATGTGGAAAAAAAAACATCGGTTTCATAGGACACTTGTATTTCAACGGATGTAAAAAAACGGAATAAATTAAATTATATTGAAAAATTACAAACTATTATTTAGTAAACACTAATGAAAAGCATAAATCTTTGACAAACAATGCTCTTTGTAGAAATACATGTGTACACTTTTGAATATTATTTACATATATACATTGCAAATTACACATTAGCTGAGAAAATATTTAAATTAATTGGGCATGATTAGTACTATATTAGGCTTATGTACAAGAAATAAGAAATGCAAGTACTAATTGAAAATCATTCTATCATTTTAAAACTGATAGAAAATTTAATTTTTAAATATCTAAGAAGCGATTATAAAAAGTACGATTAAATTCATACACTTTGTGAACAAAACAAACCGCAAAGAATCATCTAAATACGAATTCCTACATGGCAGTTTAATCGTAAATGCCAAGCCTAGGCGAGCACATTTGATAAACTCCAGAATTATTTACACATTCCATTAACCTGCCGATTATAAATTCCGAGTAGTTCCAACCTCGTCGTCACGCAGACGATTTCATTCGACCCTTTGAAGTCGGGAAGGGAAGTGGAAATGAACTGCAAACGAGAACTGTTTGAAATCTTCCTTTTGAGGTGCATTCGAATTTACTACATCTCGGGAAACTTATGCAAACGATACTTTAATTTTATTAAAAGGTGTTCGAAATAGCTTAGAGGCACGATAAATTTGGTATATTTTTATTTATTTTTTTAACATTTCTTAGGATTTAAATTTATGAAATATTAATAAAGAGAGAAAACAAACAGTTATTTGATTTTAATATTTCGTTTTGTTAAATGTAAATAAAAATATTTAAAGGAATTGAGATTTAAAAAGAATTAGAGAAGGAAAATAATAAAGAAGAAAATTTTAAGCAACAGATTATTAATTTGAAAATGATAATATTTTTAAATTCATATTTTTTAATATTTCTTGGATTTAAATTTATAACATATTCTTCATTAATATTTCTTTAATTCATATTCTTTATTAATATGGTACTTTGGTGGTAATCAGTACGTGGGTGGGTGACCACCTGGGAACACTGCGTGCCGTTGGCAAATTTGGGACCTGAATGGCCGAGTGTCTAGCGCTCTGGCGCTCGGTGCCACAGGTTTCGGGTTCGAATCCCGGCGGTGCCATGGATGTTTGTAGTGGTTCGGAATCCACTTTAAGCCGTAGGTCCCGGTCTTCTATGACTGTAAGAGCGTCACGGAGCAAAAGTCAGGCTTCTACCTACGGGTGCTCCATCACAACAGAAGCTGCTTCCTTCCCCTTCAATCATGAGTCCATATGGGCTTGTGGGCTTGGCCAGCCAAGTGGGATAAGAAACAACAACAACATATGTTATAAATTTAAATCCAAGAAATATTAAAAAATATTACTTAAAGAAATATTATTATTTATATTATATTAAAAATAAATAATACAAATACTCTTTTGCTTAAAATTTCCTTTTTAATGTTTTTATTTAATTTTTATTTTATTTTATTTTATCATTTTATTTTATTTTCATTTTCTTTTCTTTTTAATGTTTTTATCTCAACAAACAGCTATTAGATTAGAATTTCTCGTTTTGTCAAATGTAATTAAAGATATTTACGAGAATTTAGATTTAAAAAGAATTATAGATGGAAAATAATAAAAAGAAAATTTTAAGCAAAAGATTATTAATTTGAAATATTAATTGATAATATTTCTTTAATTTGTATTTTTTAAATATTTCTTGGATTTAAATTTATAACATGTTAATAAAGAGAGAAGAACAAACAGCTATTAGATTATAATTTTTCCTTTTGTCAAATGTAAATAAATATATTTAGAGGAATTGAGATTTAAAAAGAATTAGAGGTGGAAAACAATAAAAGGAACATTTTAAGCAAAAGATTATTGGTTTTAAAACGATGAAAAAAGTTGTTGTTTTTTACTGTAATTATTTATTTTAAAGATATGATATGAAAGCTTATAAAAAAGAGTAGAAAAATAAATATCGAAAAATATAATTATTTGTTTTATTGTTTGCATATTATTGTAAATTACCTAAATATTAATTTTTATTTTGAGAAATTGTTTTTTTTATTCTTGCAGAAATATTGTCATACGTGAGTACGTTTTTTAATTCTTAAAAAGTAAATAGATAAAGACAATTTGAATATCTATTAACTACAAAATCTTTTAATCATGAAAGCAAACAACTCGCTGTACTTCAGCATTTAAACTATTGTTTTAATATTAGTACTATATAAAAGTGAGTTTACACCAGATAAGTAATAATTAGTTTCGTAAGAAATCAATTAATTGCTATCTTACATCAATTAGGTTCCCTATTTTCCCGACTGGCTGGTATTCTAAGACATAAGAGTTTAGTATTCGGTGGAAACCAACATTAGCTAACCTATATTGTAAAGAATAACTGTAAAAAGTTAGTACCGTCAAGAACATTTTTTTTTGTTCTAATGCAGCTGGCAAACACTTAGACAGCTTGGCCTTGGATGCCATAAGGCAGGCGCTGCACAGACGTTACTCACTTTGTATTACCCAGGGGGCGCGTGTAACTTGAAAATAAGCCACGGACGTGGAGTAGCAATGCCCCCGCAACGCTCCTATTAGACCGGGACCTACGGTTTAAAGTGGATTCCGAACCACTACAAACATCCATGGCAACGCCGGGATTCGAACCCGAAACCTGTGGTACCGAGCTCCAGAGCGCTAGTCACTCGGCCATTCAGGCCCACCCGTTAAGAATATAGATTACAGGAAAAATACTGAAAAGAAGTCATAATTCGAACATCGATAATATGGAAAAGTGGTAAGCTGCCAAATCGCACGGATTCCAAAAAGAGCGGCGTCTTAGAGGAAGGAAATGTCATTTAAGAGGGACTTTAATTACAGGAAAAAAAAAAGAATTTATTTTTTAAAAATTCAAATTTTAGATGGCATGATATTAAAAAGAAAAAAAATTTCACACCACATGTAATGTTTTTTTCTTTCAAAGCAGCTTTGCACCACCTGTATCTGACTAACACCCCAAACAAGTAATAGATTCGTCCTTTTCCGCCGTTAAATCGGGTGTTTACCATTCCACGCAATCATTGATGGGACTATAGTCATTTCTTCTGTTGATTTATCTTGGAATTTCATCTACAGGAATGCTTCAAGATTCTCTGGATTTAACATAGTTGCCAATTTTAGATTGTTGACCGTTGGCGATGGGTCCGAGACTCATTTTCCCCGAACTGAACTCGGGCATTCTCTCGGCTGTTATTCGTGTGAGTTGCAAACAGCAAATTTACTCTAATGACCTAAGAATTAAGACGAGTGCCATGCATTAGCGCCCTTCTAATTGTATTTCTTCCTTAATTGTTCTAATTGCAAAGCTTACTGTCTAATGGCAAAGAGCCAAATCTCCACTGATGTGGATATTATGTTTTCATAATGTATTTATTTTATTTTATTTTATTTGTATCTCACTGCAACACATACATGTATATATGCGTAACATATGTATATACGTACAAAGCATATATATTACTGCTATACATACAACGCATGCAACCCATGAATTAGGTAAGCTGCCATCAATTTTCAAAAGTTGCTCCAAACCAGATTTGAAATGCCTTACTCACTTGATATGTTGCATAAGATTAAAGGTGAATTTTCACCAGATACTAAAATCTCACAATGTAGAATACAATCAATCGAAATCTTGATTTCTTGTACATTTAAGTTTCTGATTGGCTGGAATTCAAAGACTTGGCTGGTAATTATCAGGTGGAAATTCATCTTATTAGGACTTAGTGGTATCTGTGATTCGATTCGATGTCATAATTACTAATTCGATTCAATGTATGTGCAATAAGTATTCGTTAATGATATTTTTCACGTATTCCCTATTAAAAAAGTAAATGAAGAAAAAACTCAAAGGCTTAAAAAAAGCTCGAACATATTGCATTATAACCATGGGCACTGGCAAGAGAGTCCTCCTATAACGTTCAGGAGAAATGATCAGTGGGCCTACAAACTCTCACTAGGAGAAGAAGTATATTTCGCGTAACCTGCGTGTAGCCAAACTTCGGGTTTTAGGCTTAGAAGTAGAACCTTTCACGAATCTACAATTATCTATCTTTAAATATGTTAAATAGTATATGTCTTTAATTGTATGTGGGTGGTGTTTGTGTGTGCGTCAATAAAACTGTGAACTCACAACTGTGTGTCTCAAGTATCTCAACCCAACCACACCCAATTACAACCTGGTTGCCCAACCTGCACACTACAGCATGCAATTAATGGTGTGCATATTGAAATAACGAAAGCATCTTTAAAGAAATGAACTTTCTTTATTGAATTAATAAATGTGGTTATCGTTGATGCTGTGAAAATATAAATATACATTATTTTTACATCTTTGTTTTTCTCCTAACTATATAAATTGGATGTCATAAATTTTTTTTAATTTTCATTAGATTTTTTGTTATTGTATTAGATTGTTATTTGCAAATAGTTAGCTCATAAAAAATTTGAAAACACACTTGCAGACAACTCATTGAAATGAAATTGAAACTCATTGAAATTCAACTCACTGCAACCATTCTAAATTATGTACAGCTGCTGTATCGATGTCGCAATCTTTAATTAATTTATTCTTTTAAAATTTTATTTTGAAAATATATTCTTTTAATTATTTGAAAATAATAATTTCATAAAATTAATCTTTTAATTATCTCGAAAAAATAACATTATCTTAAAATTTTATCTTGAAAATATATTCTTTTAATCATATGAAAAGAAAAATTTCTTAAAATTATTCTTTTAATTATGTCGAAAAAATAATATTATTATCTTACAAATTTATTCTTCTAATTATTTTTATAAAGATTTATATGTGTTCATTAAAATAATTTGTGCTAAGTTTTTCGTAAGAGTAATTTGTAAATTTTAGATAATTTTAAAGTTAACGTTAGCAAATTACTCTTATTGAAAAATCTGTTGGTTAAAAATTGCTTAAAATTATAGAAAAATTTAAAAATTTATTATTAAATTATAGAAAAAATTTGCTAGTATAATATAGAAATAAAAATTTACTATTTAACTATAAAAATAAAAATGTATTGTTAAATTATAGAAAATACCATTTATTAATTTATGCTTACAATTTTTAAAAAATACTCAACATTTTTTTATTTTTTGAAACAGAAAATGGTTTTACTCAGAAATACTTTGAAAAACTGATAAACTTGATTATTTTTTTTTTTGATTAAGGTACTTAATGAAAGAATAATCATGAAAATTATCATAAAAACACACTATAGCATTATAAAGAAAATCAGTGAAACAAATATATGAAAGTAATAGAGCAACATAAAAATTTAAAAATTAATTAAAATTTTATTTTATTTTATTTGTTTTTATTTTAATTTTAAGCATATTGAAATTAAAATATGATTCAATTACTTCTAAGGTAATTTAAAAATTTAATTAAGGTAAGGCTGCTAAGGTAATTAAAATAGCTTCAAAAAACAATATATCAACAAAAAAATATCGTTATTTCAAAGAAATCAGACACAAATTTTCAAACTTATTTCTTTCCATTTTTCAAGAAAATTATTATTTTAAATTTATTTAAAACTGAACTCAAATTCCAGGTATATAAGGTTTTGGAATTAAAATAGAACTAAGCATTTTCTTCCTTCTTTTGATTTCACCGAAATCATCTTTCGATTGCATTCTAAGATTGAATCGAATATGAAGTAGCATTCGAAAAAAGATTATTAATCAATTTTTAAGTTAAAAATTTATATTTCGATACCTTACCTGTATTCCAATTTTCTTTCGGATCGCAAATAAATTTTTTGCAAATAAATATTATATTTTACATTACTTATTAATTTTCCATGGTTTAACAATTGATTTTGTTAACTTAAGAATAGACGGTTTAAATTAAATCTTAAAAATAGAAAATTCATTGAACAGTTAAGTTAATAAAACCAAATATTTAATTCTATTTGTATATCGATATTGAAATTTCTTATTTTAATCTAAACAGCAGTAACTAAATTTTGTTATTATTATTTAATTTAATTCAACTTCTTGAATTCTATTTTTGCCAGTTATATTACTGAAGGTTAAATTATAATCAGATACAAATCTCAAAACTAGAAAACTATCTACAAAACCTATTAATGAAACTATATTTAAATTAATTTATTTTTATCTCTCTCTGTGTATAAAACAAAAGATTTGTTTGAGTTTCGTAAAATCTTAAAAAAATATAATTCATAGAATTTTTTTTCCTTTAGATTAATTATTTTTTACCTGGTTCCACAGCCAAAAATTACGGAAATATTTCTCATTAGATATTTTAATCAATAACCAACCTCATTTTTAATGTCGTTAAATTAGAATAAAGTAGAGGAATAAATCGTTTTAATTATATTGCTTATTTTTATTGCTGTTGATTTAAAAATAATACATCTTTTAATATAAAATGTTAAGAAAAGAAAAAAAAATCGAAATGCCCTTATTTAATTATTGAAAAAATGCAAGTGAAAAAAAAATTAACTGCAATTGTTGGGTACAGAAAATATAACACAAAAATGTAACATTTCTCTTAGGTAGGTTTGCTAAATATATTGTATGTTACAATTCAAATTAATGCTGTTGGTTGTACAATATTCATGTACATAACTTAACCTAACCATACGTCAAATAATTAAAGACTGTTAAATTTAAAGGTTAAAATTTGCCATTAATTTATATTAGCATTAGCGGTTGACACCGTTAACGAAAATTAACCGTTTTTCCCATCTCTAGTATTTAGTTCTATATCTTGCCGCCTAATGGACAATGTTAACTCAACAAAGAGGTTTGGTTTGGTTTGTTGCTCCACGGTAATTTTGTGCATATATTGGGCTAAGACCTGGACCTGTGGTATCAAAGGCCAAACTTCAATACGGCTCCAATGTTAACTATACAAAAAGGATTAGCAACAAGTAATATAAAAAAAAATTTTTGAAAGTCAATTCCTACTTTTTTTTCCCGTTATCTTGCAGAAAGTCCTTTATAAATAATTTTAAATTCATTTTTTAAAGTTTATTTTTAGCCATCTATTGGTAGATATATACAACTTAAATCTAAAAAAACTAAAATTAATTAATTTAATTTAATTAAAGAATTAATATTTGAAAAAACTGCATTAACATCAAATGTCATCCACTACAAGTTCAAAAAAAAATGTATTTGAACTGGAGCGGATGAATAAAAAATATTTTATGAACGATTGAAAATTTGAACAATATATATGGAAAGTGTGAGTTAATAGAAGGAATTGAAAAAAGGTGAAATTGATCAAAAGTTGACTAGTTTTTAAGATGGACATATAAAAGAATATTTGATTTGGTTTTCGTTTTACGGTCATTTTCTGTATACTTTGGGCTAATTAGACCAGGTCCTACAGATTAATGTGGATTACTACTGCTACTACACCACACCACTTCACTGTGCCTAGAGCTGAGTTGCCGCTTTAAAGTTTGGCAATGACGTGGGTGGGAAGTCTGATTGGGCTCTGGGACGTTCTACAGTCATATGAGATCGGGACCTAAGGCTTAAAGTGGTTTCGAACCCTATAACTGTGTTACCGAGCGCCAGAGCGCTAGTCACTCTGCCATCAGGCCCCTAATGTTTAACGTCGATTCCAAAACAGTCACAAACATCCATGCCACTGCCACGACTCGAACCTGAAGCCTGTGGAACCAAAAGCCAGAGCGCTAACCAAAGGGGGTGTTACGCATGGCAAACTATCAACAAGTTAAGCGAATTCCTGAACCAATATACAGAGGCTAAAATTTAACCCTCCCCCCCCACACACACCTACCCTAAAATTTTCATGTGGATTATTTACTCCAAAGTAGTACAAATTCAGTTTTCTAATCAAAATCCCTTGGGTGTGGTGAAAAAAATGAAATTTTTAAAAATAATAATAAAATATAAAGCTAATTATATTTCTAAACCTTTGTACTTTTTTGTCTACCAATAGCCAACACGCTATTTTAACACTCCATTAGAAGTGCATTTCAATACGTAATGCAATAACAGACGGCTTCCGTTTTCATAAAGACGTTTAATATCTTATACAAAGCAATCTCTTGTGAAATAATCCAATGAAACAAGGTTATCATCATTGTTGGCGTCTGCCTTGGCATATTGATCCTCTGCATTGTCCCGAAGTGAGCCAATAGATAAACTGATGCACTAATTCACTGTTGAATATCTCTTCGCATTCACTAATTAATTTACATCTCGCATCCGCTCACCCGAATCCCTTGACAACGAGAGCTGATAGGCGGATGCAGGCTCGAACAGAGTGCGGCAGCGCCATCTGTCGACGGGTTTCGGAAACATTAGTATGAAATTTGCATTGTTGCGATACGAAAAAACAAAAGGATTAGTTATTAAATATGAAAATTGCATGCTCCATTGCTTAGATCAGGGGTAGCCAAGTCTTGAATGTTATGACAACTCAATTTTATCAAAAAGATTTGTAAACTAGTAAAATGTTTTCAAATATTGAAATACCTGACTCGGGGCTCAGTGGCAACGGTAAGCATTAGGGCGCAGGTTCAATCCACTGGTGGCTTTGTTGTAGACACTGTTTCAAAAAACGAGGATGGCGTTTGGGATTTTCATGAGTTGAACTACCTAGTGGGAGTTTTCCTGGTTTTCTTCCCTACGATACGCAAATGCGGGGTAGTTTCCTTAAAAAGTACTGCCCTCCTTCTTGAGCGTCTCAGAGCCAAGTCAGACTTCTACCTGGGTGCTCCATCGCAACAGAAGCTGCCCCCCCCCTTTCACTTCTTACATGTGACCACACAGGTTCTTGGACTTTGTCTAGATCAGGGGTAGTCAACCCACCTTGAATATTTCTGCGGCCAGTGAGATTTATCCCACTTTTACAAAATATATTTATTTTATAATGGCCAAAGTAATAAAAAAATACATTATGTGTGCATCCATATAATCAAAAATTGACTGTCGAAATTATGAGAAAAATTAACTTTGATTTTAAATTTAATTTAAATTTAATTTAAAGAAATTAATTAAATTTAAACAAAAATTAATTAATTATATTTATATAAATTATAATATTCTAGTGCATCAAAGGTATAAATTTGTTTTCAGATCCAAAGATACTTTTACATACAAATTTTTTCTTTGGAAGTTTAAATTAAATTTAAAAAAATTATTTAAATTTAAAAAAAGTTAATTAATTATATTTACATAAATTATAATGAATTATAATTAATAAAAATTAAATTTAAAGAAAAAATAAAACTCTGAAAAATAATATCGTCATAATTTTTAATTCACAAACAAACGACATAAAATAATCGCTTGATGCTCAGTATCACTTTGAATATAAACATTTTTAACTCCTAGTCGATATATTTGTATTTCATTCCATATTTTAATGAATTATGAATTTATTTTTAGCAGTAATAATATAAAAGGATTTTAATAATTTCAGTAGTTTTAAATATAAATTCGATGTTTTTAATTGCTTTTTAAATCTTTCATAATTCAAAAACGTGAAATTCTGTAAAAAAAAAAAAAAAAAAAAATTTTTCCTAACTTACATTAAATAACTAAATATTTATTTACATTAACTTAAGTACTTATAATTAAATATTTAAATTAAGCAGTAATATTACATATATATATATATAAAGAGAGAGAAAGATAGAGAGATAGATAGATGATCATTTCGTAATTATTTAATAGAGAGTTTTTAGACAATCCGTTAGCTTTTTCTAGCGCGCATGCTCATAGGAAACTGCTGGAAACACGATTCAGTTTCCTTACGCGTAGGGACGGACGTCCTACGGTAACTAACGTACGGTATGCAAAAACTCTCTAATGTTTCATTTCTTACGTTATCTTTAGCATGGAATAAATTTAATGGATGGTTCATTTGCGCATGCAAATCATTCAAAAACGGAAATTCTGTAAGCTGAGCATAAAATGCGCGCTAAAACTTGGATGAAATTAATTGAAACTTTGGATTAATTGGGGAAAAATATCATCATAATTTTTAATGATTCCTCGAATTCGTAAACAAACGAAATAAAAATAATCGTTTGGTGCTCAGAATCGCTTGGAATATAAACATTCAAAACTCCAAGTCAATATTTTTATTTTTTCATTTCTTATTTCAATGAATTATGAATTTATTTTAACAGTATTAATAAAAAGGATTTTAATCATTTTAATAGTTTTCACAAATATTAATGAGATATTTTAATTGCTTTTTAGATATTTCATTTTAAAAACGTGAAATAGTTTCTTCCATAAATAACTTACATCAAATTTTAACTAAATATTTATTTACATTAACTTAAATGCTTAAAATTAAATATTTATGCGAAGCAGTGATATACATATATCACTAATACCGCGGACTTAAACTAACGAGAACCGGTGATGGCAATTATTTAATATTTAACTTAAATAATTAAAATTAAATTTTTACGTTAGCATGGAGCTATTTAATGGATGGTTCATTTGATTTAAAAAGAATTATACTTTTATTTGCTTTTAAATCTTTCATTATTCAAAAACGTAAAATTCTATAGAAGATTATTTTCTTTCTCACTTACATCTCATTTTAACTAAATATTTATTTACATTAACTTAAATACTTATAATTAAATATTTATATGAAGCAGTGATATACATAAATAAAATATGACGTATTTTATGAAAATCATTTTACCTAAATTTAATTATAGAAATACAACAATAAAAGGCATATAATTTTAAGTTATAGTAACATTAAAATATGCAGTTACGTAAATGTTTAAACATTAATAAGAATGTTTATTTTAAATATTAATTAACTATTGCAAACCAACCAGAGGATAAATTTTAATAATTGAGAAGAAAAATATTTATTGCCTTATTATGATTGAGTAATTAAGAATTTCTGATTTAATAAAATTTATGATAATAACTTGTTTTTCCTATTTGTAATTAATTTATATTTAGTTAAATGAATGGTTCGTTAATTATAAAAACTAAAAAGGACTGTTTATAATAATTTACGAGACTGGATATAATTTGTTCTCATAAATTTTAAATTTTTTACACTGGAAAATGAATAAATCGGTTATTTTGAATGTATTTATTTCAAAACTAAAAAGTTCTGTTAACTAATTCAAATATTTTGTTAAATTTAAATAGTGACATCTATCTAGTGGCGAAATCTTTAGTATGGAGCATATTTAATGTAGGGTTCATTTGATTAAAAAATAATTAAGCTTTTATTTGCTTTTTAAATTTCCATTATTCAAAAACGTAAAATTCTGTAGAAGATTATTAGTTTCTTCGTAACTTACATCACATTTTAACTACATATTTATTTGCATTAACTTGAATACTTATATTTAAATATTTATATTAAGCAGTGATATACATATATAACTAATAGTGACTATCATAGTGATAGTTCTGTAATTATTTATTTATTTTTTCATTTTTTATGTTATCTTTAGTTAGCATGGAACATATTTAATGATGGTTCATTTGATTAAAAAATAATTATACTTTTATTAGCTTTTTAAATCTTTCATAATTCAAAAACGAGAAATTCAGTAGAAGATTATTATTTTTTTTTAATTTACATCAAATTTTAACTAAATGTTTATTTACATTAACTTAAATACTTATAATTAAATATTTATATGAAGCAATGATATACATAAATAAAATATGACTTATTTTATAATAACCATTTTACCTAAATTTAATTATAGAAGTGCAATAATAAAATACATATAATTCTGAGTTATATCGCCATTAAAATATGCAGTTACTTATATGTTTAAACATTAATAAGAATGCTTATTTTAAATATTTATTAACTGACTTTGCAAACCAACCAGATGATAAATTTTAATTATCGAGGAGAAAAATATTTATTGCATTGTTATGCTTGAGTAATTAAGAATTTCTAATTTAATAAAATTTATGATAATAACTTGTTTTTCCTATTTGTAATTAGTCTATATTTAGTTAAGTGAAAGGTTCGTTAACTATTAAAACTAAAAAAAGGATGTTTATAATAATATACGTGGTTGGATGTAATTTGCTCTCATAAATTTTAAATTTTTACACAAATGAATAAATCGGATTATTACGAATGAATATATGCCAACGGCCGTACCATGCTGAATATACCGGTTCTCGTTAGATCACCGAAGTTAAGCATCATTGGGCGCGGTCAATACTTGGGTGGGTGACCACCTGGGAACACCGCGTGCCGTTGGCAAATTTGGGACCTGAATGGCCGAGTGTCTAGCGCTCTGGCGCTCGGTGCCACAGGTTTCGGGTTCGAATCCCGGCGGTGCCATAGATGTTTGTAGTGGTTCGGAATCCACTTTAAACCGTAGGTCCCGGTCTTCTATGACTGTAAGAGCGTCACGGAGCAAAAGTCAGGCTTCTACCTACGGGTGCTCCATCACAACAGAAGCTGCTTCCTTCCCCTTCAATCATGAGTCCATATGGGCTCGTGGGCTTGGCCAGCCAAGTGGGATAAGAAACAACAACAACAACATGAATGAACATTATTTCAAAACTGAAATGTTCCTTTAATTAGTTGAAATATTTTGCTAAATTTAAATAGTGATTATCATAGATGATCACTTTGCATTTGTTAATCAATTTAATTTAAATTAAATTTAAAGAAAAGTTAATTAATTATACTCATATAAATAATAATGAATTATATTTAATAAAAATTAAATTTAAAGAAAAGATGAAACTCTGTAAAATAATATCGCCATAATTTTTAATGATTCCCTGACAATTCATAAGCAAACAAAATAAAATAATCGTTTGGTGCACAGAATCGCTTGGAATATAAACATTCGAATATTCTTAATTGATATCGTTTATTTTTCGTTCCTTATTTTAATGAATTATGCATTTATTTTTAACAGTAATGATAAAAAGGATTTTAATGATTTCAACAATTTTTCATAAATAATAATTCAATGTTTTTAATTGTTTTTTAAATCTTTAGTTAGTCAAAAACAAGAAATTCTGTAAAAGATTATTATTTTCTTCTTAACTTGCATTAAATAATTAAATATTCATTTTTGTTAACTTAAATACTTATAATTAAATATTTATATGAAGAAATGATATGCATAAATAAAATATGACGTATTTTATAATTACCATTTTACCTAAATTTAATAGAAATACAACAATAAAATACATATAATTCTAAGTTATATCGACATTAAAACATGCAGTTACGTAAATGCTTAAACATTAATAAGAATGTTTATTTTAAATATTTATTAACTAACTTTGCAAACCAACTAGATGATAAATTTTAATTATCGAGAAGAAAAATATTTATTCAGTTATTAAAATTAAAATAAAAAAGAAATTAAAATTTCTGATTTAATGAAATTTATGATAATAACTTGTTTTTCCTATTTGTAATTAGTTTATATTTAGTTAAATGAATGGTTCGTTAATTATTAAAACCAAAAAGGGCTATTTATAATAATTTACGAGACTGGATGTAATTTGCACTCATAAATTTTAAATTTTTACACAAATGAATAAATCGGATTATTACCGATGTATTTATTTCAAAACTAGAAAGTTCCGTTAACTAATTAAAATATTTTGTTAAATTAATGTTATTCATTAAATAGTGATTATCATAGATGATCATTTAATTATTATTTAACGTTTCATTTTTGACTTTATTTTTAGCATGCAGCATATTTAATGGATGATTCATGTGATTGAAAATATTGCAAATGTTAATTTCTACATTTTTTTTTTATGTAACCAGTTTAAATATTATTGCATGATAAAACAGCTTAAATGCCGAAAGTATATCGCAATAAAAATTAATTTATGAAAATATTAATGATGGTTGAGTTCAACTTTTTTTTCTTTAATTGAATTGTAAATAAAATTAAAATAATATTGATGAAAACATATTTTGAAGGAATAAAAAAGGGTTTTTTTTTTTTTTTTTTTTTTTTTTTTTTTTTTTTGCACTTAATAGCAGTTAATGTTATATTTCAATGAGAAAATATTTATATATAAGGACAAATATTTATATAAACAATTTTATAAGCATATTTTGAATGAATAAGAAAGGGGGTTTTTTGTACCTTATAGCAGTTAATGATATATTTCAATGAAAAAATATTTATATATTAGAAATATTTATATAAACCATTTTATAAGCATATTTTGAGAGAATAAAAAAGTTTTTTTTTGTACTTTATAGCAGTTAAAGATATGTTTCAATGAAAAAATATTTATACATAAGGAGAAATATTTATATAAACAATTTTCTAAGCATATTTTGAATGAATAAGAAAGGGGTTTTTTTTGTACCTTATAGCAGTTAATGATATATTTCAAATAAAAAATATTTATATATTAGAAATATTTATATAAACCATTTTATAAGCATATTTTCAGAGAATAAGAAATTTTTTTTTTTTTTTTGTACTTTATAGCAGTTAATGATATGTTTCAATGAGAAAATATTTATACATAAGGAGAAATATTTATATAAACAATTTTATAAGCATATTTTGAATGAATAAGAAGGGTTTTTTTTTTTTGTACCTTATAGCAGTTAATGATATATTTCAATGAAAAAATATTTATAT
This sequence comes from Caerostris darwini, assembly GCA_021605075.1. NCBI lineage: Eukaryota > Metazoa > Arthropoda > Arachnida > Araneae > Araneidae > Caerostris > Caerostris darwini. Next base: position 64,892 of record BPLQ01010069.1, read on the forward strand.
ATTAGAAATATTTATATAAACCATTTTATAAGCATATTTTGAGAGAATAAGAAAGGTTTTTTTGTACTTTATATAAGGTAAAGATATGTTTCAATGAGAAAATATTTATACATAAGGAGAAATATTTATATAAACAATTTAATAAGCATATTTTGAATGAATAATGGGTTTGTTTTTTTGAATTTTATAACAATTAATGTTATATTTCAATGAGAAAATATTTACGTACAAGGAGATATAAACATCCACAAGATGACTGATGTTTTATAGAAAAGAATATCGTGTGAATATAAATTTAATCTCAGTCAAAAATAAAATAAAAAGGAAACAGTTAAGATTTTGACATAAAAACGTACAGATTTCACATGAAGGGAACAGTTTAAGAGATTAGACCTCAAAATAGATTCCAGCAAGATACTAAGATCGAAAGAATGAGAATGTCAGCCAATTAGAAGCCTGAATGGGAAGAAAATGAGGCTTCTAATTGGCTGACATTCAGCGCCATGCGATCTTAGTATTTAGTTGGAATCCAGCTTAAAAATCAAGGCATTAAAGACAATTTATTTAAGTGAATGCAAAAACTGGTTTCTAGTGGTATTATTTCTATTTAATAGTCAAATACTACTAGACAAATAAATTTATATATCAGACTTAACGTATAACAAATTTTACGAAAATAGTAAAAATACAAATAATACAAATATTGAGCAATTATGACAACGTATTATATTTGTCATAATTACACAATATTTGTATTATTTCTATTTAATCTCCACCTTATTTTTTTTTGCCTACTAACACATGATAATGACAATAATAAATCTCATTAACATTAACATTCACTTATCTTCTAAAAAGATAGTCACAAAAATTTTGAATTAAACAAAGAGCTAAAGACAAATAAATTTATATATCAAACTTTACGTGCAATACATTTTACGGAAACAGATTTTAATACGGGGGCAACGGGCAACGGCCGTAGCTGTTACGGAGTTCCTAGGTAGCTTTAAGCAGATTTTAATACTGTATTACATTTGTTATAGCACAGTACTGCTTAAGATTTGCAGTATTTCTATTAATCTCCACCTTATTTATCTTTGCCTATTATCACATGATAAAGACATCACAGTAATAAAGCTGATTAACTTTAACATTAACTTATCTTCTTAAGTTTGCCAAAATTATTTTTTTTAAAAGTTACTTAAGTCGCACATTTTAATACGTGTATTTTACTAAAATAAATCACACTTAAAATTTATCTGCCTTATTTCTATTTTCCTGCTGTCACATGACATAATGACGTCACCCAAATAGAGCTCGTTACACTTATTAACATCAAACTTATTTATGGCGGATAAAGAATTGTGGACGAAGCGAATACGTACTACACATTTCATGAAAATAGATTTTAATATTGTATTGCATTCGTTATAGCATAGCTTTATTTAAGATTTGTATTAATCTCCACCTTATTTCTTTCTGCCTGCTGTCACATGATAATGACGTCACAGTAATAAACCTCATTCACATTAACATTGGCTTATCTTCTTAAAAGATTGTCAAAAAATGTTTTTAAAAAAGGAACTTAAGTTTACACACTTTAATATCTGTATTTTATGAAAATAAATCGCAATACACTTAGAATTATCTGCCTTATTTCTGTTTTTCTGGTGTCACATGATAATGACGTCACAGTAATAAAGCTCATTAATATTAACTTATCTTCTTAAAAGATTGTGAAAAAATATTTTTAAAAAAAGGAACTTAAGACACACATTTTAATACATGTATTTTACAAAAAAATTACACTCAAAATTATGTGTCTTATTTCTATTTTCCTTCTGTCACATGATATAATGACGTCACACAAATAGAGCTCGTTACACTTATTAACAGTTGCATCTTTATCTTCCTAAAAAATTGCCAAAGAAATTTTGATAAAGTTAAGAGCTAAAAAAAAAAAAAGTAAATTTAAATATCAAAATTTTCATTCAACACATTTTACGAAAATAGATTTTAATATTGTATTACTTTTGTTACAGCATAGTAGTGCTTAAAATTTGTAGTATTTCTATTTAATCACCACCTTATTTCTCTTTAACTACTGTCACATGATAATGACGTCACAGTAATAAAGCTCATTCACATTAACATTGGCTTATCTTCTTAAAAGATAGTCAAAAAAACATTTCAAAAACAAAGAGTTGAAAACTAATAAATTAAAATATCAAACTTGACGTGCGACACATTTTACAAAAACAGATTTTAATATTGTATTACATTTGTTATAGCATAGTACTGCTTAAGATTTGCAGTATTTCTATTAATCTCCACCTGCCTATTATCACATGATAATGACATCACAGTAATAAAGTTTATTAATATTAACATTAACTTATCTTCTTAAGTTTGCCAAAATTTTTTTTTAAAAGTAACTTAAGTCATACATTTTAATACATGTATTATACGAAAATAAATCACACTTAAAATTATCTGCCTTATTTCTATTTTCCTGCTGTCACATGACATAATAACGTCACACAAATAGAGCTCGTTACACTTATTAACATCTAACTTCTTTATGGCGGATAAAGAATTGAGGACGAAGCGGATACGTGCAATGCATTTTATGAAAGTCGATTTTAATATTGTATTGCATTCGTTATAGCAAAACATTTTTTAAGATTTGTATTAATCTCCACCTTATTTCTTTCTGCCTGCTGTCACATGATAATGACGTCACAGTAATAAACCTCATTCACATTCACATTGGCTTATCTTCTTAAACGATTGTCAAAAAAAGTTTTTAAAAAAGGAACTTAAGAATACACATTTTAATGCCTGTATTTTATGGAAATAAATCGCAATACACTTAAAATTATCTGCCTTATTTCTGTTTTTTCTGGTGTCACATGATAATGACGTCACAGTAATAAAACTCATTGATATTAACTTATCTTTTTAAAAGATTGTGAAAAAATAATTAAAAAAAAAAAGGAACTTAAATCACACATTTTAATGTGTGTATTTTACGAAAATAAATCACACTCAAAATTTTCTGCTTTATTTCTGTTTTTTTGCTGTCACATGATAACAACGTCACAGTAATAAAGCTCATTGACATTAACATTGACTTATCTTCTTAAAAGATGGTGAAAAAAATCTTAGAAAACAAACACCTAAAGACAAATTTAAATATCAAACTTCACGAGCAACACATTTTACGAAAATAAATTTTAAAATTGCATTATATTTGTTACAGCATAGTATTGCTTAAGTTTTGTATTATTTCTATTTATTCTCCACCTTATTTCTCTTTGCCTACTGTCACATGGTAATGACGTCACAGTAATAAAACTTATTCACATTAATTAACATTGACTATCTTCTTAAAAGATTGCCAAAAAATATTTTTTAAAAAAGGAACTTAAGTCACACATTTTAATACCTGTATTTTACAAAAATAATTCGCAATATACTCAACATATCTGCCTTATTTCTATTTTCCTGGTGTCACATGATATAATGACGTCACAGTAATAAAGATCATTCACTTCACATAAATTTACCGTAAAGCTCATCCACATTAACATTGACTTATCTTCTTAAATGATTGTCAAAAAATATTTTTTAAGAAAAGGAACTTAAGCCACACATTATATTTTACGAAAATAAATCACACTTAAAATTATCTGCCTTATTTCTATTATCCCGCTGTCACATGACATAATGACGTCACACAAATAGAGCTGGTTGCACTTATTAACATCAAACTTCTTTATCGCGGATAAAGAATTGTGGACGAGGCGGATAGATTGGCGCCATTAAATCTTCTCCCCCCAAAACTCATTTCTCCAGAGCGAACTCATTCCGCCAAAAAGCTCTCGCCAGAACCAACAGAAAAAGAACCCAGCAATATTCGCCGGAATGTAATTTTTGCTAAGAACCATTATCCTATTACAAACAAGTTAATGCGTCTATTAAAAGAGTTGCTCGTTTTAAAGGATTTCATCTGCTCGCTAATTACACTTTTCCCCAAAGCTGATACTTCCCCCTTCTTTTTTTCATTTATTTATTTATTTATTTATTCTTAAGACGTGAGGCAATAATACTAATCACACAGCTTGACTTTCTGCGTTCCGAATTTATCAGCGCCATCTGCTGGAGATTTAGGAAACCACTCACTCCGCCTTATTCACTCTGCACTAAATTTTTGAAAAGTTTTCTGCCTCTATAAAGCTGCTAATGTAATCTCTCTTGTCCGGGGATTTTAATTAAATTTCGCTCTACTGTTCTAGCACATTTATTTCTCCTCATTAATTTTAACCCGAGTATTTAATTCTGTTCAAACCGGCATTAATTTCATCTCCATAAAGAAACTTGCAATTGAGTGTTACTGATATGTTATTTGCAACTTATGTTTGTTGTTATGTGCGGAATTTTATGGGTTAACGTTCATCATTCGTTGAGTTTTATTTTCTTCCATTCTAAATCGTTTGGTGTTGTTTAAATAAAGAAGTAAAGTGAAGAGAATGCGAAATAAAATATCGTTCTAATCTTTTAAAATGTATTTCGTCTAGACATAATGTTTTTAAGTCGGTATAATAAGGATAACATAAATTTCAGTTTCATGGACAATTTCCCTGCTTTTATTTACAGCTTATTTAAATGTCTAATTTCTTTAGAATAAACTCATTTGTTTGTGAACATTAATTTACTTTATTTGAATATTTTCCTTATTTAAAGATAATGTTTTATAAGATGCAAATTTTTGGCATAATTTGAAATTTTTTGCTTTTAAAATTTTCTTTAATATTAAAAGCTAATTTAAAGTAAAAACATGCAGCAAATGATTTCAAATTGTTCTAATAAATTAATGGGGCTATATGTTATAAATGGAGCCGGATAGCCAGGTGACTAGTGCCCTGGCGCTTGGACTATAGGTTTTGGATTCGAATCCAGGCAGCACCATGGATGTTTGTAGTGGTTCGCAAACCACTTTAACTGTAAGTCCTGGTCTAATATGACTGTAAGGCTGGCAACACTACCCCGTAAAAAAGAAAACAACATCTCATGTTTCAAAATCTGACGGTCGCGCTATTGAAGACTTGGTTTGTTTTTTCGCTATACGGTAGTTTTTTTTTTGCCCGCTTTAGTCTAATTAGATCGGTACTTATAGAATATTGAGGCTAATTGGCTAGCGCTCTGGTCTCTGGTACCACAGACTTTGAATCCTGGCTGTGACATGGATGTTTGTTAGTAGTTTGGAATAATCCAAGTTAAATTGTGTATCACGATTTCATTAGCCTGCAGTGTGCAAAAAAATGACCGTAGAGCGACAAACCAAATCAGGTTTTGAGCCTTAAGCCTGTGGTACTAAAGGCTAGAGCACTAGAGAAGAATATATATATATATATATACATATACGTATATGCTTTTTTCCAAAAGTGCTCCTATACTTAAAAAAAAAAAAATTAAGATCAGTAGGAAAATGTACATGTGAGTATGTATAAAATCGAATTTTGTTTAAGTCACTTTATTTTGATAAAAATGAAAATGCGATGAGGTAGTAAAACGCCTGTCAAAAAAGCGTAAACTTAACGAAAAAAGCGCAAGCGTAACGTACAATTGTATCCCGTAACATTTTAAGATAAATTAATAAATAAAATTATCGTATAATATTAATAAAATACTTTTATTAATATTATTCTTATTGATTTTGGTGACATCTAAAAAATTGTTTGAGTTTAATCTTTGCTTTCGTACATAACTCTACTCTATCTATTATTTTTAAAAAGTTTCTTAGTTGCAAGAAAATAACAATTAGCATACCAAAAGTGATTATTTATAATCATAGCAGTGGCAAATTCAGTTCAAAATATCTCTAAATTGTTAAAATTATCTCATCCTTTGGGTCATTATTGGATAAAATGCTCTATAGAAGCAAATCGGATAGAAACAAGGTATTGTGAATTCTACTCAATGAACTTTTGAGAATTACAATTGCTTATGGTAGTGTTAAATAATTAAACTGAAAAGAATATTGTTGCAATTTCACTTACATTTAAAATATGTAACTTATACTTAAGCATGTAAATATTACACTTTAAACTGACACACTTAGTGGTTATTAACATTTATCATTTTATTGAAAAATTAATTAAAACATTTAGAAATTTTCAAAAAAAAATTTCACTAAAAAAAGCAATATAAATCAAATTTAATTTTTAGCATGTACAAATTATGTTAACTTTTTTATGTTTTCATTTCTTTAAATATTGTGAATTAGATTAAATTGGCGCAAAAAAAAAATGCATAAGTTTTTTAGTAATTATGACTGAACGGAATTTGTCCACAGATTAATGCATTTCTTGGACTTGCTTTTTATAAAAGAAATATCTATATTTTATATAAAAAAACTTAATGCCTTCTCTCTTAGAATTATTTCTAGGCCCAAAATATTTTCTAAAAGTTGTCAATAAAGACTCGTATCTACCTGTATGTAAATAAACAAATTCCTTTTTTATAACATTAAAATAATTACCATCGTCAATTTATGAAACCACATCTACTTTCATAATATATATATTGCATAAGGTACATATATACAGGGTGATTCAATGGTCACGAAACAATCTTTGAGGGTACTACAGCTTACTAAAACATACGTTTTTTGTACTGGAAGGAATGTAGGATATCGCATGGAGTCACGTACACAAAAATATGTGACATGAAAAGAAAACATTGATTATTTACAACATCATTGCAAAGTATTTCTTTAATACAATGTTTACAATAAATGTTCAAAATTGCGACCACCAACAGTAATACATGATGGTATCGTCGAAGGAGGGATTGGAGAAATAGCAGGCATTTCGCGCACACTTGCATCTGCAATGTATAGTCAAGCAACGAGGTCCTCCATTGAGTCAATTGGAGTCTCGTAAATGAAAACACAATTGCAAACACAGAGTATGCATCGGGGTTGCGAGCTAAGGGACTTGACATTCGTCACAGGACGGGTATTAGTTGGTGCGTCGTGCTTTACTGTTCCGAGAAATTCGTTTGAAAGTGTGTTCGTTCCTCAACACTTCACATCGGACTCTACATTCCTATACGAAACATTATGTTTTAGTAAGCTGTACCACTCTTTAAAGTTTGTCACGAATCATCCTGTATATTACTGCACTAAGCCATGGTAGTCTTGAGTTCTGTATTTAAAGTAAACATCCCTTTTAACTTCCATAATTAATCGCAGACTAAGCAATTCTGATTATGAAATGTTCCCTATGATTAGTTCCGATCCAATTTTGACTCTGAAAAAAAAAAAAAAAAAAAAAAGGGGGATTCAAAATTTATAACATACTGTAAAGCAGGTCTACAAATAAAAAATAGAAAAAAAAATAGGGATTTTAAGATTTAAAGAATAACAGTACTATTATATTTAAATCCTACAATCTCAACTCGCACAAATAATAAGCAACAGAAGATTTAAAAACTCTGGAATAAATGATCCTTTCGCAAGAGTGAAGAAAAGAGGAAATGAAACAAAAATGAAACGGAAAAATATAACCTACAGCCATTTTCCACCATCGAATTCTCTCCCTGATTGGATCATTACAGACGTTAACAGTCATCCATTTTCAACTCTCGTAAAAGGAAACAACACCCGAAAAAAAAATTAAAGATAAAAACAAATAAATAACTAAATAAAAGGACCCTCCGTTATTTTGCTGACGGAACTAATGTTTGCTTCAACGGTTCAATCTTGGCGATCATTTCTTTTTCCCTTTCTTTCTTTCTCTCTCGCCAGGGAAAAACTAAGTTTTTCCCTCTTATGGCGTTTCGATCCGAACCTTCGATAGGCGTAATAGGAGAGAGTGTTTGGTTTATTTATTTGAGTTGGTTTTTCCTCCCTGATCAGTATTGGCGAGGAGGAATACAAGCGGAGAAGTTTACTGATTCGTGGGATTTGTTTGTAGGGTGTGTTGGGTGGTGTTCTTACAAGGAGCAGAACAGGATGCTTGCGAATCAAAAGTATCTGGAATAATAAGAACGTGGTGATCTCGATGTGTGCACTTGCGGATCAGCAATGTTAATGGGCAAGTGGTTTTTGGTAGATGACCGAAGCTATTATGTATAAAACTGAGAATAAGAATACAATAATCGTCCTTTTTTCTTTGTACTTTTATTTACTCCTGAAATAAAAGCCTAAAAGTTTATCACACAACTTAGTTCAGTTGATGGTAAGTGCTACATTGAATAAAATTGTGAATGAGAACGTGATAATTTTAATTTGTATTCTCGTTTTTTGTTGCAAGTAAAAGCACAAAAGGTAACTTAAAAATTATTTGGGATAGATGGAAGCTGTTGGGGTCTGATGGCCGTGTGACATTGACGTATCTTCTTAAATGATTGTCAAAAAATATATTTTTTAAAAAAAGTAACTTAAGTCACACATTTTAATACGTGTACTTTACGAAAATAAATCACACTCAACATTATCTGCCTTATTTCTATTTTCCTGCTGTCACATGATATAACGACGTCACACAAATAGAACTCGTTACACTTATTAGCATCAAACTTCTTTATCGCGGATAAAGAATTGTGGACGAAGCGGATAGATTGGCGCCATTAAATCTTCTTCCTCCAAAGACCATTTCTCCAGAGCGGACTCATTCCGCCAAAAAGCTCTCGCCAGGAGCAACAGAAAAAGAACCGAGCAATATTCGCCAGAATGTAATTTTTGCTAAGAACTATTATCCTATTACAAACAAGTTAATGCGTCTATTAAAAGAGTTGCTCGTTTTAAAGGATTTCATCTGCTCGCTAATTACACTTTTCCCCAAAGCTGATACTTCCCCCTTCTTTTTTTTTCATTTATTTATTTATTTATTTGTTCTTAAGACGTGAGGCAATAATACTAATCACACAGCTTGACTTTCTGCGTTCCGAGTTTATCAGCGCCATCTGCTGGAGATTTAGGAAACCAACTCACTCCGCCTTATTCACTCTGCACTAAATTTTTGAAAGGTTTTTCTGCCTCTATAAAGCTGCTAATGTAATCTCTCTTGTCCGGGGATTTTAATTAAATTTCGCTCTACTGTTCCAGCACATTTATTTCCCCTCATTAATTTTAACCCGAGTATTTAATTCTGTTCAAACCTGCATTAATTTCATCTCCATAAACAAACTTGCAATTGAGTGTTACTGATATGTTATTTGCAACATATGTTTGTTGTTATGTGCGGAATTTTATGGGTTAACGTTCATCATTCGTTGAGTTTTATTTTATTCCCTTCTAAAATCGTTTGGTGTTGTTTAAATAAAGAAGTAAAGTGAAGAGAATGCGAAATAAAATATCGTTCTATTCTTTTAAAATGTATTTCGTCTAGACCTAATCTTTTTAAGTCGCAATAATTACGATACCATAAATTTCAGTTTTATGGACAATTTCCTTGCTTTTATTAACAGTTTATTTAGATTTTCTATTATATTTTCATTAAATAATGAATGCATTGTAAAATGCAAATTTTTAATATGCAAATTATGAATGTAAAGATAATGTTTTATAGAATACAAATTTTTTAACTCAGTTTGAAATCTTTTGCTTTCAAATTTTTCTTCTATATTAAAAGCTAATTTAAATTTAAAAAAAAAAATTCAGCAAATGATTTCAAATTACTCTACTCAAATAATAAGATTATATGTTATATATATGTGTGTATGTGTTTGTGTGTGTGTGTGTGTGTGTGTGTGTGTGTGTGTGCAACATATAGGCTTATTATTTGAATAGTATAATTTGAAATCATTTGCTGCATATATATATATATATATATATATATGATGTATGAGTATGTATTATTATGTAACTATTCTGTGTATGTATTTATTGTACTTTTGTTAAAAAAAAGTTATAGATAATAATAAAAAATTCTCATTCTAAAATATTAATTTTCATTAATGGAAGAGCAGCATTCCATTGAAATTCTTAAGTGTAAAAATTCTTTTGAGAGCTACTGTTTATATATATATATATACTCCTCCTTTCCTGCTGTCACTTGATAACAACGTCACAGTAATAAGGCTCGTTGACATTAACATTGACTTATCTTCTTAAAAGACGGTCAAAAAAATCTTAGAAAACAAACAGCTAAAGACAAATTTAAATATCAAACTTCACGAACAACATATTTTACGAAAATAAATTTTAAAATTGCATTACATTTGTTGCAGCATAGTATTGCTTAAATTTTGTATTATTTCTATTTATTCTCCACCTTATTTTATGCCTAGTGTCACATGATAATGACGTCACAGTAATAAAGCTTATTCACATTAACATTGGCTTATCTTTTTAAAAGATTGCCAAAAAATATTTTTCAAAAAAGGAACTTAAGTCACACATTTTAATACCTGTATCTTACAAAAATAATTCGCAATATACTCAACATATCTGCCTTATTTCTATTTTCCTGGTGTCACATGATATAATGACGTCACAGTAATAAAGATCATTCACTTCACATAAACTTACCGTAAAGCTCATGCACATTAACATTGACTTATCTTCTTAAATGATTGTCAAAAAATATTGTTTAAGAAAAGGAACTTAAGCCACACATTATATTTTACGAAAATAAATCACACTTAAAATTATCTGCCTTATTTCTATTATCCCGCTGTCACATGACATAATGACGTCACACAAATAGAGCTCGTTGCACTTATTAACATCAAACTTCTTTATCGCGGATAAAGAATTGTGGACGAGGCGGATAGATTGGCGCCATTAAATCTTCTTCCCCCAAAACTCATTTCTCCAGAGCGGACTCATTCCGCCAAAAAGCTCTCGCCAGCAGCAACAGAAAAAGAACCCAGCAATATTCGCCGGAATGTAATTTTTGCTAAGAACCATTATCCTATTACAAACAAGTTAATGCGTCTATTAAAAGAGTTGCTCGTTTTAAAGGATTTCATCTGCTCGCTAATTACACTTTTCCCCAAAGCTGATACTTCCCTCTTCTTTTTTTCATTTATTTATTCATTTATTTGTTCTTAAGACGTGAGGCAATAATACTAATCACACAGCTTGACTTTCTACGTTCCGAGTTTATCAGCGCCATCTGCTGGAGATTTAGGAAACCACTCACTCCGCCTTATTCACTCTGCACTAAATTTTTGAAAAGTTTTCTGCCTCTATAAAGCTGCTAATGTAATCTCTCTTGTCCGGGGATTTTAATTAAATTTCGCTCTACTGTTCTAGCACATTTATTTCCCCTCATTAATTTTAACCCGAGTATTTAATTCTGCTCAAACCTACATTAATTTCATCTCCATAAACAAACTTGCAATTGAGTGTTACTGATATGTTATTTGCAAATTATGTTTGTTGTTATGTGTTGGAATTTTATGGGTTAACGTTCCTCATTCGTTGAGTTTTATTTCCTTCTAAAATCGTTTGGTGTTGTTTAAATAAAGAAGTAAAGTGAAGAGAATGCGAAATAAAATATCGTTCTAATCTTTTAAAATGTATTTCGTCTAGACATAATGTTTTTAAGTCGGTATAATAACGATAACATAAATTTCAGTTTCATGGACAATTTCCCTGCTTTTATTTACAGCTTATTTAAATGTCTAATTTCTTTAGAATAAACTCATTTGTTTGTGAACATTAATTTACTTTATTTGAATATTTTCCTTATTTAAACATAATGTTTTATAAGATGCAAATTTTTGGTTTAATTTGAAATTTTTTGCTTTTAAAATTTTCTTTAATATTAAAAGCTAATTTAAAGTAAAAACATGCAGCAAATGATTTCAAATTGTTCTAATAAATTAATAGGCCTATATGTTATATATGGAGCCGGATGGCCAGGTGACTAGTGCACTGGCGCTTGTACCATAGGTTTTAGATTCGAGTCCAGGCAGCACCATGGATGTTTTTAGTGGTTCGGAAACCACTTTAACCGTAGGTCGTGGTCTAATGACTGTAGGGCTGGCAACCCTACCCCGTAAAAAAGAAAACAACATCTCATGTTTCGAAATCTGACAGTCGCGCTATTGAAGATTTGGTTTGTTTTTTCGCTATACGGTAATTTTTTTGCCCACTTTAATCTAATTAGATCGGTACCTATAGAATATCGACGTGTATTTTACGTGGACGACAATTTAACTTGGATTCCGAATCAGTACCAAACAGCCATGTCACCGCCAGGATTCGAAGGGGCCTGAGGCTAATTGGCTAGCGCTTTAGGCTTTGGTACCACTGACTTCAGGTTTGAATCCTGGCTGTGGCATTGATGTTTGTTAGTGGTTTGGAATAATCCAAGTTAAATTGTGTATCACGATTTAATTAGCCTACAATGTGCAAAAAAAATGACCGTAGAGCGACAAACCAAATCAGGTTTTGAGCCTTAAGTCTGTGGTACTAAAGGCTAGAGCACTAGATAAGAAGATATATATATATATATATATATATATATATATATATATACATATACATATACATATATGCTTTTTTCAAAAGTGCTCCTATACTTCAAAAAAAATTAAGATCAGTAGGAAAATGTACATGTGAGTATGTATAAAATCGAATTTTGTTTAACTCATTTTATTTTGATAAAAATTAAAATGCGATGAGGTAGTAAAACACCTGTAAAAAAAGCGTAAACGCAACGTAAAATCGTACCCCGTAACATTTTAAGATAAATTAATAAATAAAATTATCATCTGACTTTTATTAATATTATTATTGATTTTGGTGACATCTAAAAACTTTTTGAGTTTAATCTTTGCTTTCTTACATAACTCTATTCTATCTATTATTTAAAAAAGGTTTCTTAGTAGTAAGAACATAACAATTAGCACTCCAGAAGTGATTATTTATAATCATAGCAGTGGTAAATTCAGTTCAAAATATCTCTAAATTATTAAAATTAATAAATTTAAATAGATTAAATTGGTGCAAAAAAATGTATAAGCTTTTTAGTAATTACGACTGAACGGAGTTTGTCCACAGATTAATGCATTTTTTTGGACTTCTGCTTAAAAAAAGAAAAAATCAATCACTTTTCATAGAGAATGTAGAATGCATCGATTTATCTTAATGCCATTGAAGTCTTTAACATTAAAGCAACTGTATCCTTTCCAAAAATGAGTTAATGACTTTGTAAGTAATATTCAATGTTACATCAAAATTTCATTAAATTTTTAAGTGTTTAAATATTTACTTCCATTTAATATATAAATCTGAATGTTTTGTTTGTACAGATGTATCGATAATGCACATGTTTATGTGATTAGTCAGAAACAAAGTTACTAATTAGTAATTTTTTCAATAATTTAAAGATGATTACATAGAATCTTCCAACTATTTTTATCTCGTAAATAAATTACAATACTAAAAATAATCATTTTTTTAATTAAATAATAGCTATTTTTATAGAAATAATTATTTGAACAATATAAACATTCTATAACAATGCATTTTTATAAAAGAAATACCTATATTTAATATTAGAAAAACTTTATGCCCTCTCTCTTAAAATTTTTTCTAGGCCCAAAATATTTTCTAAAAGTGGTCAATAAAGACTCGTATCTACTTGTATGCAAATAAACAAATTCCTTTTTTACAACATTAAAATAATTCCCATCGTCAATTTATGAAACCACATCTACTTTCATAATATATATATTGCATAAGGTACATATATACAGGGTGATTCAATGGTCACGAAACAATCTTTGAGGGTACTACAGCTTACTAAAACATAAATTTTTTGTACTGGAAGCAATGTAGGATATCGCATGGAGTCACGTACACAAAAATATGTGACATAAAAAGAAAACATTGTTTATTTACAACATCATTGCAAAGTATTTCTTTAATACAATGTTTACAATAAATGCTCAAAATTGCGACCACCAACAGTAATACATGATGGTATCGTCGAAGGAGGGATTGGAGAAATAGCAGGCATTTCGCTCACACTTGCATCTGCAATGTATAGTCAAGCAACGAGGTCCTCCATTGAGTCAATTGGAGTCTCGTAAATGAAAACACAATTGCAAACACAGAGCATGCATCGGGGTTGCGAGCTAGGGGACTTGAAACTCGTCTGGTACTGTTGGGTATGGTTCAGTTGGGGCGTCGTGATTGACTGTTCCGAGAAATTCGTTTGAAAGTGTGTTCATTCCTCAACACTTCACATCGGACTCTACATTCCTATACAAAACATTATGCTTTAATAAGCTGTACCACTCTTTAAAGTTTGTCACGAATCATCCTGTATATTACTGCACTAAGCCATGGTAGTCTTGAGTTCTGTATTTAAAGTAAACATCCCTTTTAACTTCTATAATTAATCGCAGACTTAGCAATTCTGGTTATGAAATGTTCCCTATCATTAGTTCCGATCCAATTTTGACTCTGAAAAAAAAAAAGGTATTCAAAAATTATAACATACTGTAAAGCAGGTCTACAATTAAAAAAATAGAATAAAATAGTGATTTTAAGATTTAAAGAAGAACAGTACTATTATATTTAAATCCTACAATCTCAACTCGCATAAATAATAAGCAACAGAAGATTTAAAAACTCTGGAATAAATGATCCTTTCGCAAGAGTGGAGAAAAGAGGAGAAAAAAAATGAAACGGAAAATATAGCCTACAGCCATTTTCGACCATCGAATTCTCTCCCGGATTGGATCATTACAGACGTTAACGGTCATCCATTTTCAACTCTCGTAAAAGTAAACAACACCCGAAAAAAAAATTAAAGATAGAGAGGAGAAAAAATAAACAAATAAATAAAAGGACCCTCCTTTATGTTGCTGACGGAACTAATGTTTGCTTCAACGGTTCAATCTTGGCGATCATTTTTTTCCCTTTCTCGCCAGGGAAAACTATGCTTTTCCCTCTTATGGCGTTTCGATCTGAACCTTCAATAGTTGTAAGGGGAGTGAGTACTGGGTTTGTTTATTTGAGTTGGTTTTTCTCCCTTACCAGTATGGGCGAGGTGGAATGCAGGCGGAGAGGTTTACTGATTCGTGGGATTTGCTTATAGGGTTTGTTGGGGGGTGTTCTAACAAGGAGCAGAACGGGATGCTTGCGAATCAAAAGTATCTGGAAGAATAAGAACGCGGTGATCTTGATTTGCGCACTTGCGGATCAGCCATGTTGATGGCCAAGTGGTTTTTGGTAGGTGACTGATGCTACTTTGTATAAAATTGAGAATAAGGATAACAATAATCTTCACTTTTTTTGGTGCTTTTGTTTCTCTTTAGGCATAAAAGCCTAACAGTGTATCACAAAACTTATTTCAGTTGATGGTAGGTGCTACTTTGAATAAAATTGAGAATAATTTTAATTAGTATTCTCTTCTTCTGTTGCAAGAAAAAGCTAAAAAAAAATCTCAAAATTATTTCGGATAGATGGATAGTGCTGGGGCCTTATGGCCGAGTGACTATCTCTTTGACGCTCGACGCCATAGGTTTCAGGTTCGAGTTCAGGTGGTTTGATTTAGTTTGTCGCACTACTGTCATTTTGTGCACACTTTGGGCTAATTAGACCACTTTGGGGCTAATTACACGTGGATTCCGAACCACTCACAAACATCCCTGCCACCCCCAGGATTCGAACTTGAAGCCTATGGTACCGAAGGCCACAGCTCTAACCAACTGGCCATCACGCCACTAGTCCCGGCTGACCAAGGGTGTTTGTAGTGATTCGGAATCCACTTTAAGCCGTATAACCCGGTCTCATATGACCGTACAAATTGCCGGAGCCATGTCCGACATCTACCTACATGTGTTCCCTCACGACAAAAGCTGCACTCTTTACCTTCAACCATGAGTCCATACTGGTTCGTGCCCTTGGTCTAGATGTCTATCAAGTCAGCTAAAAAAACCAGTTCTATCTTAATAACTTTTTTTAAATTTATACTTTGTCGATCCAGTGTTGACTGTGAAAAAAAAAAAGATTAAAGAAACATAACATATTGTAAAGCGGGTCTAAAAATAAGAAACAAAAACAAATAGTGATTTTAAGATTTAAAGAACAGTGCATTTAAACCCAATCCTGCAATCTCAACTCTCGAAAATGATAAGCAACAGAAGATTTAAAAACTCTTGAATAAATGATCATTTCGCAAGAGTGGAAGGAGAAAAAAAAAATGAAACTAAAAAAAAAAACCTACAGCCATTTTCCTCCATCGAATTCTCTCTCTGATTGGATCATTGCAGACGTTAACAGTCATCCATTTTCAACTCTCGAAAAAGTAAACAACACCAGGGGTAAAAATTAAACGTAGAGAAAAGAAACAAATAAATAAATAAATAAAAGAAAGCTCCCGTTATTTTGCTGACGGAACTAATGTTTGCTCCAACGGTTCAATCTTGGCGATCATTTCTTTTCCCTTTATCGCCAGGGAAAACTAAGTTTTTCCCTCTTATGGCGTTTCGATCCAAACTTCGTTAGGCGTAAAGAGAGTGAGTGTTTGGTTTGTTTATTTGAGTTGGTTTTTCCTCCCTTATTAGTATTGGCGAGGAGGAAGGCAGGCGGAGAAGTTTACTGATTCGTGGGATTCGTTTGTAGGGTTTGATAGGGGGTGTTCTTACAAGGAGTGGAACGGGATGCTTGCGAATCAAAAGTATCTGGAAGAATAATCTTGATCTGTGTACTTCTGGATCAGCAATGTTGATGGCCGAGTGTTTTTCGATACCTGATAGATGCTACTTTGTATAAAACTGTGAATAAGGATATAATTAACTTCAGTCATTCTTTGTACTATTTTTTTTCTACAGGAATAAAAGACTAAAAGTTTATTAGAAAACCTATTTCAGTAGATGGTAGGTGCTGCATTGAATAAAATTGAGAATGAGAATGTAATAATTTTAATTTGTATTCTCTTCTCCTTTTGCAAGTAAAAGCTCAAAAGGTAATCTCAAAATTATTTCTGATAGATTTAAGGTGCTTGGGCCTTATGGCCGAGTGACTAACACTCTGACGCCCGTTACCATTGGTTATGGGTTCTACACCCGGTGATCCATGGATGTTTGTAGTGGTTCAAAATCCACTTTAACCCGTAGGTCTAATATGATTTTAGAGCGTTAGACGTAGGACTGACAACCCTACCCCGAAACAAAAATCATCTGTTTAGAAATATGCCAGTAAGCAGACAGCATTGGCCCACCATGGGATTGTTGTGACACTGATGATGATAATGATGATGAAAGGCGCTATTTTGAATAAAACTGAGGGTAGGAGTACAATAATTTTCCTCCTGTTCTGTTGCTGTCTTGCAGGTAAAAACTCAAAAGGTAATCGCAAAACTATTTTGAATAGAGGGAAGAGGATACTTTGAATAAAACTGAGGGCACGAATAGAGTAATTGCGTGTTCTCTTGGGAGTAAAAGCTCAAAAGTTAGGCTGAAACAACTTCGCTTGGATATGGGGTGGGATCCAACATCTTTTGGGTTCAGTTTTAAGGGCTGAAAGTTCAACCCCTAAAACTGAACCGAAACTCTTTAACTCCCATAAAAAAAAGGTTAAAAAAAGTGAAATAAATAGATTAAAGGTTTTCTTTTCACTTAACTGCAAATTCCATTTGGCCGTAGACTAAAACTTGCAGCAGCTTCCGTGTTGCTATATTATATGTTACCTTTCCTAATACCAAGAACCAGAATAACGAATTTTACCTTAATACCGTTTTGTAAATTTATACCATATTGCCGATCCAATTTGGAAAAAAAACACATCTAAACAACATAAGATAGCATAAGACGTGAAATAAAGAAAAGAAATAGTGATTTTAAGATTTACAGAAGAACAGTACATTTAAACCCAATTCTACAATCTCAACTCTCACAAATAATAGCAACAGAAGATTTTAAAACTCTTGAATAAATGATCATTTCGCAACAAGAGTTGAAGGAAAAAAAAAAAAAAAAAAAAAAAAAAAAATGAAATGGGAAAAATATTACCCACAGTCATTTTCCCCATCGAATTCTCTCCCTGATTGGATCATTACAGACGTTAACAGTCATCCATTTTCAACTCATTCCAAAAGTAAACAACACATGAAAAAAAATAAAAGACAGAGAAGAGAAACCAATAAATAAAAGGATTCTTCCATTATTTTGCTGACGGAACTAATGTTTGCTTCAACGGTTCAATCTTGGCGATCATTTTTCCCCCCCTTTCTTCCTTTCTCGCCAGGGAAAACTAACTTTTTCCCTCTTGTGGCGTTTCGATCTGAACCTTCGATAGGCGTTAGGGGAGTGAGTATTCGGTTTGTTTACTTGAAGTGGTTTTTCTCCCTTATCAGTATGGGTGAGGAGGAATGCAAGCGGAGAAGTTGGCTGATTCGTGGGATTTGTTTATAAGGTTTGTTTGGGTGTGTTCTTACAAGAAGTGGAACAGGATGCTTGCGAATCAAAATTATCTGGAAGAATAATCTTGATTTGTGTACTTCTGGATCAGCAATGTTAATGGCCGAGTGGTTTTTGGTAGATGACTAATGCTACTTTGTATAAAACTGAGAATAAGGATACAATAATCTTCTGTCTTTTCTTTGCATTTTTTTTCTCCAGGAATAAAAGTCTCAAATTTGATTAGTGATTTAAAGATTTAAAATACTATTCTTATTTAAATCTCCAAAATGGTGATTTTAAGATTTAAAAACTAACAGTACTTTTAAATCCAATCCTACAATCTCAACTCGCACAAATAATAAGCAAAAGAAGATTTAAAAACTCTTGAATAAATGATCATTTCGCAAGAGAGGAGAAAAGAGGAAAGAAAAAAATATGAAACGGAAAAATATAACCTGCAGCCATTTCCCGCCATCGGATTCTCTGCCTGATTGGATCATTACAGACGTTGACAGTCATCAATTTTCAACTCTCCTAAAAGTAAACAACACAACCGAGAAAAAAATTAAAGATACATAAGAAAGGGACACAAGGAGCAAAACAGGATGCTTGCGAACCAAAAGTATCTAGAATAAGAATATATAAGAAGAGATCTTGATTTGTGTACTGCTGGGTCAGCACTGTTGATGGCCTTTGTGGTTTTTGATAGATGACAGATGCTACTTTGTATAAAACTGTGAATAAGGATACAATAATCTCGATTTTTACGTACTTTTTTCCCATCAGGCCGCTAGTCTTGGCGGACCATGGATGTTTGTATTGATTCGGAATCTACTTTAAGTCGTAGGACTCAGTTTCATATGATTGTAGAGCGTCACGGAGCCAAGTCAGACTTCTACCTACGTATGCTCCATCACAACAGAAGCTACACCCTTTCCCTTCAACCATGAGTCCATACGTGTTCGGGGGCTTGGTTTAGATGTCTGCCAATTGGTCTAAAAAAACAGTTCTATCTTAATACCGTTTCGTGAATTTATACTTTTCCAATCCAATTTTGGATTAAAAAAAAAGAAATTAAAAAAACATAACCTATTGTAAAGCTGGTCTAAAAATAAAAAATAGAAACAAATAGTGATTTTAAGATTTAAAAAAGAACTGTACATTTAAAACCAGTCCTACCATTTCAACTCGCACAAATAATAAGCACCAGAAGATTTAAAAATTCTTGAATAAATGATCATTTCGCAAGAGAGGAGAAAAGAGGAAAGAAAAAAAAGTGAAAAGAAAAAATATAACCTACAACCATTTTCCTCCATCGAATTCTCTCTCTGATTGGATCATTACAGACGTTAACAGTCATCAATTTTCAACTCTCGTAAAAGTAAACAACACCAGGAAAAAAAAATTAAACGTAGAGAAGAGAAACAAATAAATAAAAGGACCCTCGCGTTATTTTGCTGACGGAACTAATGTTTGCTTCAACGGTTCAATCTTGGCGATCATTTTTTTCCCCCATTCTTCCATTCTCGCCAGGGAAAACTAAGTTTTTCCCTCTTATGGAGCATCGATCTCAACCTTCGACAGGCGTAAGGGGAGTGAGTATTCGGTTTATTTATTTGAGTCGGTTTTTCCCCCTTATCAGTATGGGTGAGGAGGA
This sequence comes from Caerostris darwini, assembly GCA_021605075.1. NCBI lineage: Eukaryota > Metazoa > Arthropoda > Arachnida > Araneae > Araneidae > Caerostris > Caerostris darwini. The sequence continues at coordinate 84,927 of BPLQ01010069.1, forward strand.
ATGCAGGCGGAGAAGTAGACTGATTCGTGGGATTTGTTTGTAGGGTTTGTTGGGTGGTGTTCTTACAAGGAGTGGAACAGGATGCTTGCGAATCAAAAGTATCTGGAAAAATAAGAAAGCGGTGAACTTGATTTGTGTACTGCTGGATCAGCAATGTTGATGGCTAATGGTAGATGACAGAGACTACTTTTAATGAAACTGAGAATAAGGATACAATAATCTTCATTTTGTTACATTTTTTTTTCTCTCTCTAGGAATAAAAGCCTGAAAATTGATCACAAAACTCGTTTCAGTTGATGGAAGGTGCTACTTTGTATAAAACTGAGAATAATTTTAATTTGTATTCTCTTCTTCTGTTGCAAGTAAAAGCTCATAAGGTAATCGCAAAACTACTTCGAGTAGATCTAAGTTGATCGTTATTTTGATTTCTTAATTTATTTTTTTGATTGATTTGTTTTCTTTATTGATTTGATTTATTATTTTATTATCGATCAAAGTAGCACCTGCTTTGAATAAAACTGAGGGTAAGAGTATAGTAATTTTGAAGGCTAAGAGTAATATGGAGCTTCACTTTTAACGCGGAACCACGAAGGCCGAACACTGACCAAACCTCAAGACAACGCTCTACGATCCTATTAGACCGGGACCTACGATTTAAAGTGGATTTCGAACCTCTACAAACATCCATGGTATCGCAGCTACTCTAACCCGCAATCTGCGGCACCGAGCACCAGAGCTGTAGACATTTGACCAGTCTAGACCGTCTTGCAGATAAATACCCAAAAGAGGATCCAAAACTACTTTAGGTAATTAGGAAGTGCTGCTTTGAATAAAGCTGAGAGTAAGAGTACAATAATTATCATCTTGTTCTCTTGCAGGTAAAAACTCAAACGGTAATTGCAAAACTACTTTCGATAGATAGAAGATGCTAGTTTGAATAAAACTAAGGTTAAGAATAGAGTAATTTTGTATTCTCTTGCATGTAAAAGTTTAAAAGTCGAGCTGAAATGACTTCGTCTGGCTGTGGTTTTTCATTCAACAACGTTTGGATTCAGTTTTAAAGGCTGAAAGTACAATCCCTAAAACTGAACCCAAACTCCTTAACTTCCATAAAAAAGGCAAAAAAGTGAATTAAATAGATTTAAGTTTTTGTTTCATTTAACTGCAAATTCTCTGTTGCTATATAATATATTCTCTTTCCTAATAGCAAATAACAGAGATAACGAATTCTATCTTAACACCATTTTGTAAATTTATACTTTGCCAATCGCATTTGACTCTGAAAAAAAAGTTCAAATAATATAATACGGGCCTAAAAATCAAAAATAATGACTTTAAGATTTAAAGAACAGTACTTTTAAGCCCAATCCTACAATCTCAACTCGCACAAATAATAATAGCAACAGAAGATTTAAAAAATCTTGAATAAATGATCATTTCGCAAGAGGGTAGAAAAGAGGACAGAAAAAAAAAAAAAAAAAAAACGAAACGGAAAATATAACCTGCAGCCATTTTCCTCCATCGAACTCTCTGCCCTGGTTGGATCATTACAGATGTTAACAGTCATCCATTTTCAACTCTCCTAAAAGTAAACAACACCCGGAAAAAATAAATTAAAGGTAGAGAAGAGAAACAAATAAATAAATAAATAAAAGAACCTCCCGTTATTTTGCTGACGGAACTAATGTTTGCTTCAACGGTTCAATCTTGGCGATCACTTTTTTTCCCTTTTTCGCCAGGGAAAACTAAGTTGTTCCCTCTTATGGCGTTTCGATCCAAACCTTCGACAGGCGTAAGGGGAGTGAGTGTTTGGTTTGTTTATTTGAGTTGGTTTTTCTCCCTTATCAGTATGGGTGAGGAGGAATGCAGGCGGAGAAGTTTACTGATTCGTGGGATTTGTTTGTAGGGTTTGTTGGGTGGTGTTCTTACAAGGAGCAGAAGAAGATGCTTGCGAATCAAAAGTATCTGGAAGAATAATCTTGATTTGTGTACTTCTGGATCAGCAATGTTGATGGCCAAGTGGTTTTTTTTGGTATATGACAGTTGCTACTTTGTATAAAACTGAGAATAAGGACACAATTATCTTCGTGGTTTTTTTTTTTTAATTTCTTTTATTCTCAAGGAATAAAACCCTAAAATTTGATCACAAAACTTATTTCAATTGATGGTAGGTGTTGACTTAAATAAAATAGAAATTAATTTTAATTTGCATTCTCTTTTTTTATTGCAAATAAAAGCTCAGAAGGTGATTGCAAAACTACTTCAGATACATGGAATGTTCTGCTCTGAATAAAGCTGAACTAGAAGACTATCTGTTGTTGTTCTAAGGTAGCTGGAAATACAGAGACAGTTAACCTTTATGCCATGAGCAAAGGCTGCACCACTGTTACTCGTTTAGCAGGAGGCACGTGTAACTTGAGGATATGCTGCGGACGCGAGTAATACTTCTCCCACAACGCTATACGATCATATTAGACTTTTTTACGGTTTAAAGTGGATTCCGAACCACTTCAAACATCCATGGCACCGCAGAGATTCTAACCCGAAACCTGCGGTACCAAGCGCCAGAGCGCTAGCCACTCGGCCAATCAGGCACGAATTCTGTCTTAATACAGTTTCGTATATTTAAACTTTGTCAAACCCCTTTGACTCTTAAAAAAAAATGTTCAAATAACATACAGTATAAGGCGAGTCTAAAAATAAAAATAAAACCAACGAATTTAAGATTTGAAGTAGGACAGTACTTTTAAACTCAATCCTACAATCTCAACTCGCACAAATAATCAGCAACAAAAGATTTAAAAATCCTTGAATAAATGATCATTTCGCAACAAGAATCCCCATTGAATCCAAGAATGATCATTTCCCCCATCGAATTCTCTCCCTGATTGGATCATTACAGACGTTAACAGTCCTCAATTTTCAACTCTCGTAAAAGTAAACAACACCTGAAAAAAATAAATTAAAGCCATAGAAGAGAAACAAATAAATAATAAATTTCATATTGACTTTCGACTAAAAGTTGTAGCATTTCAAGGGTTACTATATAATATATTCCCTTTCTTAATAGCAAATATCAGAATAACGAAGTCTATCTTGTTGTTGTTACTTATCCCGCTTGGCATACATCTAGTCAATCCTAAGCTCACGAACCGCATGGGCTCATGGTAGAAAGAGTTAAGTGTTTTTTTGGTAGATGACAGATGCTACTTTGTATAAAACTTAGAATTAGGATACAATAATCTTCATTTTTTTTTGTACTTTTTTTCCGCCATGAATAAAAGCATAAAAGTTTATCACAAAATTTATTTGATGGTAGATGCTACCTTGAATAAAATTGACAATTTTAATTTGTATTATCATCTTCCCTTGCAAATAAAAGCTCAAAGGTGATTACAAAACTATTTCAGATACATGGACGGTTCTACTCTGAATAAAGCTGATCTAGAAGGGTATCTGCTGTTGTTCTAATGCAACTGGCAATACAGAGACAGTTAATCTTCATAGTATGAGCAAGGGCTGCACCGTTGTTACTCATCTAGCTCTACGCAGGGAGCACGTCTCGCTTGAAGATATCCTACAGACGTGAGTAACGCTACCCCCAAAACCCTATTCAATAATATTAGATCGGGACCTACGGTTTATTGTGAATTCCGAACCAATACAAACATCCATGGCACCGCAAGAACTCGAACCCGAAACTTGTGCCACATAACGCTAGACACTCGACCATTCAGACCCCGTAATTCCGGTCTAAAATTAAAAAAAAGATAGTGATTTTAAGATTTAAAATACTATTCTTCTTTAAATCTTAAAAATGGAGATTTTAAGTTTTAGAGAAGAACAGTACTTTTAAACGAATTCCTACAATCTCAATTCGCAACAAATAATAAGCAACAGAAGATTTTAAAACTCTTGAATAAATGATCATTTCGCAAGAGTGGAGAAAAGAGGAGAGAAAAGAATGAAACGGAAAATATAACCTGCAACCATTTCCCTCCATCGAATTCTCTCCCTGATTGGATCATTACAAAGGTTAGCAGTCATCCATTTTCAACTCTCGTAAAAGTAAACAACTCCCGGCAAAAAAATTAAAGATACGGAAAAGAAACAAATAAATAAAAGGGCCTTCCGTTATTTTGCTGACGGAACTAATGTTTGCGTCAACGGTTCAATCTTGGCGATCATTTTTTTCCCTTTCTCGCCAGGGAAAACTAAGTTTTTCCCTCTTATGGCGTTTCGATCTGAGCCTTCGATAGACGTAAGGGGAGTGAGTATTTGGTTTGTTTATTTGAGTTGGTTTTTCTCCCTTATCAGTATGGGTGAGGAGGAATGCAGGCGGAGAAGTTGACTGATTCGTGGGATTTGTTTATAAGGTTTCTTTCGTGGTGTTCTTACAAGGAGTAGAACAGGATGCTTGCGAATCAAAAGTATCTGGAAGTATAAGAACGCGGTGGTCTTGATTTGTGTACTTCTGGTTCAGCAATGTTGATGGCCAAGTGGGTTTTGGTAGATGGCATTTAGACAGATAGAGACTTTGTATAAAACTGAGAATAAGAATATAATAATTTTCCCTTTTTTTTTATCTCCAGTAATAAAAGCCTAAAAGTTTATCACAAAACTTATTTCAGTCGATGTTAGGCGCTATTTTAAATAAAATTGAGAATAATTTTAACTTGTGTTATTTACTTCTGTCGCAAGAAAATGCTCAAAAGGTGATTGCAAAACTCCTTCAGATAGATTGTAGGTGCTACTTTGAATAAAACTGAGAGTAAGAGTACAGTAATTTTCATCCTGTTCTCTTGATCTTTTGTGGGTGAATACTCAAAAGGTGATCTCAAAACTACTTTGGATACGTGTAAGGTGTTATTTTGAATAAAATTAAGAATAAGAGTGCAGTAATACACCAATTTTTTCCTGTTTTTAATAGCCTAAAATATGATCTCAAAACTAGTTTTGATAAATAAATGCTGATACGTTTAACAAAATTGAGAATAACAGTACAGAATGTATTCGTTTATTTTCCAGCGATTAAAGTAATAATACTTTTCAAAACTGTTTTTGGTAATAGCAACTGCTATTTTGTCTGAAACAGAGAATAAGCGTAATTTTCATTTATGTTCTTTGTTGTCTAGTAGTAATTGTCCAAAAGTTGATAGCACATCTATTTCTGTAGATGGAAGTTGCTACTTTAAACAAAACTAAGAATAAAACTCCCATAATTTTCATGTGTGTTTTCTTATTTTTCTTTAGTTTTAGCCTAATAAGATTTTTCGAAACTATTTCGAGTAGATAATTACCATTGCGTTTAAAACTGAAAATATATTTAAAGAAATAGTCAATTTTCTCTTATTCTCATGTCGCTAATATCCCAAAAGTTGATAAAAAAATATTTTTATGTAATAGAAGCTGGTACTTTGTATAAAATTGGATATATGACTATAGTAATTTATATTTGTGATCCCTTATTTTCCGTTTGTTATAGCCTATTAAGATTTTCCAAAGCTAGATCTGGTAAGTGGTAACTGATATTTCTTGATGATGAATGAAGTGGTATATGTGGATGTGAAGCAACAAGGACTATAATCCCCTAATCACTATATATATATGAACAGTTAGTGTTTCCTTATTTTTAATATGTCACTCTCCACAACGCTCTACGATCGTGTTAGACCGGGACCCACGGTTTAAAGTGGATTCCGAACCACTACAAACATCCATGGCACCGCCGGGACTCGAACCCGAAACCAGTGGTACCGAGCGCGAGAGCTCTGGCCACTCGACCATTCAGGCCCTCTGATATTTCTTATAAAACTGAGACTATGCTGACAGTAATGCACAATTGTGCTCTCTTATTCTCCAGCTGTTAATAACCCAATAGTAGATAAAACTATTGAAGGAATTTGCTGCTTTGTATAAAACTGGGTATAAGACTACAATAATCTTCATTAGAGATACCTTATTTCCTTGTTGTTATAGCCTAATAAGGTATGTCAAAATTCTTTCTAGTAGACGGTAACTACAATTGCATTTAAAACTGAGAATATGATTTCAATAATACGCAAATGGGCTCCTTTATTCTTCTGTTGTAAATAACCCAAAAGGTAATAAAATTATTTTATAGTGACGTGCTACTTTGTATAAAAAGGGGTGTAAGACTATAGTAATTTGCATTTTTGATACCTTACTCCCCTGTCGTTATAGCCTAATAAGGTATTTCAAAACTCTTTCTGGTAAATCGCGAGTGCTATTTTGTATAAGATTGCAAATATGCTTATAGTAATACACAGTTGTTCTCTTATTCTCCTTTTATCAATAGTCCACCCGTTGGCAAAACAATTTTTATTTGATTGAATCTGCTTCTTTGTATAATATTATATATAAGACTATAATAATTTATATTTGTGATCCCTTATTTTCTTGTAGCTATAACCTAATAAGATTTTTCGAAATTATATCTAGTAGATGGTAATTACTATTGCGTTTAAAACTGAGAATAATAGAAAAATGTTCTCGTATTTTCGTGTAATAATAGCCTAAAATAGTAGCCTCAAAACTATTTTTAGTAGATCAAAACAGCTATTTTGCGTTAAAAATAGTTAAGATAAACCAAACTGAAGCATCTTTTTTTGCTGCCTGATTATCATAAGGAAGATATTTACAACCGATTTTATCTCGATAGGAATGCACTGTAACCAAATTCCTAATACAGACATCTCACTAACTAACATTTCTTTTATTAAATATTTTTTATAAATATTTTACTAATTATTATAAATGTTATTTCATAGCGATGTATTAAATGTTTAACCAGAATTAATAAGGATGCATATTTGTAAAACATAACAAATTTGATGTAGAGTGTGTTGACAAATTTTTCTTAATAATACTAAATGACAATTTATACATCTGAAAGAATTGAGTGTAATAAAAAGTAATCTTTATCTAGTTTCCTGTATACTGATAATTTGATTTCCATATCCGGTGTAGCCGCAGAAGCTTTTCGTTTCGCGCAACCCAACGTGTTATTTATCAAGTCACTCTGGCACTGATCAGTAATTATTAATGTTGAAATTTATTTTTATTATTACGTAAAATAGATTCATTTAATAGCATATCGTCTATTACAATCAGGTTTCAGATTCTTTTAAAAGAGCTAGCAACAAACGTTTAGAAAGAAACTTAAAATATTTAACTATTTATTTCATAAAAATATTTTCCTATAAAATTCTAAATTTACGAAGATCATCTAAAACAAGAAACTCCACAAGATATGACGGACCAAATCATTTATTTCTAGGTGTGAAGGAACAACGAATGCCATTCATGTCATCCTTTAAAGTGTTTATTCAAAAGTGTGTTAGTAAAATGTTGATGCAGTTAAGGTCTTATCAGATTAGCTTGCTTTGTTACCTTCACCTTAAAACAAAGTACCGTTGTCACTCAAAAAACGATTCATCACTTTGCTCGCACCCAAATTTATCCTTAGTAGTTCCTTTTCCTTATTTCGCAGTAGCCAATGAGGACAGGGAGTTTTGCGGTTACAAAAGTTTCCTCCAAGTGCAAACAAGTGTAGCATTTTTCCCACGCGAATAATTGTAGCATTCTGTTTCCAGAAGAGAGGAAAGCATATTCTTTAACAACTACTTAATAACAACCTATCACTCATATTCGACAGCAGACGAGCTTTATTGTTGATAGTTATATTACATGCAATTAGTGTTTTGTACTAATGAGAACAACCTGTCACTTAAATCTGATAGCAGATATTCAGTGTGGGATGATGAGACTTCATGAAACAAGCTATTGTCTGTGCGATCTTCACATGTCGAAGCAACTGCAGGTGGATTATGGATTACACCAAAAATTGTTGCATCGTGATTGGTGATAGACCATGGGCTGAGAAAATGTATATTCCAATAAGAAGTCAGGAAAGCAACGGACGGGGCAGCCCTTCTTGACGGAGTTTCTTAAAGGACAAGAAAGAGTAGAATTCTAAGACGAGTCTACAAAGAGTATTTTTTTCTCTGAAGGAACAGACAAGGAGTTTCCGCCTGTTTCCAAAGTGCGCCCCTTGTGATTTTGTGCATCACGCAGTGTGATAATTATTCTGCCACAGACTGGGTAACTAGATTCGTCATAGACTCGAGAACTCTGAAGATCTCTGTCCTTGGAGTGAACTACACTTGTGAATCAAATTACCTTTAATTTTCATTTTTTATTTAAATAGAGTTATGTATATATTTAATGCTTGTAAATAAATAGTAATGTTTCCAAGACCTTAAAGTGACCTTCTTCTTGAAATCCGTTACGGTTTAGTATAGACCATTTTAATGCTTAAAGCAACGAAATAAACCCGTGTGAAACAGAACTTAACAGAACATGAAACTCAATTCTAATATGGGGCAATTATAGCAGGGACAACACTTTTCTCCCATCCGAAGAAGCTCACCGAAGGTCGCTCTTAAGTTATTGTTTGAGTCATAAACCATTGAAAGTAACAGAATAAAGTTGTATGATATGCATTTAACAGGTCTCTGTGTAACACTGGATCCGCTTTATATCTGCCATTCTAGTATAAAAAGTCAAAAAGCATGATAGAGAGGTTTTAGAATCCTTTCCTTTCCAAGACTGTGTCAAATATTCCCATTTACTTCCAAAAAAAACTACTTGAGTAATGCCGATATGCTAAAAAATATCGCACAGCATCAAACAACATTTATTTGACAAAATATCTCGAAACTACTCTTCCGCCTTCTCATTCGAACACATCCATTTCTACTCTCTTTTGCATTCATGCCGAGAAATTCGTGTTTTTTTCTTCCCCTTCAAAAAAAAGGCAAAGCAGTGTCTCGAGTGCGGCCTCTTCGAGCACCTGGTGCGCATAAACTTTCTTTAAACTTCTCCTCTAAAGAAACGCGCTGCCATTTTTGAATTCTCGGGGCTGGCATGTTACGGTTTTCCGTTCCCGTAATAAAAATTGTTCCCCGGTAACTTTCTGGTATGCTTTCGGGTCTTGGAAGTTTTTGAATAAAAGTAATTTTTCTGGGAAATTCTTTGCATGTGTCGCCGCACTTGTGTTCGTAAACTTTTCTTTCATTTTTTTGCGAAACTGTTAATTAATTTTGTTGTCACACCTCCATGGGCATATTAGGAAGTTTTTCTTCCGGGCATAATTAAAGAATTTTTGCCAGCCAGATTTTTATCGCTTTATTCATTATTTATTTATTATTATTTTTTTGGTGTTGTTGAGTTAAATTTTTAGCACGTTTTAGTGTAACGTGTGTATTCCTTCTTGCATTATTTTGTACAAGCAATTTAGTCTCATTTAATAACGTTATTATTTAAGGTTAACTTTTTTTAAAGAACATACTGTTACTCGTTGCTTTATTCGTAAGTTGTTTTTTAAATTATGAATAAAAAACTGTCAGCACGTTGTAGAATTTATAATATGATAAGTAATTATAAATTGTTTTCTTGCATAAACATGGTGTTGTTCTAGTATGATCTATGTGACGTCCACAAAACATTTGTGGAAAGAAAATAAAAGTGTAAGTTATTAGTTAAAGTAGATTAATGTTATTGAAGGGCCTGATGGCGGATTGACTAGCTCTTTGGCGCTAGGTGTCACAGGGCCCTGCAATGATGGTGCGGAATCCACTTTAAATCGTAGATCCTGGTTTAGTATGAATGAAGGGCGTAGGGCCTACAACTCTACCCCGTAAAAAGAAAACCGCCTGCTTTTCAAAATAAACCCCTTGTGGTTTCGTGTAACATGCTGTGTGATAATTAATAGAGAGTTTTTGCATACCGTACGTTAGTTACCGTAGGACGTCCGTTAGCTTTTTTCACTAGCGCGCATGCTCAGTTTCCTGTGAGCATGCGCGCTAGGGAGAAAAAGCTAACGGACGTCCTACGGTAACTAACGTACGGTATGCAAAAACTCTCTAATGTCTGGCACAGACCAGTCAATTAGATTCGTCATAGACTCGAGAACTCTGAAAAATCTCCGTCCTTGGAGTGAACTGCACATGTGAATCAAATTACCTTTAATTTTCATTTTTAATTTAAAAAGAGTTCTATATATATATTTAATGCTTGTATAAAAAAATTAAAGTGTTCCCTTGAACCTGAAAGTGACCCTCTACTTCAAGCCGTTGCAGGTCTAGTACAGGACCTCTTAATGCTGAAAGCAACGAAATAAACCCGTGTGATGTACACTTAACAGAACATGAAACTCAATTCTAACATGGGGCAATTATAGCAGGGGCATAACTTTCCTCCAAAGAAGTTCACCTAAGGTCACGCATTAGTTATTGTTTCAGTCATAAAATAAAGCAATGAAAATAACAAAATAACTCCATATGATATGCACTTAACAGGTCCCTGCATAGCGCCAGATCCGCTACATATCTGCCATTCTAGTGTAAACATACAAAAGACACGACAGAGATGTTTTACAAACTTTTCCAAGATTTGAAAAGGTTGTTTAAAACGTCCCCTTTTATTTCAAGAAAAAGAAACTGTTTGAGTAATATCGGCAGGCATAAAAATATCGCACAGTATCAAACAACATTTATTTGACAAAACACCTCGAAAACACTCGTCCGCCTTCTCATCCGAACACATCCATTTTGCTCTCTTTCACATTCATGCCGAGAAATTCGTGTTTTTCTTTCCTTCTTAGAAAAGGCAGAGCAGTGTCTCGAGTGCGGCCTCTTCGAGTACCTGGTGCGCATAAACTTTCTTTAAAGTCTCCGGGAACATTATTTCTCCGCCAAAGAAAAGCGCTGCCATTTTTAAATTCTCGAGGTTGGCATGTTACGGTTTTCTGTTCGCGCAATAAAAATTGTTCCCCGATAACTTTCTGATACGCTTTCGGGCCTTGGAAGTTTTTGAATAAAAGTTATTTTTCTGGGAAATTCTTTTCATGTATCGCCCGCACTTTTGTTCGTAAACTTTTTGTTTTTTTTGCGAAACTGTTAATTAATTTTGTTGTCACACCTCCATGGGCATATTAGGAAGTTTTAATTAAAGCATTTTTGGAACAGCTAGATTTTTATAGCTTTATTTATTTTTATTTTTTGCATGTGTTGTTGAGCTAAATTTTTGGCACGTTTAAGGGTAACGTGTGTTTTCCTTCTCGCATTATTTTGAACAAACAATTTAATCTGATTTAATAACGCTATTGTTTAAGGTTAACCTTTTTTAAGGATATACTGTTATTCGAAAGTTGTTTTTTAATTATGGAAAAAAGCTGTCAGGTTCTTTGTAGAATTTATACAGCTCATTTTGAAAGTAAATTATAATACGGTAAGTAGTTATTAATTGTTTTCATGAATAAGCATGATGTTGTGCTGGTATGATCTCTGTGATGTCTAGAAAAAATTTGTCGAAAGAAAATAGATATGTAAGTTATTATTTAAAGCAGATTAATGTTGTTGTAATTTCGAAACTTTTGATTTAGAATAAATTCACATTTGTTGCAAGTATTAATGTATATTCTTTAACAAGTACATAAGAACAACTTATCACTAAAATTTGACAGCAGATAAGCTGTGTTGTGGCTATTTATATAACATGTAATTAGTGTTTTGTATTACTGAGAACAACCTGCCAATAAAATCTGATAGCACATATTCAGTGTCATGAATAATGAGACTTTATGAAATGAGCGATTTTTTGTGCGTTCTTCTCAGGTCGTATCAATTATAGATGAAATATGGACTACGCTATAAGTTGCTGCATCGTTATTGATGATAGACCATAGGCTGAGAAAATGTCTACTTCAATGAGAAAGGAGGGAAGTTGACCCCCCGACTTGACGGCTTTTCATAAAGGAAGGTTTTTGTTGAAGAAATGGGAGAGTCCTACGACGAGTCGAGAAAGAGTGTTGTTTTTCTCTTTTCTCTGAAGTGACAGAATAAGTGTTTACGCTTATTTCCAAAGTGAGCCCCTTGTGGTTTCTTGTATCACGCCGTGTGATAATTGAGGTGTGCCGCAGACCAGATTCGAGTCAATGAAGACCTAGATTCCTCATAGACTCGAGAACTCTGAAAATCACCTTCCCTGAAATGAACTGTACTTGTGAATCAAATTACCTTCAATTTTCATTTTTAATTTAAAAAGAGTTCTATATATATGTTTAATGCTTGTATATAAAAATTAAAGTTTCCTTTGAACCTGAAAGTGCCTCTCTACTTTAAGCCTTTATAGGTCTAGTATAGGCCATTTTAATGTTGAAAGCAACGAAATAAACCCATGTGATGTACACTTAACAGAACATGAAACTCAATTCTAACATGCAGCTATTATAGCAGGGGCATAACTTTCCTCCCGTCCAAAGAAGTTCGCCGAAAGTCAAGCATAAGTTATTGTTTGAGTCATAAAGCAATAAAAATATCAAAATAATATCATCTGATATGTACTTAACAGGCCCCTGCGTAACGCTGGATCCGCTACATATCTGCTATTCTTGTGTAAACATACAAAAGACATGACAGAGATGTTTTACAAACCTTTCCAAGATTTGAAAAGATTGTTTAAAACGTCCCCTTTTATTTCAAGAAAAAGAAACTGTTTGAGTAATATCGACATGCATAAATATATCGCACAGTATAAAACAACATTTATTTGACAAAACATCTCGAAAACACTCGTCCGCCTTATCATCCGAACACATCCATTTTGCTCTCTTTCACATTGATGCCGAGTAATTCGTGTTTTTTCTTTCCTTCTTAGAAAAGGAAGAGCAGTGTCTCGAGTGCGGCCTCTTCGAGCACCTGGTGCGCATAAACCTTCTTCAAAGTCTCCGGGAACATTATTTCTCCTCCAAAGAAAAGCGCTGCCATTTTTACATTCTCGGGTTTGGCATGGTACGATTTTCAGTTCCCATCATAAAAATTGTTCTCCGGCAACTTTCTGGTAAGCTTTCGGTTCTCGGAAGTTTTTGAATAAAAGTCATTTTTCTGGAAAATTCTGTCCATGTATCGCCGCCGCACTTGTGTTCGTAGACTTTTTGGATTTTTTGCGAAACTGCCAATTAATTTTGTTGCCACACCTCCATGGGCATATTAGAAAGTTTTCCTTCCGGGCATAATTAAAGAATTTTTGCCAGCCAGATTTTTATCACTTGATTTATTTATTATTTTTCTGTGTGTGTTGTTAGAGTTAAATTTTTAGCACGTTTTAGTGTAACGTGTGTATTCTGTCTTGCATTATTTTGCACAAACAATTTAGTCTGATTTAATAACGTTATTACTTAAGGTTAACTTTTTTTTTAAAGAATATATTCGTTAGCTAATTAGTAAGTTGTTTTTTAATTGTGAATAAAAAATTGTCATCATGAATTTATACAGTCCATTATGTAAATAAGTTATTATAAAGTAAGTAATTATTAATTGTTTTCATGTAAAATATGTTGTTGTGTTTGTAGGATCTCTGTGATGTCGAGAAAAAATTCTTGGAAAGAAAATAAAAGTATAATTTATTATTTAAAGCAGATTAATGTTATTGAAATTCCAAAACTTTTAATTAGAATACGTTCACAACTGTTGAAAGATTTGAACTATACGTGTTTTTAAATCTTGTTCGAAATATTAGTTTCTCAGACTAATTATTGTCCAATATCAAAGTCACAGGCTTTTTATTTCATTTTTATTGGTCTGGCTTTCAGAATGTAAACCACGCATATCAAGTCACTTTGGCATTGATCAGTAATTATTAATATTGAAAATTTGTTATTATTATTTAAAATATTTTTATTTAAATGCATATAGGTCCTTACAATCAGAGTGAAACTGCTTTTCAAAGAAATGGCATATTTTAAAAAATATGTTTCAAAACACTAAATGGTTAAAAATAAATTGAAAATATTTAACTATTTATTTACTGAAGATTTTTTCAGATAAAATTTTAAATTAATAAAAACCATCTTAAACAAGAAATTCCACGAGCTATGATGAACCAACGAATCTTTCATTTCCGAGGCGGGTGCGATAAATCAATAGGTTGGAATATCCTTCCGTTGGTATCAAGGAGGAACGAATACCCCTCATGTCATCCTTGGGGAGAGGTTCATTCAACACTGCGTTAGCATGATATTGATTAAGTTAAAGTCTTATCATATGGATTTGGTTTCTTACCTTTAATTTGAAACAAATTACCATTACCACTCAAATAATGATTCATCGCTTTACGTGCATCCAATTTTTATCCTTCTCAGTTCACAAATCTTCCTAACCTCCATTTCACGGTAACCACTGAGGACCGCGAGTTTTGTGATTATATGAGTTCCTCCGGTTCAAACAAGTTAGCCAAACATCATGATCTTCAACTCATGGTCTGACGGGAAAAGCTGTTTTGTTTCATACTAACGCACTGAAGTAAACCTGTGTGATATGAACTTAAGTAAACAGGAAACTCAATTATAACAGGAACTAATATTATTAAGTGATTGTTTGACCCATAAAACACTGAAAGTAACAAAAATGTGGTCGTGTGATATGCTCTTAGCAGTTCCCTGCCTAACGCTGTATTCGCTGCATAACTACAACTCTCTTATAAAAATACAAAAAGAAGTCCGATAGAAATATTTTACAATCCTTTCCAATGTCTAAAACATCCTCTTTTACATCCAAAAAAAAACTACTTGAGTTATGTCGATATGCAAAAAAATATTGCACAGTATCCAACAACATTTATTTGACAAAATATCTCGAAAACACTCGTCAGCCTTCTCATCCGAACTCATCCATTTTGACTCTCTTTTGCATTCATGCCGAGAAATTCGTGGCTTTTCCCTTCTTCCAAGAAAAGGCGAAGCAGTGTCTCGAGTGCGGCCTCTTCGAGCACCTGGTGCGCATAAGCTTTCTTTAAAATCTCCGGGAACATTATTTCTCCTCCAAAGAAAAGCGCTGCCATTTTTATGCTATGGTATGCTTTCGGGCCTCGGAAGATTTTGAATAAAAATAATTTTTCTGGGAAATTCTTTCCATGTATCGTAGCAGTTGAGTCCGTTCCACTTTTTGGTTTTTTTGCGAAACTGTTAATTAATTTTGTTGTCACACCTCCATGGGCATATTAGGAAGATTTCCTTCCGGGCATAATTACAGAATTTTTGACAGCTACATTTTTATCGCTTTATTTATTATTTTTTTTCTGGTGTTGCTGAGTTAAATTTTTGCACGTTTTAGTGTAACGTGTGTATTCCTTCTAGCATTATTTTGTGCAAACAGTTTAGTCTGATTTAATAACGTTATTATTTAAGGTTAACTTTTTTTTAAAAGAATATATTCGTTAGCTAATCAGTAAGTTGTTTTTTAATTATGAATAAAAAAATTGTCAGCATGAATTTATACAGTCCATTATGTAAATAAATTATAATAAAGTAAGTAATTATAAATTGTTTTCATGCATAAATATGTTGTTGTGCTCGTATGATGTCTGTGACACCCATAAAAAATTCGTGGAAAGAAAATAAAAGTATAAGTTATTATTTAAAGCAGATTAATGTTATTGGAATTCCGAAACTTTTATTTAGAATAAGTTCACATCTGTTAAAAGATTTGAACTGTATGTGTTTTTAAATCTTGAACGAAACATTAGTTTCTCAGACTAATTATTGTCCAATATCAAAGTAACAGGCTTTGTGTTTCATTTTTATTAGGTTGGCATTCAGAACGTAAACCACCAAGAATGTAAACCGCCCCTACCAAATCTCTCTGGCATTGATCCGTAATTATTAATACTGAAAATTTGTTATTATTAGTTAAAATAGCTTTATTTAAATGCATATAAGCCCTTACAATCAGATTGAAATTGCTTTGAAACAAATGGCATTTTTTAAAACAATATGTTTACAAACACAAAAATATTAAAAAGAAATTGAAAATATTTAACTATTTATTTACAAAATATTTCTTCAGATAAAATCTTAAATTTATGAAAACCGTTTTAAACAAGTAACTCCACCAGCTATGACGAACCAACATCTTCCATTTCTAAGGCTGATGCGATAAATCGGTAGATTGGAATATCCTTCAGTCAAAGAGGAACAAACACCCCTCATGTCATCCTTGAGTAAGACCTTCATTCACACTGCGTTAGCATAATGTTGATGAAGTTAAAATCTTATCAGATGGGTTTGCTTTGTTACCTTTCATTTGAAACAAACTACCGTTGCCACTCAAATAATGATTCATCGATTTACGCGCATTTAATTTTTATTTTTTCTTGGTTCATATAGCTTCTAAACTTCCGCGGTAACCAATTGTGGTTTCAGGAGTTCCTGCGGTTCAAACAAGTTAGCCAAAGATCTTGGTCTTAAATTTATTGTCTGACAGGAAAAACGTTTGTGTTTCATACTGATAGCAATGAAGTACACTCGTGTGATATGGACTTAATAGAACATGAAACTCAATTCTAACATGAGGCAGTAATATTAAGTTATTGTTTAAGCTGTAAAGCACTGAAAGTAACAAAAATAAGGCAGTGTAATAAGCACTTAACAGGTTCCTGCCTGACGCTAGATTCGCTACATATCTGCCATTCTAGTGTAAAAATAAAAACGACCTGATAGAAATATTTTACAATCCTTTCCAAACTTTGAGAAGACTGTCTCAAACATTCCCTTTTAGTTCAAAAAAAAAAAAACCCCTACTTGAGTTAAAATATCGACATGCAAAAAAAATATCGCACAGTATCAAACAACATTTATTTGACAAAATATCTCGAAACTACTCGTCCGCCTTCTCATCCGAACACATGCATTTTTACTCTCTTTTACATTCATGCAGAGAAATTCGTGTTTTTTTCCCGTCTTCCAAGAGAAGGAGAAGCAGTGTCTCGAGTGTGGCCTCTTCGAGCACCTGGTGCGCACAAACTCTCTTTAAAGTCTCCGGGAACATTATTTCTCCTCCAAAGAAAAGCGCTGCCAGTTTTAAATTCTCGGGGTTAGCATGTTAGGGCTTTCCGTTCCCGCAATAAAAATTATTCTCCGGTAACTTTCTACTACGATTTCGGTTCTTGGAAGTTTTTGAAAAGTAATTTTTCAGGGAAATTCTTTCCATGTATCGCGGCACTTCTGCTCGTAAACGTTTTGGTTTTTTTGTGAAACTGTTAATTAATTTTTTTTGTCACACCTCCATGGCCGTATTAGGAAGTTTTCCTTCCGGGCATAATTAAAGAATTTTTGGCAGCTAGATTTTTATCGCCTTATTTGTTTTTATTTTTTCTTTGGTGTTGTTGAGTTAAATTTTTAGCACGTTTTAGTTTAACGTGTGTATTCCTTCTTGCATTATTTTGTACAAACAATTTAGTCTGAATTAATAACGTTATTATTTACGGTTAATTTTTTTTAAGAATTTATTTCTTCGTTATCTTATTCGTAAGTTCTTTTTTAATTATGAATATAAAATGCCAGCATGTTGTAGAATTTATGCAACGAATTATGTAAATAAATAATATGGAAAGCAATTATTAATTAATTTCATGTATAAACATGATGTTGTTCTAGTATGATCTCTGTGATGTCAGCAAAAAATTCGTTGAAGGAAAATATAAGTCATTATTCAAAGCAGGTTAATGTTATTGGAATTCTGAAACTTTTATATACAATAAACATTAATTTGTTGCAAGCAGCCCGATTGCCAATTGGCTAGCGTTCTGGCCGTTGCTACCACAAGTTTCAGGCTCGAATCTTGATAGTGGCATGAATGTTTTTAAGTGGTTTGTAATCCACGTTAAACTATATCTTCCGATCCAATTAGTCCAAAGTGTGCAAAAATTACTGTATAGTGACAAACCAAACAAATTTGCTGCGAGAATTGTATGTGGGTTTCTTATTGCTGTTACTAACGATTTGCCAGTATCAAAGTCATGGGCTTTCTTTTTAATTTTTATTGATCTGACTTTGAGAATGTAAATCACTAAGAATGTTGTTCAGTAATTATTAATATTGAAAATTTGTTATTATTATTTAAAATAGTTTTATTTAAATGCACATAATCCCTTGCAATCAGATTGAAAATGCTTTTGAAACAAATGGCATAATTTTAAAACAATATGTTTGCTAACAATAAATAGTTAAAACGAAATTGAAAATATTGAACTATTTATTTACTAAAGAGTTTTTCAGATGAAATCTTAAATTTATGAAGACCGTCTTAAACAAGAAACTCCACAAGCTCTGACGAACCAACATCTTCCATTTCTAAGGCTGGTGCGATAAATCGGTAGGTTAGAATATCCTTCCTTCGGTATCAAGGAGGAACGAATACCACTCATGTCATCCTTGAAGAAAAGGTTCATTCAACACTGCATTAGCATAATATTGATTAAGTTAAAGCCTTATCAGATAAGTTTGTTTGTTACCTTTAATTTGAAACAAATTATCGTTGCCACTCAAATAATGATTCATCGCTTTATGCGCACCCAATTTTTATCCTGCATAGTTCAATTGCATTAAGCTTTCTAACCACCATTTCGCGGTAACCAATGAGGACAGCGAAATTTGTGGTTACATGAGTTCACTTGGTGCAAACAAGTTAGCCAAAGATCATGGTCTTAAACTTATTGTCTTAGGGGAAAAACTGATTTATTTCATACTGAAAGCAATGAATAAACCCGTGCGATATGGACTTAACTGAACATGACACTCAATTCTAATATGAGGCAATGATAGCATCGACATGACTTTTCTCCCATCCAAAGAAGTTCGCCGATGGTTACGCATAAGTTATTGCAATAACAAAATAAGATCGTGTGATATGTACTTAACAGGTCCCTGTCTAATACTGGATCCACTACATATCTGCTATTCTTATGTAAAAATACAAAAAGTCTGATGGAGATGTGTTACATTTATTTCCAAAATTCAGGAAGATTATTTCAAACATCCCATTTTACTCCACAAAAAAAAAACTTGAATAACATCGATATGAAAAAAATATTGCACAGTATCAATCAACATTTATTTGACAAAATACTTCGAAAATACTCGTCCGCTTTCTCATCCGAGCACATCCATTATTAGTCTCTTTTGCATTCATGCCGAGAAATTAGTGTTTTTACTTCTTGCAAGAAAGGGCAAAGCAGTGTCTCGAGTGCGGCCTCTTCGAGCACCTGGTGCGCATAAACTTTCTTTAAAGTCTCCGGGAACATTATTTCTCCTCCAAAGAAAAGCGCCGCGATTTTTACATTCTCGAGGTTGGCATGCTACGGTTTTCCGTTCCCGTCATAAAAATTGTTCTCCGGTAACTTTCTGGTACGCTTTCGGGCCTCGGAAGTTTTTGAATGAAAGTAATTTTTCTGGGAAATTCTTTCCATGTATCGCCGCACCTGTGTTCGTAAACTTTTTGGCTTTTTTTTGCGAAACTGTTAATTAATTTTGTTGTCACACCTCCATCGGCATATTGGGAAGTTTTCCTTCCGGGCATAATTAAAGAATTTTTAGCAGCTAGATTTTTATTGCTTTATTTATTTATTATTTTCTTCTGGTGTTGTTGAGTTAATAAATTTTTAGCACGTTTAAGTGTAACCTGTGTTTTCCTTCTTGCATTATTTTGTACAAACAATTTAGTCTGATTTAATAATGTTATTATATAAGGTTAGCGTTTTTTAAAGAATATGCTGTTACTCGTTAAATTATTCGTAAGTTGTTTATTATGAATAAAAAATTGTCCGGATGTTGTAGAATGGATGTTATGCAACACGTTATGTAAATAAATTATAATACACCAAGTAATACAATAATATAATACAATAAGTTATTATTTAAAGCAGATTAAGGTTATTGGAATTCCGAAACTTTTATTTAAAATGAGTTCTCATTTGTTGCAAGATTTGAATTGTATGTGTTTTTAAAAGTTGAACGAATTATTAGTTGCTGAGACTAACGATTGACCAATATCAATGTCACGTGCTTTGTATTTCATTTTTATTGGTCTGGCTTTCAGAATGTACGCAAATGGTCGTTTCCCTTTTCCCAGAAGAGTGTCTAAGGATCACTTGTTTTCATAAATAAATGAATTGAACCTTATGTATTCAAGTTCTGTTGATGAACTCATTTCTAAAATATATTTACACGTGATAAGCAAAAACTCTTAAACTGTTAAAGATTTTAATTTTCCTATTTCTTTTATTTATTATTTTATTACGCATCAATAGATGCTGTACCGTTTTTTTTTTTTTCGTCCCACTTATGCACAACGCAACTCTAACTTATGTAATTTCTTCTGTGAGAACTTTTAAGGTTAGATATCTCACATTTACGTGCCTCACAAAGGCAACCTGATTGTCAGTTTAAGATGTTTATACTTTTAGTATAAATCTCATCATGTTCTCATTATGAGACGTAAATGGTATTATTAAATGACGTTTTTCTTATTAAAGGAAATAAAATGCTCCACTTTGCCCAGTGGCAATATGCGCCGTCGATGAGCATTAGGACAGAGGTTCAATCCGCTGGCAGCTTTTTTGTAGGCACTTTTCAAAAAATCAGGAGACACGAGGGCCTTTGTGATGCCTTTGTATCTTGCCGATTTTGTCGGAATACCTGGTGGGATACTCAAATGCGGGGTAGTTTCTCCTAAAAATCCTCCCCACAGGTATCTTCACCACACCACCCTTCTTTTTCAGCGACATGGAGAAGTCGGACTTCTACTTAAGGGAGCTCCATGTCAACAGAAACTCCCCCTTCCTTCCATGAAGACACACATGTTTATGAACTTGGTTTAGATGTTGCTGTCGACTAAGTGAGATAAGAGACAACAACATGAAATAAAGTATTGAAAATTTATGAAAAAACACTAATATTTTAGTTTTCAAGTATTTTTTTTTCTCATACAGCACATTTGTAGTGCATTCAGCTTCACTCAGAATGCGTTGCCCGACTCGTGGTCTAGTGATAATTTTGAGAAGATAGCGGGCAAAAGAATATCCCTATTTATATTCGAATACTTTGTTGGTATTTGCTGCTGTCACTGTTTTCTGAATCGATAGCGATTTTGACACCTTTTTCAAGGTGTCAATCTTCAGATTGCATCGGAGGTGTTTTCTGGGTTTTCTTCCACACGATACGCAAATAAGAGTTTGTCCATAGCATACAAAAGTGAAACACGAAGCTAATAAGTGTTTGAGAAAAACAAATAGTGTGAATTTTATACTACAAAGGAGTACAAATAAATTAATAGTTTAAAAAAACTAAAAAACACGCTTTTAGAGTCAATCCAACTAAAAAATAATTGTTAACATAAGAATAAAATGACTGACGAGAAAATCAATGTCACTGTTCTAAAAGCGCGGGGTGCTTTGTATGGCATTTTTAAACTAACTCTGCATTTCGGAATGAAATGAGTGAAAAATTAGAACGATTGATATCGAGCACCCCACGCTTTTAGAACAGGGACATTCATTTTCTCGTCAGTCATTTTATTCTTATGTTAACAATTATTTTTTACTTTTTTGATTGATTAACTCTAAAAGCGTGTTTTTTTTAGTGTTTTTTAACTATAATATTTAAATGAGATCCCGGTATGGAGGACTGATTCCTACAATAATTTAATTGCGAGTAAAACAAAGGCTAAATGCGAATAGGTCGAGACAGCCAGAATTCGAACAGGGAATCTCCTAATCCGTAATCAGGGGTGTTATCCATTGTGCCGCTGTCCCGCGTATGTTTCAATGTCTGAAAGATGACTGTAAATGTTTCTTTGCAGCTTAAATAGTGTGTATGAGGAGAAACAGATCTCCAGGGGGAAAATGATCGCCGATCAAGATGACTTTTCAAAGGCTGTGTGCTTTAATCACTCATCCTGGCGATCCTAATCAGGATGAGATAATAAACTTATCAAAATATTTGAGTGTTGTCTGTCCTTGTTAAGTCTACAACGTTTAAATTAAATCGGATCGCTTGAAGTATGGCAAACTCGAGCCCAAAGAGGCAGTTACATACATACAAACAAACAAACATACAGGTGAAACTAATAAAAGTGTATTAAAAATGGAAGAACATACGATCATCTTTACATTACAATTGAAGAAGCAGAAAAAAGACTCATGAAACTAGAGCGAAGACGGCAATGTACATTGTCAAAGCACATGTTGATTTATGATTCTTATATTAACTTAGATAGTTGGATAAGATATTCATAATACAAAATTACAAAAAATAGCTGCAATCCAAAAGACATCCTTACTAACAAAATTATATATTAAAATGCTAAATATGGTGTGTATTTCTTTTACAAATTATTTTACATTAATTAATAAATCCTTAAAAATTGCAATAATCAAATCTTTAATTCAAACAACTTTTATTAATTATTTCTTTTCGGTCGTTTAATTAGAAATTTAATCTTTATGCTCAAAACTGAACCTTAAAAATGTTCATCTCTAATTAACTCAATCCTTCCTGTATCGGCCCTTTTATAAATCACATATTACTTTTACACATCGAAGTTGTGTCAATATTTATTCCCGTAAGTAAATTACAAAAGTTAATATCTTAACTAAATTAATTGAATCAGTTTTGGGGGTAGAGACAGGATTCTTGGTTAACTAGAATAAATATTTCCTCTCGTTACAGTTTAATTACATAACGACACATTTTATTATTTGGGTCCACTTTCGTTAAAAGGAAAGGTTAACTAGTATCAATCATAACGAAGTTTCTAAACCAAAAGCAAATTAAATAATTAGTGCAAGCCTCATAATTGATGAAATCGATTCTGCTGAATTTTATTCGGGAACCTTGTAAATTCTTCAGAAATTTAATTAGAAAGTGTTTAAAGAATGTCATTTGCGTTACATATTTTGAAACATGTGATTATGTAAGTGGCATTTTCAAAATTTGCAAATTTTTATTAGAAATACCTTAAATTAAAGAGGGAAAACAAAGTTCATTTTTAGTGAAACATGAAACATTTTTAAAAAGAATGCAAAATCGAGGCCTCACAAGCCGACTTTTCTTCCGTCGAAAGAAGTTCGTCTAAAATCTTGCTTAAGTTCTTGTTTGAGTTTTAAAGCACTGAAAGTAACAAAATAAGGGTGTCATATGCACCTAACAGATTCTTGCTTAACGCTGAATCCGGTACATATCTGCCCTTCTAGTGTAAACATACAAAAGGCCTGATAGAAATGTCTTACAATATTTTTCATGTCTTACAATCCTTTTCACTGTCTCAAATATCCCTTTTTACTTCCAAAAAAAAAACTACTTGAGTAACATCGACATGCAAAAAGATATTGCACGGTATCCAACAACATTTATTTGACAAAATATCTCGAAAAGACTCGTCCGCCTTCTCATTCGAACACATCCATTTTTACTCTCTTTTGCATTCATGCCGAGAAATTCGTTTTTTTTTTTTCTTCTTCCAAGAAAAAGAAAAGCAGTGTCTCGAGTGCGGCCTCTTCGAGCACCTGGTGCGCATATGCTTTCTTCAAAATCTCCGGGAACATTACTTCTCCTCCAAAGAAAAGCGCTGCCATTTTTAAATTCTAGGGGTTGGCATGGTACGGTTTTCCGTTCCCATAATAAAAATTATTCCCCGGTAACTTTCTGGTAGGCTTTCGGGCCTCGGAAGTTTTTGAATAAAAGCAATTTTTCTGGGAAATGCTTTCCATGTATCGTAGAACTTGTGTTCGTAAACTTTTCTGCTTTATTTTTTTGCGAAACTGTTAATTAATTTTGTTGTCACACCTCCATGGGCATATTAGGAAGTTTTCCTTCCGGGCATAATTAAAGAATTTTTGGCAGCGAGATTTTTATCGCTTCATTTATTTATTTATTATTTTTTCTGGTGCTGTTGAGTAAAAGTTTTAGCACGTTTTAGTATAACGTGTGTATTGCTTCTTGCATTATTTTGTACAAACAATTTAGTCTGAATTAATAACGTTATTATTTAAGGTTAACTTTTTTTTTATAAAGAATGCACTTGTTCGTTATATTATTCGTTGCTTGTTGTTTTTTAATTATGAATAAAAAACTGTCAGGATGTTGTAGAATTTATGCATATACGTAAATAAATTATATAACTTATGTAAATAATATTATTTACGTTATGCAAATAAATTATTATTTAAAGGGGATTCCGAACCCCTACAAGTATCCTTGACATCGGCAGGACCTTTTCACTAAGCGCCAGAGCTCTAGTCATCCGGCCATCAGGCTCTCCAATCACATTAATCTGCTTTAAATTAAAAACTTATTTAA
Source organism: Caerostris darwini (assembly GCA_021605075.1). Taxonomy (NCBI): domain Eukaryota; kingdom Metazoa; phylum Arthropoda; class Arachnida; order Araneae; family Araneidae; genus Caerostris; species Caerostris darwini. The sequence goes on from BPLQ01010069.1 coordinate 109,141, forward strand.
ACTTACTTTTATTTTCTTTCAACCAATTTTTTGCGGTTGTTACAGATATCATACAAGAACAACAACATGTTTATACATGAAACTAATCAATAATTTCTTGACGTATTATCATTTATTTACGTAATGAGCTGTATAAATTCTATTCTATTCTGTACAAATTCATTCTGACAATTTTTTATCCATAATTAAAAACAACTTACTAATAAGATAACTTATAACATTTAAAACTTATATATTTAAAAAAAATTAACCGTAATTAATAACGTTATTAAATCACACTAAATTGTTTGTACGAAATAATGCAAGAATGAATACACACGTTACGTGCTAAAAATGTAACTCAACAACACCAAAAAAAAATAATAATAAATAAATAAAGCGATAAAAATTTAGCTGCCAAAAATTCTTTAATTATGTCCGGAAGGAAAACTTCCTAATATGCCCATGGAGGTGTGACAACAAAATTAATTAACGGTTTCGCAAAAAGAAGAGAAAAGTTTACGAACACAAGTGCGGGCGATACATGGAAAGAATTTCCCAGAAAAATTACTTTTATTCATAAACTTCCGAGGCCCGAAAGCGTACCAAAAAGTTACCGGGGAACAATTTTTATTATGGGAACGGAAAACCGTAACATGCCAGCACCGAGAATTTAAAAGTGCTTTTCTCTGGAGGAGAAATACTGTTCCCGGAGACTTTAAAGGAAGCTTATGCGCACTAGGTGCTCGAAGAGGCCGCACTCGAGACATTGCTTCTGCTTTTCTTGGAAGTAGGGGAAAAACACGAATTTCTCGGCATGAATGTAAAAGAGAGAAAAAATGGATGTGTTCGGATGAGATGGCGGACGAGTAGTTTCGAGGTATTTTGGCAAATAAATGTTGCTTGATTTTGTGCAATATTTTTTTGCATGTCGATATTATTCAAGTATTTTTTTTTTTTTGGAAGTAAAAGGGGATATTTGAAATTATCAAATTTTGCAAAGGATTGTAAAACATCTCTATCAGGTCTTTTGTATTTTTACACAAGAATAGCATATACTTTAACACTCGGGTTCTTGGACTTGACCTAGATGTTGCTGTCGACCAAGTGGGATAAGACAAAACAACAGGAAATAATGTCATGAAAATTTATGAAAGAAAACATTGAGATTTTAGCTTTCAAAGCATTTGCTGATAAAGCACATAACACATTCAGCGTTACTCAGGATGCATTGCCCGACTTGTGGTCTGATTATAACTTGAGAAGTTAACGTGCAAGAGGGCTCGTGTTCAAATACTCTGGTGGTATCTGCTGCAATCACTGTTCTTATACACAAGAAGGACAAGGGCAATTGTGACAGCACAAAAAAGATATCAAGATTCAGACTGCATTGGGAGAGTTCTCTGAGTTTTCTTTCATACGATACGCAAATAAAGGCCTGTTCGTATCGACAAAAAAACCTAAGCAGAATAAGGAATTAATTAGTATACGACAAAAAAAACAGTATGCATTTTCCACTACAAGGGGAAGAAAAAAGGGATGAACATGCGATCATATTTATATCTTGTAACGGTCCTTTTATAAATCACATATTACTTTTACGCATCGAAGTTGTGTCAGTATTCATTCCCGTAAGTAAATTACAAAAGTTAATATCTTAACTAACTTAATTGAATCAGTTTTGGGGGTACAGAGAGGATTCTTAGTTAACTAGAATAAATATTTCCTCCCGTTACAGTTTAATTACATAACGACACACTTTATTATTTGAGTCCACTTTGGTTGAAAGGAATGGTTAACTAGTATCAATTATAACGAAGTTTCCAAACCAAAAGCAAATTAAATAATTAGTGTGAGCCTCGTAATTGATGGAATCTATTTTGCTGCATTTTATTCTGGGTAAATTCCTTAAGAAATTTAATTAGAACGTGTTTAAAAATTGTCACTTGCATTACATACTTTGAAACGTGTGGTTTCGTAAGTGACATTTTCAAAATTTGCAAATCTGTATTAGAAATACAGTACAATAAAGATAAAAAACAAAGTTTGTCTTTTAGTGAACGGCAAAAAGTTTTGCAAAGTAAAATCCTAGTGTGGCCTGATTGCCGAGTGACTAGATGCTCGGTGCCCTAGGTTTCGGATCCGAGTCCCGGCGGAGCCACGTGTGTTTGTGGTGGTTCGGAATATACTTTAAACCGTAGGTCTCCATCTAATATGACTACTACTACTATACCACATCACTGTGCATAGATCTCAGTTGCCCCTTTACAGTTTGGGAATGATGTGCATAAGAAGTCTGACTGGGCTCTGTGACGCTCTACGGTCATATGAGACCGGCACCTACGGCTTAAATTGGATTTCAAACTACTACAAACATCCATGGCACCTCCGGGACTAGAACACGAAACCTGTGGTACCAAGCGCTAGACACTTAGTGACTTAGGCTCCTTACAAATGCACTACACTAAGGATGAAAAATATTTTTTTTGAAACTTTTTTGCAAAGTCGAATCCAAGTGGGGCCTGATGGCTGAGTGACTAGCGCTCTGCTGCACGGTGCCATAGGGTTCGAGTCCCAGCAGTGGCATGAATGCTTGTGAGTGGTTCGGAATCCACTTTAAACAGTAGATCCCGGTCTATTATGACTGTAAGAGCGTTGGGTGTACGCATGACAACCCTATCTCATAAAAAGAAAACAACTCCTGTCTCGAAATCTGCGAACAGGCAGACACCTCGCCCCACCATGGGGCTGTTGAGCCATTGAAGAAGATTGATTTGGTTTGTCTCTCTATTGTCATCTTGTGTACACGAGGGCTAAACAGACCATGACAATTGCAATTTAACGTGGATACGGAACCAATCACAAACATCCATGCCACCGCCGGGATTAGAACCCGAAACCTATGTTACAAACGACCAGAGTCCTAGCCAATTGGCCATTAGATCGCTAATGAAGAAGAAGAATACCAAAATTTAAATGTACTGCTTTTTAATTCCCCTTCAAAATCGACACGAACTTTTCGAACAATCCCTAAATTGTTTCATTTGGTAGGTTTTTTATTTCAGTTCCTTCTATTAGCTCACACTCTCCCTATATATATCTTGTTCAAATTTTCAATCGTTCATAAAATACTTTTTATTCATCCACTCAAGTTCAAATACATTTTTTTTAACTTGTAATAGATGACATTTGATGTTAATGCAGTTTTTTCAAATATTAAATCAGTAATTTAATTTAATTAATTAATTTTAGGTTTTTTTTAGATTTAAGTTGCATGTATCTACCAGTAGATAGCGCCGGATAAACTTAAAAAAATGAATGAAAATTATTTGTAAAAGACTTTTCTGCAATAGAGTGAAAAAAAGGAGGAATTGACTTAAAATTTTTTTTTTTATATTACTTTTTTTTTATAAACAATTCCTGAAGTCCATTTTTAAATATCTTTGATCTCTCTCTTCTCCATTGTCTTTCCTTAATAACTGGCACGGACAGCGAAAGACTGTCTTTAACATAATTTTCATTAAATTTTTTTCCGTGAGTAGGGTATTCCTTTTGAAAGCAGTAGCCCTTTTTATTTTTTTAAATAAATAAAGCAGTTAAAACCCGATAAATCAATTGATAAAACAAGTCTATAAAACATTTTTATTAAAAATTTAATAGAAAACAGTTTTTTTATCAACAACAAGATGGAAAATCGAATATCGAGATAAAGGAAATTATAGGTTTTTAATTATGTTTACTTTTAGACAGCTAATTAGAAGTCATCTATTTTATCTCCTTTATTTTCTAAAAAAAAGGATTCTTTCAAATAAAAAATCATTAAAAGCGTTTATTTATTTAAAAAAAATCGATGAGAAAAATATTTTTAAGTTTTCGGTGCAATAAAAATCTTTTTCTACATTTTTAAGGGTTGTTTTACTTACTAATTAGTAGTTTAAAATTATCTTTATGCTTGCGGGATTTAAGTAATTACATTATTTTAAATAAACCGCTCTTTTGTAAATTATTGTCATATAATTTGTGTTAAACCTTGTTTAATTTCAATATTTGTTTATCGGCTAAGATCAAAATATTTAAAAGTAGATAATATTTTAATGGAATTAAATTAGTATCAAAAAATGTTAACTGGCAACAGTTTTGAATAATAGGTTTATTGGTAAGTATCTTAAGATAAACGAATCGGTACGATTCATCGGAGTTCCTTGGTCGCGAAGCGACCAAACCTCCTATTAGCAAGAAATAATTAAACAGTGGTAGTCGGTCACTGCCCATTGATAACGAAAAACAATTTGCACAATATATAGAAAAAGTAAAAATATAAAAGAAAACATAAACAAGAAAATACAAAGCACAACTACTAAAAAAAAGAGAAAAAGACCGGAGAGAACCTAAAGCCGAAGCACAACATAGCACCCACGCAGGAGTATTTAAAAGAACAAACAAAAATATACGCGGAGCGCGAACTTAACCTGAAGTTACCAGGACCATAGAAAAATGCAAGAGAAGAAATGCAGTCTACTGATTGATGTTTATAACACATCTAGGTCTTTTACGAGACGAGTGCAGAGAAATACCATATTCAAATTGATTTAATGCTTGGATGACAGAGTTACTAGATCTATTGAGTGATGAATAAAAGTTTTTTGCAATTTTAGTCACATATTCCCTAAAGCTAGGCATGGAAAGTGCATATTTAATTTCGGCGTTTCTAAAATACCATGGGGCATCAACAATCATGCGGATAACCTTGTTTTCAAGCCGTTCTAAAATAATAAAATTGCTTTTGGCTGTAGAGCCCCAGACTGGACTCGCATATGCTATTATCGGACGAGGATAAGCTAAATAGATTAGTGTTTTTAGTTCAATTGTTAGTTTAGAATGTCTGCCCATGACAGAGTAAAATTTACGCAAAACATTATTAAATTTATCGCGCAAGTAGTTAATATGAGCCTTAAATGTTAGTCTTCTATCAAAAATTACACCTAAATACTTAGCTTCTTTAGACCAGGAAATGTTAGTATTAAAAATAGTTATGTTAGGAGGATTATAGACTTTTTTCCTGGTAAATAGCACTGCTTCAGTTTTCGCGACATTGAGTTTAATTTTCCATTTTTCTAGCCATGATTCAAGAGTGTTGATGTAGTTTTGTAAGTTTTTCTGGATGATGTGTAAATACCTTCCCTGTGTAATAATTGCTGTATCATCAGCGTAGAGTGTCAATTTAATTCTATCTTAAGATAAACTGACAACTTTAAAGATGATATACAGTTTTAATTATTTACTGTATTTTTTTTATGTATTGGCTTCACTGTGGAAAATATGTGAATTGTTTTTAAAAAGTCATTTGTTAAAAAATGCTATTTGCCTTGTTGTATAACATTTAATCCATAAACATAAATTGCAAGTTTGGCTTATAAACAAATTTTAACTTTGTTTTAAAATGAACTCGGAATGTTTTTATATTTTCTGTAAATAAATCAAACTGATTTTGAATATTTTTTTGTTTTTTTAAATCTTATTTTATTAAAAACATTTGTTTCATTCGGATAATAGTTAAGCTGACATTCAATAAAAGTTAAAAAGAACTGTAGAAGACACTGAAGTGACAAAAGTCATGGGATAGCAATATGCAAATTTTCAGATGGCAGTACCATCGCGTAGAACAGGTATAAATGCGCAGTGCTTTCGCAGAGCTTTCATTTCTGTTCAAGTTATTCAAGTGAAGAGGTTTTGACGTGATGATGACCGCACGACGGGAATTAACAGACTTTGAACGCGGAATGTTAGTTGGAGCTAGACGCATGGGTCATGCCATTTCGGAAATCGTTAGGGAATTCAACATTCCCAGATCCACTGTGTCAAGAGTGTGTCTAGAGTATGAAATTTCAGGCATAACATCCCACCATGGACAGCGCAGTGGTCGATCGCCTGCACTTAACGACCGGCGACGTCTACAAAGAGTCGTAAATTCTAACAGACAAGCAACACTGCATCAAATAACCGCAGAAATCAATGTGGGACGTACAAGGGACTTGTCTGTTAGAACTGTGGGGAGAAATTTGGCTTTCTTGGGCTATTCCAGCAGAAGACCGACTCGAGTGCCTTTACTGACAGAACGACATCGCTTGCAGCGACTCTCGTGGGCCCGTGAGCATATCGGTTGGTCCCTAGATGAATGGAAAACCGTGGCCTGGTCCGATGAGTCACGATTTCAGTTGGTAAGAGCTGATGGTAGGGTTCGAGTGTGGCGCAGACCCCACGAAGCCATGGACCCAAACTGTCAGCAAGGCACTGTTCAAGCTGGTGGTGGCTCCGTAATGGTGTGGGGTGTTTTTTCATGGCATGGACTTGGTCCTCTGGTGCGACTGGACCGAACATTGACTGGAAATGCTTATGTTCAGCTACTTGGAGATCACTTGCAGCCATTCATGGACTTCATGTACCCAAACAACGATGGGATTTTTATGGATGACAATGCGCCATGTCACCGGGCCACAACTGTTCGCGATTGGTTTGAAGAACATTCTGGACAATTCCAACGAATGATCTGGCCACCTAGATCGCCCGACATGAATCCCATCGAGCATTTATGGGACATCATCGAGAGGTCTGTTCGTGCCCAAGATCCTGTACCATCAACGCTTTCACAATTATGAACGTCTATCGAGAGAGCATGGCTCAATATTCCTGCAGAAGACTTCCAACGACTTGTTGAGTCCATGCCACGTCGAGTTGCTGCACTTCACCGGGCGAAAGGAGGGCCGACACGATATTAAGAGATATCCCATGACTTTTGTCACTTCAGTGTAATTCCCAGATGGAGTGAAAATAATTAAATTTGTTTCATTGTATCAAAACAAAAATATACAAATAAAAAACGTCTATTAATAAGCAACGTTATATTCTGAATTTTCTTTTCCTAGAAGAAAATTTTTGAATATGATTAAGCCCATAAATAGAAAAAACAAGTCCAGCTACACGAGACAATATTAGATTGTTCATATTCAACCTGTAATTGTTCCGATTTCTGAAGGTGGCGCAGATAGTCACTAATTTCTTCACTCTCATTATACACGCTACGGAATATCTTCTATAAGATTTGATGACAGGTTGTTCTCATTAATACAAAACACTAATTACATGTAATATACCCACAATAACCCACAATATCGCTTGTCTGCTGTCAAATTTAATTGATGGGTTGTTATTATGTACTTGTTAAATAACATATATTCCTCTTTCCTGGGAATGAAATTCGAAAACTCTTCTGGTGAGAAAATATGCTACAAGGGACAAGACTTCTTTCCAGTCAAAGAAGTTCGACAAAGTCCCGCACAAGCCATTGTTTGAGTCCTAAAGCCCTGAAAGTAACCAAATAAATCCGTGCAATATGCACTTAACCTGTCCCTGACTAACGCCGTATCCGCTACATATCTACCATTCTTGTGTAAAAATACAAAAAGCCTAATAGAAATGTTTTACAATCCTCTCCAAAATTTAAAAAGACTGTTGCAAACTTTTACTCAAAAAATAAATAAACTACTTGAATAATATCGACATGCTAGAAAATGTTGCACAGTATCAAGCAACATTTATTCGACAAAATATCTCGAAAATACCGAAAATCCGAACACATCCATTTCTACTCTCTTTTACATTCATGCCGAGAAATTCGTGTTTTTTTCCCTTCTTCCAAGAAAAGGAGAAGCAGTGTCTCGAGTGCGGCCTCTTCGAGCACCTGGTGCGCACAAACTTCCTTCAAAGTCTCCGGGAACAGTATTTCTCCTCCAAAGAAAAACGCTGCCATTTTTACATTCTCGGGCTTGACATGGTACGGTTTTCCGTTCCCGTCAAAAAATGGTTCCCCGGTAACTTTCTGGTACGCTTTCGGTTCTAGGAAGTTTTTGAATAAAAGTAATTTTTCTGGGAAATTCTTTCCATGTATCGCCCGCACTTGCGTTAGTAAACTTTTTAGTTTTTTTGCGAAACTGTTAATTAATTTTGTTGTCACACCTCCATGGGCATATTAGGAAGCTTTTCTTCCGGACATAATTAAAGAATTTTTGGCAGCCAAATTTTTATAGCTTCATTTATTTATTATTATTTTTTTTACGTTGTCGAGTTAAATTTTTAGCACATTTTAGTGTAAAGTGTATGTTCCTTCCTGCATTATTTTGTACAAACAATTTAGTCTGATTTAATGACGTTATTATTGAAGGTTAACTTTTTTTTTATAAAGAATACACTTGTTCGTTATATTATTCGTTGCTTGTTGTTTTTTAATTTTGAATAAAAAACTGTCAGGATGTTGTAGAATTTATGCATGTATGTAAATAAATTATATACGTTTTGTAAATAATATTATTTATGTAAATAAATTATTATGTAAAGTGGACTCCGCACCACTACATGCATCCAAGCCATCGCCTGGACCTGTAGCACGAAGCGTCAAAGCGCTTCTCATCCGGTGATCATGCTCTCCAATCACATTAATCTGCTTTAAATAAGAGCGACATCATGTTTATTATACATGAAAGCAATAAATAATTACTTGTCATATTATAATTTCTTTACATAAGGCGCTGTATAAAATTTACAACATCCTGACAGTTTTTTATTCACAATTAAAAAACAACATACTATTAAGATAACTATTTAATCTTAAAAAAAGTTAACCTTAAATAAGAACATTATTAATTCAGACTAAATTGTTTGTACAAAATAATGCAAGAAGGAATACACACGTTCCACTAAGACGTGCTAAAAATGTAACTCAACAACACCAAAAAAAAAATAATAATAAATAAATAAAGCGATAAAAATCTAGCTGCCAAAAATTCTTTAATTATGCCCGGAAGGAAAACTTCCTAATATGCCCATGGAGGTGTGACAACAAAATTAATTAACGGTTTCGCAAAAAAAAGAAAAAAGTTTAGAAACACAAGTGCGGGCGATACATGGAAAGAATTTCCCAGAAAAATTACTTTTATTCAAAAACTTCTGAGGCCCGAAAGCGTACCAAAAAGTTACCGGGGAACGATTTTTATTATGGGAACGGAAAACATGCCAACCCCGAGAATTTAAAAGTGCTTTTCTTTGGAGAAGAAATAATGTTCCCGGAGACTTTGAAGAAAGCATATGCGCACCAGGTGCTCGAAGAGGCCGCACTCGAGACACTGCTTCTCCTTTCTTGGAAGCAGAAAAAAACACGAATTTCTGGGCTTGAATGCAAAAGAGAGTAAAAATGGATGTGCTCGGATGAGAAAGCGGACGAATATTTTCGATATATTTTGTCAAATAAATGTTGTTTGACGCTGTGCAATATTTTTTTGCATATCGACGTCACTCAAGTAGTTTTTTTTTTCGGAAGTATAAGGGGATATTTGATGAAGTCTTTTCAAATTTTGGAAAGGATTGTAAAACACCTCTATCAGGTCTTTTGTATTTTTACACAAGAATGGCAGATACTTTATCACCAAGGTTCATGCACTTGGCCTAGATGTTGCTGTCGACCAAGTGGGATGACAAAACAACAGGAAATAATGTCATGGAAATATATGAAAAACAGTATTGAGATTTTAGCTTTCAAAACCTTTGTTGATAAAGCAAATAACACTTTCAGCTTTACTCAGGATACATTGCCCGACATTTGGTCTGATTATAACGTGTGAAGTTAACGTTCAAGAGGGCTCATATTTGAGTACTCTGATGGTGTTTGCTACAGTCACTGTTCTGAGAAACAAGAAGAATCGAGGGCAATCGTGACAGCACAAAAAAGGTGTCAAGCTTCAGACTGCATTGGGAGAATTTTCTGAGTTGTCTTCCATACGACACGCAAATAAGGTCCAGTTTCGTAGCGTACCTAAGCAGAATACGGAACTAATAAGTATACGACAAAAAAAGCCAGTATGCATTTTCCACTAAAACGGGGAGAAAAAATGGATGAACATACGATCATATTTATATTACACTTGAAGAAGCAGAAAAAACCTCATGATGCCAGCCCGACGATGGCAATGTATATTGTCAAAGCACAGGTTGATTTGATTCTCATATGGACTTTGCTAATTGGATAAGATATTATTAATACGACATTATAAAAAAAAATCACAACTTCAATCCAATAGACATCCTTACCAACAAAATTATTTATTAAAGTACTAAATATGATCTGTCTTTACAAATTACAAATTATTTTACATTGATTAATAAATCCTTAAAAATTCCAATAATCAAATCTCTAATTTAAACTACTTTTATAAATTATTTCTTTTCAGTCATTTAATTAGAAATTTAATCATTATGCTCAATACTGAACCTTAAAAATGTTCATCTCTAATTAACTCAAGTCTTGTATTGGTCCTTTTACAAATCACATATTACTTTTACACATCGAACTTGTTGTCACAATTTATTCCCGTAAGTAAATTACAAAAGTTAATATCTTAACTAACTTAATTGAATCAGTTTTGGGGTACAGAGAGGATTCTTGGTTAACTAGAATAAATATTTCCTCTCGTTACAGTTTAATTACATAACGACACATTTTATTATTTGGGTCCGCTTTGTTTAAAAGGAATGGTTAACTAGTGTCAATTATAACGAAGTTTCCAAACCAAAAGCAAATTAAATAATTAGTGTAAGCCTCGTAATTGATGGAATGGATTTTGCAGAATTTTATTCGGGAACCCTTGAAAATTCTTAAGAAATTTAATTAGAACGTGTTTAAAGATTGTCACTTGCGTTACATGTTTTGAAACATGTGATTTCGTAAGTGATATTTTCAAAATTTGCAAATCTGTATTAGAAATACACTACAATAAAGATGAAAAACAAAGTTCATTTTTTAATGAAACATGAAATTTTTTGAAAAGTCGAATCCAAGTGGGGTCTGATGGCCAAGTGACTAGCACTCTGGTGCTTGGTGCCATAGGGTTCGAGTCCCGGCGGTGCCATGGATGTCTGTGAATGATTCGTAATCCACTTAAAACCGTAGATCCCGGTCTATTGTGACTGTCAGAGCGTTGGGCGTCTGTAGCTGAGTGTCAAAGGTTTCGGGTTCGAGTTCTAGCGGTGTCATGGATGTTTATAGCGGTTCGGAATTCACTTTTAACCGTTGGTCCCGGTCTCATAAGATCGTAGACCTTCACAGAGCCCTGTCAGATTCCTCTCACCCACATCATTCCCAAACTATAAAGGGGCAACTCAGCTCTAGGCAAAGCGATGTGGTGTGGTGTAGTAGTAGTCCGACTAGATGATGTACTTCCGATCTAATATGGGTACTACAACTACTATATGTTAGACACTTAGCCATTTAGGATCTTAATGCACCATAGTAAGGATGAAAAATAAAGTTTCTTTTTTACTAAAACATTAAATTTTTCGCAAAGTCGGAATCGAAGTGGGACCTGATGGTTGAGTGATTAACGCTCTAGTGCTCGGCGCCACAGAGTCATGAGACCGGGACGTACGGCTTAAAATGGATTCCGAACAATTAATTATTCCCCCAATTTGATTGTCGCTGTGAAACACTTTCAATATGTGGCACCATCAAATCTCTTGCTTCCAAAATCTGGACTGCTCAACACGTTATGAAGCTATTTGGATTACATCCGGTCAGACTTTTGACCTCTGGACAGAGCCAGACATTTTGATGATACTTTTGTTCAACATCGGCGAACCCCTGTTCCACTCATATAGGCCAAGAACTTCCCCCCCGACGGCTGATAAGGAAAAGGAATTGCCTTCCTGAAAGGAGTTTTATGAGTAACTGCTAAGTACTTACGTAGCACATGGAAGAAAAGTCAGGAATGCCCACCAAGCAGCTTCACTATCGATACTAGACTCTTGACACACTTTGTTGAAACCGTCATTGAGTTTTCTTGTTTCTGATAGCAGTGACCGCATTGAATGCTACCAGCTGGTTTGCACCTGAGTCCCTTTTACGCGCAAATTGTGCACGTGACCATTAGGACATGAGTTTAATATAATCTGCCATTGAATTTTCTTTTTGCGCTAATAGGGAACTGCTATTGAAAGCAGTAGCCCTCCTTTAAAAAAAAAAGCAACTAAAAACCGATAAATCAATTGATAAAGCATGTCTATAAAACATTTTTATTATAAATTTAATTGAAAACATTTCTTTTTAGCACCAACAACATGTGAAAATCGAATATCAAGATAAAGGAAATTATAGATTTTTAATTATGTTTACTCCTAGACTGCTAATTAGAAGTCGTTTATTTTATCTCCTTTCTACTTTCTTTATTTTGTAAAAAGAAAGGGATTCTTTCAAATAAAATTATTAAAAGCTTTTATTTATTTAAAAGAATCGACGAGAAAAATATTTTTTAATTTTTCAGTGCAATAAAAATCTTTTTTTATTTTTTTGAAGTGTTGTTTTATATACTAATTAGTAGTTATTAAAATTATCTTTATGCTTGCGTGATTTAAGTAATTATATTATTTTAAAAAACCCACCCTTTTGTAAATTATTGTCATGTAATGTGTGTTAAACCTTTCTTAATTTCAATATTTATTTATTGACTTGACAAAATTTTTAAAAGTAGATAATATTTTAATAGAATTAAATTAGTATAAAAAATGTTAACCTGCAACAGTTTTAAATAATAGATCTATTATTAAGTATCTTAAGATAAACTGCCAACTTTAGAGATGATATACAGTTTTAATTATTTGCCTCAATGTTTTTTGTTTATTGGCGTTATTGTGGGAAATATGTGAATTGTTTTTAGCCGTGAAAGGTCGTTTGTTAAAAAATGATGTTTCCCTTGTTGTACAACGTTTCATCCATAAACATAAATTGCAAGTTTGTCTTATAAACAAATTGTAACAAGTCCATGCCATGAAAAAACAGCCCACACCATTACGGAGCCACCAGCAGCTTGAACAGTGCCTTGCTGACAGTTTGGGTCCATGGCTTCGTGGGGTCTGCGCCACACTCGAACCTTACCATCAGCTCTTACCAACTGAAATCGTGACTCATCGGACCAGGCCACGGTTTTCCATTCATCTAGGGACCAACCGATATGCTCACGTGCCCACGAGAGTCGCTGCAAGCGATGTCGTTCTGTCAGTAAAGGCACTCGAGTCGGTCTTCTGCTGGAATAGCCCAAGAAAAAAATAAAAAAAGATTTTTATTGCACTGAAAAATTAAAAAATATTTTTCTCGTCGATTTTTTTAAATAAATAAAATAAAATTTAAATAAATAAAAATAATAAATTTTTTAAATATATAAAGTAATAATTTTATTTGAAAGAATCCCTTTCTTTTTACAAAATAAAGAAAGTAGAAAGGAGATAAAATAAACGACTTCTAATTAGCAGTCTAGGAGTAAACATAATTAAAAATCTATAATTTCCTTTATCTTGATATTCGATTTTCACATGTTGTTGGTGCTAAAAAAAAATATTTTCAATTAAATTTATAATAAAAATGTTTTATAGACATGCTTTATCAATTGATTTATCGGTTTTTAGTTGCTTTTTTTTTTAAAGGAGAGCTACTGCTTTCAATAGCAGTTCCCTATTAGCGCAAAAAGAAAATTCAATGGCAGATTATATTAAACTCATGTCCTAATGGTCACGTGCACAATTTGCGCGTAAAAGGGACTCAGATTCAAATCAGCTGGTAGCATTCAATGCGGTCACTGCTATCAGAAACAAGAAAACTCAATGACGGTTTCAACAAAGTGTGTCAAGAGTCTAGTATCGATAGTGAAGCTGCTTGGTGGGCATTCCTGACTTTTCTTCCATGTGCTACGTAAGTACCTAGCAGTTACTCATAAAACTCCTTTCAGGAAGGCAATTCCTTTTCCTTATCAGCCGTCGGGGGGGGGAGGTTCTTGGCCTATATGAGTGGAACAGGGGTTCGCCGATGTTGAACAAAAGTATCATCGAAATGTCTGGCTCTGTCCAGAGGTCAAAAGTCTGACCGGATGTAATCCAAATAGCTTCATAACGTGTTGAGCAGTCCAGATTTTGGAAGCAAGAGATTTGATGGTGGCACATATTGAAAGTGTTTCACAGCGACAATCAAATTGGGGGTGGGAGTTTTTCTGATTTTCTCCCAACGATAAGAAGGGACGTCTAAAGCAAAAGTCATAAATATCATAAGTCCCTACGATTAGAAGAAGAGCAGTTATGCTCTGTATAAATTTTTTATCTCCTCCTATGCCGCATAAATAACAATTTATATGTTCTGTATAAACAGTTTTTAAAGGTTTATAATGCTCTGTTGATGCAGTTTTTAATAGCTCATGTAACGCATAAACAATAGTTTATAATGGTCTTTATTAACAGGTTCGAACAACTCATCTACCGCATAAATAAAGGTTTATAATACTCTAACTAAGCAAATTTTGACAACTCATATGTGGCATAAATAACAGTCAAATAAAAATAAATTGTACAGTTTAACATGGCATAAAAATTCTGACAAACTCTCAGGCAAAGTTTTTGCCATAAAATGCAAAAACACTGTAGCTCAATTTCTTGAAAAGGTTATGAAAAAATGAATGTATATTTCCCACATAAATATCGTAAATAAATTGGTCAATAAACTTGCTCCTTGTGAGCTCCTTTCATATGCTAATGTCTTATCATTGTTCTTTGATAGTATTTGTTATGAAACAAACTAAGTCTGGTGCTGTGTCTAAACTCACGTTCACATCAAATTCTGTTTAAAGCAATGGAGACATTCGTTTCTTTTGACAGCTAAAGTTTGGTGTCAAAAAAGGAGAAATTATATGTCGTGTTGACATATTATATATATTAATTAAATTAATTTTATCATATTTTATTAATGTCTGGGAAAACTAACAGTTTAACAAAGGATTGTTTTCACGGCCTGGGAATTTCTGTGTGATGGCTAGGAGACCATCCACTTGGGACTAAGACAAAGGCTTTCTCCTCAAGCCAATAGCTGTCTTGAGGTCTGTCTCATGGATAAAAATCTATCCAATGAAGAAAATTGAAATTTCGATATAAAATGATCTAAGAGACGAGAGGGCCAAACATGACAACCACTCTTTTTCTTTTCCTTTCTCCACATCTTACCCCCGTACCTACAGCTATATATCCCCTACCAGTGAACATCGGTGGGAGTCTTACATACCCCGAACAGCCCACCGACGGGTGATAGGCGAGGCCAGTGCCTTCCGGGGGGACTTTAAGAGGTAATAGCCTAAAATTTGCGTATAGTAAGGGAGAAAACTCGGAAAACTCCCTCAAAACACCAAGACTATCGATGCGAGACACGTTGTCACACTCACTAACGAGTCTCCCTGTTTCTGAAAGCATTGACTACAATGATGCCGCCAGCGGATTCACACTTCAGTCTTCCTGCGCACTAGCTACGCATATTGACATTGGGCCACGAGTTGGGCATGATTGCCATTCTGTCATATCCTTGCATTTACTTATCTCCACGCACAATTCCCGTCTCGAAACAAAGATGTCTCACTAAACATTACTGCCTTATGGTTACGAAGAGGCAATGCGCCAGCAATTGAGCACGTGACTCAACCACTGCACCATCTGCAAAAATACCATCTGTGCGCATGCGCGCCTGGATGCCCAATTTTTGTTTTTGTTTTTTGTTTGTTTCCTGTAGCATGACTTCGGGTTTTTTTTTAATTTTAATTTACTATTTTTAATTTTATTTTGCTTTTTTTAATTTTTTTTTAATTATTTAATTATTTATTTTTTTACTTTTATTTTTATTTATTTATTTATTAATTTTTTTATTTATTTACAGGCGTAATCATATACAAAAATTTACTTCAAGCAAAGAAAAAATTCAGAAAACATTTGTTATTAATAGACATCTTTATTTATTTATTTTATTTTATTATTATTTTTTTATTATTATTATTATTTTTTTATTTATTATTATTATTTTTTTTTATTCATTTATTTTATTTTTTTGGCGCAATGAAACAAATTTAAGTATTTTCACTACATCTGTAAATTAGATCATGCAGTACTTTTCAACTTTTATTGAATGTCGGTTTCACCATTATCCAAAAGAAATAGATGTTTTTAGTAAATAAGATTTAAAAAAACAATATTCAAAAGCCGTTTGATTTATGCGGAAAATATAAAAACTATCCCGAATTCGTTTTAAAACAAAGTTAAAATTTGTTTATGAAACAAACTTGCAACTTATGTTTATGGATTCAATGTTATACAACAAGGCAAATAGCATTTTTTAACAAACGACCTTTCACGGCTAAACACAATTCACATACACTGAAGTGACAAAAGTCATGGGATATCAATATGCAAATTTTCATATGGCAGTAGCATCGCGTAGAACAGGTATAAATGCGCAGTGCTTTCGCAGAGCTTTCATTTCTGTTAAGTTATTCATGTGAAGAGGTTTTGACGTGATGATGACCGCACGACGGGAATTAACAGACTTTGAACGCGGAATGTTAGTTGGAGCTAGACGCATGGGTCATGCCATCTCGGAAATCGTTAGGGAATTCAACATTCCCAGATCCACTGTGTCAAGAGTGTGCCGAGAGTATGAAATTTCAGGCATAACATCCCACCATGGACAGCGCAGTGGTCGACCGCCTGCACTTAACAACCGAGACCGGCGACGTCTGCAAATAGTCGTAAATTCTAACAGACAAGCAACACTGCGTCAAATAACCGTAGAAATCAATGTGGGACGTACAAGGGATTTGTCGGTTAGAACTGTGCGGAGAAATTTGGCTTTCTTGGGCTATTCCAGCAGAAGACCGACTCGACTGCCTTTACTGACAGAACGACATCGCTTGCAGCGACTCTCGTGGGCACGTGAGCATATCGGTTGGTCCCTAGATGAATGGAAAACCGTGGCCTGGTCCGATGAGTCACGATTTCAGTTGGTAAGAGCTGATGGTAGGGTTCGAGTGTGGCGCAGACCCCACGAAGCCATGGACCCAAACTGTCAGCAAGGCACTGTTCAAGCTGGTGGTGGCTCCGCAATGGTGTGGGCTGTTTTTTCATGGCATGGACTTGGTCCTGTGGTGCGACTGGACCGAACATTGACTGGAAATGCTTATGTTCAGCTACTTGGAGATCACTTGCAGCCATTCATGGACTTCATGTACCCAAACAACGATGGGATTTTTATGGATGACAATGCGCCATGTCACCGGGCCACAACTGTTCGCGATTGGTTTGAAGAACATTCTGGACAATTCCAACGAATGATCTGGCCGCCTAGATCGACCGACATGAATCCCATCGAGCATTTATGGGACATCATCGAGAGGTCTGTTCGTGCCCAAAATCCTGCACCATCAACGCTTTCACAATTACGGACGTCTATCGAGACAGCATGGCTCAATATTCCTGCAGAAGACTTCCAACGACTTGTTGAGTCCATGCCACGTCGAGTTGCTGCACTTCGCCGGGCGAAAGGAGGGCCGACACGATATTAAGAGGTATCCCATGACTTTTGTCACTTCAGTGTATATCTCACACTAACGTCAATAAATAAAAAACATTCAAGTAAATAATTAAAACTGTATATCATCTTTAAACTTGGCAGTTTATCTTAAGATTTTTAATAATAGATCTATTATTCAAAACTGACATTAAAATATTATCTACTTTGAAAATTTTTTATTTTAGTCGATAAATAAATATTAAAATTCAACAAGGTTTAACACACATTACATGACAATAACTTATAAAAGTGTTTTTTTTTTTAAATATAAATACTTAAATCACGCAAGCATAAAGATAATTTTAAACTGTTAATAAGTAAAACAACACTTCAAAAAAATAATATTCAGAATTTAACATTTCTTATAAATAGACATTTTATTTTATTTATTTATTTATTTTATTTATTTTTTATTACATTTCTTTTATTGACACAATGAAACAACTAATTATTTTCACTACGTCTGTAAATTAGATCATACACTTCTTTTCCACTTTTATTGAATGTCGGTTTAACCGTTATTCAAAAGAAATAAATGTTTTTATTAAAACAAGATTTAAAAAAACAAAATATTCAAAACCAGTTTGATTTATGCAGAAAATATAAAAATATATCAAATTCGTTTTAAAACTAAGTTACAATTTGTTTATAAGACAAACTTGCAATTTATGTTTATGGATTTAATGTTATACAACAAGGCAAATAACATTTTGTAACAAACGACCTTTCACGGCTAAAAACAATTCACATATTTCCCACAATAACGCCAATAAACAAAAAACATTGAGGCAAATAATTAAAACTGTATATCATCTCTAAAGTTGCCAGTTTATCTTAAGATTTTTAATAATAGATATATTATTCAAAAATGTTGCCAGTTAACATTTTTTGATACTAATTTATTCCATTAAAATATTATCTACTTTTAAAAATTTTGATTTTAGTCGATAAATAAATATTGAAATTAAACAACGCTTAACACACATTACATGACAATAATTTACAAAAGAGTGTTTTTTTTAAAATAATGTAATTAATTAAATCACGCAAGCATAAAGATAATTTTAAACTACTACTTAGTAACTAAAACAACTCCACAAAAGATTTTTATTACACCGAAACATTAAAAAATATTAAAAGAACTCCTTAAAAGAAGTTTACTTCTAACAAAGAGAAATTCAGAATTTAACATTTCTTATAAATAGACATTTTATTTTATTTATTTTTTATTACATTTTTTTTATTGACACAATGAAACGAATTTAATTATTTTTACTATGTCTGAAAATTAGATCATTCACTTCTTTTCTACTTTTATTGAATGTAGGTTTAACCGTTATTCAAAAGAAATAAATGTTTTTATTAAAACAAGATTTAAAAAAACAAAATATTCAAAACAAGTTTGATGTATGCAGACAATATAAAAACATCCCAAGTTCGTTTTAAAACAAAGTTACAATTTGTTTATAAGACAAACTTGCAATTTATGTTTATGGATGAAACGTTGTACAAACAAGGCAAATAACATTTTGTAACAAACGACCTTTCACGGCTAAAAACAATTCACATATTTTCCACAATACCGCCAATAAACAAAAAACATTGAGGCAAATAATTAAAACTGTATATCATCATTAAACTTGGCAGTTTATCTTAAGATACTTAATAATAGATCTTTTATTTAAAACTGTTGCAGGTTAACCTTTTTTTGATACTAATTTAATTCCATTAAAATATTATCTACTTTTAAAAATTTTGATTTTAATCAATAAATAAATATTGAAATTAAACAAGGTTCAACACAAACTACATGGCAATAACTTACAAAAGAGGGTTTTTTTTAAATAATATAATTACTGAAATCACGCAAGCATAAAGATAATTTTAAGCTACTAATTAGTAAGTAAAACAACACTTCAAAAAAAAAAAAAAAGATTTTTATAGCACTGAAAAATTAAAAAATATTTTTCTCATCCATTTTTTTAATAAATAAACGCTTTTAATAATTTTATTTGAAAGAATATCTTTTTTTGTTAGAAAATAAAGAATGTAGAAAGGAGATAAAATAAATGACTTCTAATTAGCTGTTTAGGAGTAAACATAATTAAAAATCTATAATTTCCTTTATCTTGATATTCGATTTTCCATCTTGTTGTTAATAAAAAAAATGTTTTCTATTAAATTTATAATAAAAATGTTATATAAACATGTTTTATCAGTTTTTAGTTGCTTCTTTTTAAAAGGAGCGCTATTGTTTACAAAAGGAATTCCCTATGTACAAAAAAAAATTTAATGGAAGATTATGTTAAACTCAAGACAGTCTTTCGCTGTCCGTGCCAGTTATTAAGACAATGACTTCAAAGAGACTTCAAAAGTAATTTCGGAAGTTGTTTAGAAAACAAAATGAAAAAAACCTTACAAAATTAAACTTTTTCGGGAAAGTTATTTCCGATTTTGAAGAAGAATTGAAAAAGAGCATCTAAATTTTGGTAGCATCATCATCAGTGACTCAACAGCCCCATGGAGGGACAAGCCGTCTGCCTACTGACAGCTTTCGAGACAGTCGATGTTTTCTTTTTACGGGGTAGGGTTGTCAGCCCTACGCGTAACGCTTTACGGTCATATTAGACAGGAACATACGATTTAAATTGGATTCCGAACCACTACAAACATCCATGGCATCGTCGGAACTTGAACCGAGCACCAGAGCGCTAGTCACTCGGTTATCAGGCCCCAAAAGAAGCTTACTTCTTACAAAGGGAAATTCAGAATTTAAAATGTCTTATAAATAGACATTTTATTTTATTTATTTATTTATTTTATTTATTTATTTATTTTATTTATTTATTTATTTTATTTATTTATTTATTTTATTTATTTATTTATTTTATTTATTTTTTATTATATTTCTTTTATTGACACAATGAAACAATTAATTATTTTCAATACGTCTGAAAATTAGATCATACACTTCTTTTCCACTTTTATTGAATGTCTGTTTAACCGTTATTCAAAAGAAATAAATGTTTTTATTAAAACAAGATTTAAAAAAAAACAAAATATTCAAAACCAGTTTGATGTATGCAGAAAATATAAAAACATCCCAAGTTCGTTTTAAAACAAAGTTACAATTTGTTTATAAGACAAACTTGCAATTTATGTTTATGGATGAAACGTTGTACAACAAGGCAAATAACATTTTGTAACAAACGACCTTTCACGGCTAAAAACAATTCACATATTTTCCACAATACCGCCAATAAACAAAAAACATTGAGGCAAATAATTAAAACTGTATATCATCATTAAACTTGGCAGTTTATCTTAAGATACTTAATAATAGATCTTTTATTTAAAACTGTTGCAGGTTAACCTTTTTTTGATACTAATTTAATTCCATTAAAATATTATCTACTTTTAAAAATTTTGATTTTAATCAATAAATAAATATTGAAATTAAACAAGGTTCAACACAAACTACATGGCAATAATTTACAAAAGAGGGTTTTTTTTAAATAATATAATTACTGAAATCACGCAAGCATAAAGATAATTTTAAGCTACTAATTAGTAAGTAAAACAACACTTCAAAAAAATAAAAAAAAGATTTTTATTGCACTGAAAAACTAAAAAAATATTTTTCCCATCGATTTTTTTTAATAAATAAACTCTTTTAATAATTTTATTTGAAAGAATATTTTTTTTAAAGAAAATAAAGAAGGTAGAAAGGAGATAAAATAAATTACTTCTAATTAGCCGTCTAGGAGAAACATAATTAAAGATCTATAATTTCCTTTTTCTTGATATTCGATTTTCACATCTTGTTGTTGCTAAAAAAACTGTTTTCAATTAAATTTATAATAAAAATGTTTTATAGACATGTTTTATCAATTGATCTATCGGTTTTTAGTTGCTTTTTTTTTAAAAAAAAAGGAGCCTACTGCTTTCAAAAGTTCCTTATGCACATGAAAAAACAGTGCATGGAAGATTATATTAGACGCAAAACAGTCTTTCGCTGTCCGTGCCAGTTATTAAAGGACAACAATGACTTCAAAGAGATTTAAAAAGTAATTTCGGATGTTGTTTAGGAAACAAAGCGAAAAAAGACCTACAAAATTAAACATTTTATAGAATTGAAAAACACGGGGTATTTTCACACGGTTCTTTTTACGGGGTAGTTGTCAGCCCCCCGCCCAACAATCATATTAGATCTACCTATGGATTCTTCTGGGACCTACGGATTAATGTGGACTCCGAACCACTATAAACATCCATGGTGGCGCAGGAACTTGAACCCTAAACCTGTGGCACCGAGCGCCAGGGCGCTAGACATTCGGCCATTCAAGTCCAAAGATCTAATATGACTGTTGGGTGTAGGGCTGACAACCCTATCCCGTAAAAAAAAACATCTCATGTTTCGGAATCTACCAGTAGGCAGACGGCCTTAACCCTCCCTGGGGCTGTTGCGCCAATGAAGAAGAAGAATCTAAGTAGACTCGTGTCCTGATGTCCGGAAATTGTTTATAAAACAAAACAAAACACAAAATTAATAAATTAAACCATTTCCGGATTGTCTGGTAAATTCGTGTCGATTTTGTAGGAGAATTAAAAATCAGTATATTTAAGTTTTGGTATTGTTCTTCTTCATTAGCGGCCTGATGGCCAATTAGCTAGCACTCTGGTTGTTGGTACCACAGGTTTTGGGTTCTAATTTGGGTGGCATGTATATTTGTGAGTGGTTCGGAAAAAATGTTAAACCGTAGGTCCCGGACTGTTTAGACCGCGTATGCACAAAATGAACATAGAGTGACAAACTAAATCAATCTTCTTCAATGGCTCAACAGCCCCATGGTGAGCCAAGGCGTCTGCCTATTCTTAAATTTTGAGACAGGAGGCGTTTTCTTTTTACGGGATGGAGTTGTCGTATTATAAGAGCATCGGGCCTACACCCGATGCTCTTATAATACGCCCGATCGAAGACCTACGGGTGTTCCATCACAACAGAAGTTGCACCTTCCCTGTGTCCGTGAATGCAGCCTGATGGCCATTTGGCTAGGGCTCTGTAAATATTGTTTTAAAAAATAGAGTAAAATATTTGTTATATTATTTACTACAAATTTATACGTTCGCAGTTACAATTTTTAAAATTTAAATTTTATTTATAAAAATTGTTTGTGTTATATTTTAAATTAAATTAGTTTATTTCACGGAGATCCATTACTTAAAATATAACAGGTTTTTTTACCTCTTTTCCTATGTAAACACGGGCAAATCACACTTTAACAAATAAGAGGATTATAATTTATGCAACTCAAAAAAATAATTGGAGACAAGATAATCTTATTCTTTTCTCCAACTGATGCACGCAGACATTTTCGAACGCCCTCCCACATATCCTTTGATCTCGGAATACGCTTGCAGTTTCTGTGGAAGAAATATTCGCCCTCCATTAAAACATCCTTTTAATCTTCAACAACTACACCAAAATAAAAATGTCTTAAAAACCGAACCTCCTTCTTTGAAGCATCGGGACACCAATAAATTTGGAAAATAAATTAATAAAGAAAGACCCTCTTCTGCAATTTGGTATTTTTATTGTTGTTTGAACAACTGTAATTTCTTCCGGCAATGAGATCGAAATTAAAAAGGTCAAAGATTAAATAACATTTTTAATTATTTCTACTGAGGAACGGCTAATTAGGAATTCACCATTTTTATTCTTTGATTTATAGTAAAAAGAAAAACAACAATCAATGCAGGTTGGTGATTTAAGGGGAATCTAGAAGCTTGCGTCGAGTCAAAGAAAAGTCCGGTGGAAAAGCTGAAGGAGCTTTAGAAGATTATGTAGCTTTGCATTCTTTCCTCAATTAAGGCTCTTTGCAGATCTTTGCTTTGGTCTGAGTTCCTTCCATTATTGCTTATGTGAGTCTTTTTCCATTGTAAAATATTTCCTGACCCAATCGAGGCTCAATGGCAAGAAGGGGGAAATGGTACGGCATCAGAAAAACCTTCTAAGTGTAATTAATAGATAGTGCTATAAGCTGCTTGACGAAAATGGATTGGGCCACCAATAGCATCTTGAATCGAAATTATGACGGCGTGAGTAAAAACCAATTATACAGTTCAAACTGCTTGATTGCTTCGGTTTTTCGACGGAAAAAAAATGACTTCCAAGTCATTCAACACTTGAGGTACTGTTAGTGGAAAGCCCATGCACCACACTGGATGCACATTTCGTACCACACTGGATGCGAAAAATTCGGTTTTTAATTGCCCTTGTGCCAAAAAAAGCATAAAAAGCAATAATTAAACCGCATGTTAATTATTGCTGATCCCATACCGTTTCTTCCTTCTTCAAGTATCTTCAGTTGAAATTTGAATTCATTCTGACAGGTGGTTCTTTTTTTACAGCATTTTTAAAATGGGACTCTAATTATCATCACCCAGGGCCTGATGGCCGAGTGGCTAGCGCTCTGGCGCTCGGTACTACAGGTTTCGGTTTCGAGTCCCGGAGGTGCCATGGATGTTAGTAGTGGTTCGGTATCCACTTTAAACCGTAGGTCCAGTTGTAACAGAATCGTAGAGCTTTGCGGGGGTATTGTTAGTCCGCGTCCGTAGCTTATCTTCAAGCTACACGCACCTCCTGGGTAGTGCTATGTGATTAACGTCGGTGCAGCGCTTGCCTTAAGGCCTCGAAGACAATTCTATAAGCATTTGCCAAGCTGCATTAGGAAGAAAGATAAAAAATTATAATGTACCCTGTATTTAAAATTTGAATGGAACTCAATTTAACTAAACAAACGTAAAATATTTAGTTTTTTATTGATTAACAATTTCTATAACCAAAGTTAAAATTCGTATAAATTCAAATTCATTTTAAGAATATTATAAAAAATGTTTGAATTATATTTTTAATAAAATCAATTTATTTCCCGGAGATTCATTACTTAAGAAAAAATTTTTTGCTTTTTTCCTATGTAAACACGGACAGCTCATACTTTCACCAATAAGAGGATTATAATTTATGCAATTAAAAAAAATTAATTCCAGACAAGATAATCTTATTCTTTTCTCCAACTAATGCACGCAGACATTTTCGAACGCCCTCCTTCTAGATATCCTTTGATCTCGGAATACGGTTGTATTTTCTGCGGAAGAAATATTCACCCTCCATCTAAAACATCCTTTTAATCTTCAACACAACAACTGCACCAAAAATAAAAATGTCTTAAAAACCATAGAGTCTTCTTTGAAACGTCGGTGCTCCAATAAACTTGGAAAATAAATTAATAAAGAAAGCACCTCTTCTACAGTTAGGTATATTTATTGTTGTTTGAATAAATGACATTTCCTCCAGCCATGAGATCGAAATTAAAAAGGCTAAAGATTAAATAACGTTTTTAATTATTTCTACTGAGGAACGGCTAATTAGGAATTCTTCGCCATTTTTATTCTTTGATTTAAAAAAGAAAATAACAATCAATGCAGGTTGGTGATTCAAGGGAAATCCAGAAGCCTTCCCCAAGACAAAGAAAAATGAGTTTTAGAAGATTATGCAGCTTTGTATTCTTTTCTCTGTTAATGTCCTTTGCAGAATATCTTTGGTTTGGTCTTGGTTATTTCCTTTATTGCTTATGTGAGTCTTTTTCCATTATAAAATTCTCCACGCGCGACTCGAGGCTAAGTTGCTCGACTTATGGTTCAATCGACTGGTGAGCATGAGGGCGGAATTTCAATCCGCTGGCGGCAATGTTGTAGACACTATTTCAAAAAACGAGGTTATTCGATGATGTTTGGGATGTCCAGTATCTTGCCTCTTGACTCAGGCTACCTGGTAGAGTTTTCCGTGGCTTTCCCTAAACTATACGAAAATGAGGGTAATTCCCCATAAAAGATCTCCTTTCTTTAGCGACACTGAGTCAAGTTAGACTTGGGTGTTCCATCACAATAGAGCTGCCCCCATTCCCTCTATCCATTTGTAGACAATTCATGAAATTTTAATCCCACACTGCAGAACATTTAGAATTAGACACACGCAATATTCCATTTATGATATATGTAGGTTCAAAATTAGTTTTTATCTGATAAATCTGCTATTAAATTGCTTCACGGGATATGTCAGAGTTTCTTATTTTTCTAAATAATAACATATAACATTCTAAAATAATATGCAAGAATATTTTGTTTGAATCTTTTTTTTATTATCACTTTATCTTTATCACAATAAGACTGATTCTGAGTGTCCGACAGCTCGGAACGGTCATCCAAATGAGCAATCTACCAATGGTCCGGTAGTCTGTCTGCTCATGGATGGAGGAAAAAGGACAGCTTCTGTTGTGATGAAGCAACCGTAGGTAGAGGTCTTACTTGGCTCCGCAACGCTGAAAAAGGAGGCAATGCCTTTCGGGAGGATTTTTAGGAGAACTGCTCTGCATTTACGCATCGTATGGGAGAAAACCCGGAAAACCACCACTAGGAAGTCCGATTCACGAGGCAAGATGCTGAACATCCAAAACGCCATCGAGTTTCCTCTTTTTGAAACAGTGTCTACAATAAATCCGCCAGCGGATTGAATCTCCGCCCTAATGCTCATCAGAGTGCACGTTGCCACTGTGCCACGAATCGGAGATGAAATATTTTACAATGAAAAAAGACTAATATAAGCAATAACTGAAGAAAGCCAGGCCAAACTAAAAATATTCTTCAAGAGCATTAATTGAGAAAAGAATACAGAGCTGTATAATCTTCTAAAACTCACTTAACTTTTCCAACTGATTTTTATTTGACTTGAGGAAGGCTTCTGGATTCCCTTTGAATCACCAACCTGCATTGATTGTTGTTTTGCTTTTTAAATCAAAGAATAAAAACGGTGAAGAATTCCTAATTAGCCGTTCCTCAGTAGAAATAATTAAAAACGTTATTTAATCTTTGACCTTTTTAATTTCGATCTCATGGCTGGAGGAAATGATATTTATTCAAACAACAATAAAAATATCCAACTGCAGAAGAGGTGCTTTCTTTATTAATTTATTTTCAAGTTTATAGGAGCACCGATGCTTCAAAGAAGGAGGTTCGGTTTTTAAGACATTTTTATTTCGGTGCAGTTGTTGTGCTGAAGATTAAAAGGATGTTTTAGATAGAGGGTGGATATTTCTTCCGCAGAAAACACAAACGTATTCCGAGATCAAAGGATATGTGGGAGGGCGTTTCAAAATGTCTGCATGCATTAGTTGGGGAAAAGAAGATTATCTTGTCCCCAATTATTTTTTTTAGTTGCATAAATGATAATCCTCTTATTCGTGAAAGAGTGAGGTGTCCGTGTTTGCATAGAAAAAGAGATAAAAAAATTAAATAATGGATCTCCGTGAAATAACATTTGATTTAAAATATAACCCAAACTTTTTTATAACCCACTTTAAAATGAATTTTAAATTTAAAAATTTTAAACTTTGATTATAAAATTTTTTAATAAATAATGAAATAAACATGTTGCTTTTCTTTAGATAAATCGAGGTTCATTTAAATTTTAAATACAGGGTGATTATAAT
Source organism: Caerostris darwini (assembly GCA_021605075.1). Lineage (NCBI taxonomy): Eukaryota > Metazoa > Arthropoda > Arachnida > Araneae > Araneidae > Caerostris > Caerostris darwini. The sequence goes on from BPLQ01010069.1 coordinate 136,132, forward strand.
TACAGTCTCACTTTCAAAATGCTGTAAAAAAAGGTCCATTTGTCGGAATGAGTTCAAATTTGAACTGCGGAAACGGTATGGCATAAGAAATATTTAACAGGCGGTTTAATTATTGCTTTTTAAACAATTTTTGGCCCAAGGACAATTAAAAATTTATTTTTCACATCCAATGTGGTACGACCTTGCCGTGGTATGTGGGCTTTTCAATAAGAATGCCACAAATGTTGAATGACTTGGAAGTCATTTTTTTTCCATCGAAAAACCGAAACAGTCTAGCACATCGTGCTATACAGATGATTGTTACTCATGCGGACATAATTTCGATTCAAGATGCCACTTTTGTCATGCGGCTTATAGCGCCATCTATTAATTCACCTTGGAACTTTTTCTGGTCCTGTAACATTTCCCTCTTCTCCAAGTATCTTCAGTTCTTGCACGTTGCCATTTAACCTCGATTCGGGCAAGGAATATTTTACAATAGAAAAAAACTCACATAAACAATAAGGGAAGGAACCCATACCAAACCAAAAATACTCTGAAAAAAGCCGTAATTGAAGAAAGATTACAAAGCTACATAATCTTCTAAAACTCATTTAAGTTTTCCAACGGACTTTTCTTTGACTTGAGGAAAACATCTTGATTCCCCTTAAATCACCAACCTGCATCGACTGTTCTTTTCCTTTATAAATCAAAGAATAAAAACGGTGAATTCCTAATTAGCCGTTCCTCAGTAGAAATAATTAAAAACGTTATTTAATCGTTGACTTTTTTAATTTCAATCTTATGGCTGGAGGAAATGACATTTACTCAAAAAACAACAAAAATATCGAACAGTAGAAGAGGTGCTTTCTTTATTAATTTATTTTCCAAGTTTAAGGAGCGCCGATGCTTCAAAGAAGAAGGTTCGGTTTTTAAGACATTTTTATTTGCGGTGCAGTTGTGTCGAAGATTAAAAGGATGTTTTGGATGGAGGGTGAATATTTCTTCCGCAGAAAACAGAGAAGTATTCCGAGATCAAAGGATATGTGGGAGGGAGTTCGAAAATGTCTGCGTGCATTAATTTGAGAAAAGAATAAGATTATCTTGTCTCCAATTATTTTTTTGAGTTGCATAAATTATAATCCTCTTATTCGTTAAAGTGTGAGGTGTCCGCGTTTGCATAGGAAAAGAGCTAAAAAAAATTTCTGAAGTAATGGATCTCCGTGAAATAAATTGTTTTGATTTAAAATATAACGCAAACATATTTTATAAGTGAATTCGAAATTTTAAAAATGTTATAATATATAAATTGTTAATAATTGAGGTTCTTTTAAGATAAATATAATTAATTAATTAATTAAAATAAATAAATTAACTTATTAATTAATTAAAATAGATAAATAAATTTATTCATTTATTTATTAAAATAGATAAATATAATAATTTAATTTAAATATTTACGATAAACCCGTAATCAAAATGTACATTCGTAAGTTTAAATCCCATAAACAGCGCGACTCGTTGTCCAATGGCAACATGCAGAAGATAGCTCAGTTTCGATGTCGCTGGCGGCGGCAATTTCAGTCACTGCTCTCCGAAACGATGCGATTTGAAGTCGATTGTGGCAATGTGTAAAGTGTTTTACCCCATTCTGAGCTTTACCCTACACAATGTGCAAATGTCAGGCAGTTTCCTGTAAAAGATTTCGCTGAAAGGAATCTCCAATCATCACTTGTTGCTTGGTTCTGTATTCATAGTAAGCATAAGCAAAACAAAAACCCCTAAAAAATGTGTGTAAAAATTTTTGAAAATTTCATGTATTCACCAATAAATATTACTGAATAGATAGATACTTGTAGCTCAGTGGAAACTTGCGTCGCTTGTGAACATTAGGGCCGAGGCTCAATCCCCTGGCGGTTTTGATGTAGACACTGTTTCTAAAAAGGGGGAGATTTGATGGCGTTTGTGATGTCCAGCATCTTGCCTCGTGATTCGGACTACCTGGTGGAAGTTTCTAGGTTTTCTCCCATACGATACGCAAATTCGGGGTAGTCATCCCGGAAGGTGTTGCCCTCCTTATTCAGTGACTCGGATCCAAGTCTTACTTCTACTTAAGGGGCTCCATCACAACAAAAGCTGCCATCTTTTTGTCTATCCATGAGTGGACTACTCATGGGATGTCCGTCCAGCACTTCAGGATATTGAGGTTCAGACACAGACACAAATATATTTTATACACAAATATATTCGAATCTGAAACTATGGTATCAAAGATCAGAGCTCTAGCCAATTAGCCATCAATCTGCGTGCAAATAGCTCAAAAATACAGAATAAAAAGGAAAAGAAAATGCACATAAGAGAGTTCAACAAAGTTGACGGAAGTCATTGCCTTAAATGTTTTCTAAGTTGCCAGTATCTCAGGTCGAGGATTCGGCATGAAGTGTCTAACGATGGAGATGAATTCTGCCAAATCACAAAGAGGGCAGTTTGGTTGGAAATCGAAATTGGTCAAAAATCCCAATGCCATATAGATGTTCACCCAGACAGTCGTGGTTTGCTAAGTGGCGGAACTGAGCTAGGAAGTCATAATTTACTTGATATTTTTAGAATAGTATGATAATGCTGAGCATCTTGATAGGAGTAATCTCGAGCCCTTTCTTGCAAGGAAATCAGCCATTCGTTTCCAAAAACTCCTCAATATCCAAATATCCTCTGAATCACAACGTTTCCCATGCCCAAAACCAGCCTTCGTAAGTAATTCCGACACTGAAGGACTTCATCCGATAAAGGAGAGCTAGTTGTAGCCAGCCAATAGCCTGTATTGCGGCATGGGAATCCGAAAACAGAACCACTCACAAATTTATCTTCAAGGGCCAGTAGCTGTTTTAAAGCAATTCAAACAGCTTCCACCTCTCCATCAAAATCTGTCCTATATTTTCTTGTAGATTAGTTAGGCTGGGTTTGTCGCTCTAGGATCATTTTGTGCACACAAGGGTTAAATAGACGGGACCTACAGTTTAAAGTGAATTCCGAACTACTAACAAACATCCATGCCATCGCCAGGATTCGGACCTGAAGCCTGTGGTACCAAAGTCCAGAGCGCTAGTATAGAATGGCCATGCAAAAGTATAGAATTTTCTGCAAAAATATAGAAGGAGAATTCCTCCCACAGCTAAATCTATAATTTTGTATCATCTGAATTAAAATAAACATTCATATATCTCCCAAGTATAATGGGAATTTATTGCAATTTTCCTCTATGCTCTACAGCTCCTACTTATATATATGATAGTAACTTACAGTAAAAAAATTTGATGAAGTTCGGAATGTTCTGATTTGGGGAAATGTAAATTTCTACGACCATAATCCACTGTCTATATACAGGATTCTGGATCTTTACCATAATTAGATTCGTATCTGAATAGGAATTAAATTCAAATTCAATCAATATAATTCAATCAAATCAAATTCAATCAATATAATTCAATCAAATCAAATTCAATCAATATAATTCAATCAAATCAAATTCAATCAATCGTTCTGTCTATGTGAACAGATAGTGGCAACGTGCGTACGACCCAAACTGAGCAAAATAAACCCCATCCATTTCAGTAATAAAAAGGATTACCAGCATACTATATCGCTTCTCACATAAAAGTTTTAATTCAAAATATCATAGATTTCAGAATATATCGAGCGTTCAACTAAACTATAATATTTCAATGTCAGATGATACAAGGATATTTATTTTAATATTTTGAGGATACATGTTTCACAAAAAACAATATGGTATAAAATATTTACCATTAAATGTTTATATAGTTATTCTTGTGTTTACCCGTTTAACTATAAAATTCTCTTTCTCTATTTTCTGCGTTTTTTCATAGTTTTTTTCTCGTTTTATATATTGTGAATTTAATTTCTGAATTCCATGCTTATTTTATAATATCTTATTTCGCTGTTGCAGTTTTATGTAATATATCTCACATTAGATTTTTATTACTGTAAGATTTTAACTACTGTATCTCACATTAGATTTTTACTAATAGTAAGAGCAATTTTCAATTTAAAATTCCAGGAGCTTATGGAATTTCATTTTTTTTTGGGGGGGAAGGGGGTTGCTGACACTGTCCTTGACATCTGTGTGAAATTTGACGTCCAAATATTCATTTGATTTACGCTTGGCTTTGTGAGACGCTAAAACTGATTCCGGCTATTTTTTAAATGTCAGAATTAATTCAGAAAGAATTTGTTTGAGACAATGGAAGAGATTCATCGTGAATCGCCGCGCTCTTTAAAGGCCATCCCTGCCGATGACTTTTTAGCATGCATTGAGGATTGGAAAAATAGTTGGCATAAGTGCATTGTATCCGGAGGAGATTACTTTGAAATCGATGAAATAAATCTGAAAGAAAAAATAAAGAGTTTTTAAAAAAAAAATTTGTCTTACTTTTTGGGCACAGTAGTATATTATCTTTATCACTTTTTTATGCTAGAATAAATTTTGTTACAGAATCTATTTTATTTTTAATTTTTTTCTTACAGAATTTATTTTTATTTATTTGCATGAATTTGGTATTTTTTTTAATTTTAAACTGTGGCACATTGTATTTCGGATATAAAGAGAATATATTTTTTTTTGCAATAATAAAAAAGATATAATAAAATATTTAAAAGTTGTAACCATGCTTCCTCCTACAAACTGACAAGAGTTCCCCTGTGGCGTTCACGAGAAATGTTCAGTCGGCCTCCAGATTCTCACCCAAGAGGAAGTACAGCTCAACCTGCGCTCCCTCTGAGAAGCTTTTAATTTATAATCTCTCATCCCGAGATGAAATATATTTAACGCATCTCGACGAATTAGTTGACTTCGAGGCTGTCACCCGGAGATGAAGTACATTTCGTATTCGAAGTATTCTTGCGCGTAGCCGAGTTTCGTTCGAATCCTTCTACGAATCTATAATTATCTGTCTTTAAATTTTAACACTTGACAATATTTAATACATGTTAAATATTGTCCTACTTTAACATTAAAACTGTCACACTTTAACACGTCAATATTTAACACTTGTCAAATTTTAATGCCTGGCAATATTTAACACAAAATTTAACAACATTTAAAACATATATGTCTCTTATTGTATATATGTGGTGTTTGTGCATGTGTCAATAAAGCTGTGAGTTCTCCAACCTGTGCCTGAAATATCTCAACCGAACAACACCCAGTTACAATCTGGTTGCCCAACCTGCACACTACAATCTCGAATATTAATTGTTATGTATAGGGTAAATAAAATAAATATTTTATTTCTCATGTAAAAAAAATTTGAATTAATTGTTTAATCAGTTATAGTTTAATTTAATTAATTAAATTATAATAATTCCAATTTTTTTATTTTCAAATAAAAATATTTTAATTTTCAGTTATATAATAAAATAAATATTTTATTATATAACTGCAAAAAGACATTTTACAGTCTAATTGAAATTTTCGGAATAAATTAAAATTCATATATCACAAAAATAAGAGATGTTTAAAATCTTTCCCATGAAATTTTAAATAAATATTTTTTAATTTACATTAGTTAACAGTGATTATTATTATTTGTTAAAATTTAATTTTAAAAAAACTTAATTTCTTTTTTAGAAATATAAAAACATTCGTATTATGATATAAAGTTTATTGATTTTGGTGTGGAATTAGGCGACCAGTTTAATAATTGTAAATTAAACCTAATCTAAAGCAACTAAAGGTCTATTAAGGAAGGAAGCACTTTAGAGGTAAGAAATCAATTATGATTATATGACGATTCTATTTTTTATGAATAATATATGTATCTAATGTAAATTTTTCGATTGATTTTGTTGCATCAATAAGAAACTAAATTGTATCTGCCATTTTTTTGTACAAAAGCCTTCGTTTTTAATCTTTAAAAATGCACATATATTACAAATTCCATTACTGTGTTATAATATATGACTATTCTATTTTGTAAACGAATAATACATGCATTTTAATGTTAATTTTTCTATTGATTTTGTTGTATCGATTAGTAGCTAAATTTTAATTGCGGTTTTTTTTTTTTTTTTTTTTACTTTGTGCAAACGCTGTGGTTTTTATTCCTCTAAAAATACAAACATATTCAAGATTGCATGATTTCATTATATTATATGATGATTTTATATATGACGATTTTATTTTGTATATGAATAATATATGCATCTCATAATACAATTTTTTATTGATTTTGCTGCATAAATAAGAACTAAATTTTAATTCTTTTTTTTTTTTTTTTTTTTTTTTTTTTTTTTTGTACAAAAAAAACTTTAAAGATTTAAATGTTTATATTTTTAAAAAATTTAATTTTAATTTAATCCTTTAAAAATGCAAACAAATTAAAGAATCCATTATTTTATTATAATATGAAACGAAATTTATGATGGCATATTACAATTTGGATTGTTTCAATGCTCATATCCTTACAATCAGCAAAAATGAGGAAAAATCAAGAATCAAAAACTCATCGATTGCAAAAATTAATTAGCAATTCTCAAATGAGATCAATCATAATTCTTTGACCCAAATTTATTTTTCACCTTGTACTACTCAAAAAAAAGAACCATTTATTAAATTCACGTTAAAAGTAATTTTGCATGCATTTTTTTGCCATTGATTTTTAAGTCCGAGCAAAATTCTAAATGAAAAATGCTGCGATTTTTAAAAAGGAAAAAAGTAACGATGCATTTTTATTTTGGAGAAGAAGATTAAAGAGAATTCCAGAGAAGTGATTAATATGTTTCCACGATAAAGTAACTGGAATTCAAGATCAGAAATAAAAAACAAATTGGAAGTGTTTTAAAGTATTTATGATCGCAATGTCTGAGATGAAATTGGATTACAGTGTCCGATAAGGTTTTTCAGAATCATCTTTTAAACTCATTCTTTATTTTATTAATGATATGATGTTACTATACTAATTTAAATTAAATTAGAACTTTTATGCGCGATTTTTTTCGCGATTTTGAAGTTAAACGAATTATAGGATAACAAAATGATTTTTGGGTTATAGCCTGCAGGTTGGTGCAACCCGATTGTCATTGGGTGTAGTTGAGTTGAGATACTCGAGGCACAGATTGGAGAACACACAGCTTTATTGACACACTCAAAAATACTACACACAAACAATTTGAGACATATAATATTTAACTAATTTAAAGACATACAATTATTGATTCGTGGGAGAATTCCACTTTAAGCAAAGAATCCGATACTCAGGTACGCGCAGGGTCTGTGCGAAGGATAGGTCCTCTCCGGGTGAGAGTCTGTAGGCCAACTGATCATTTGTCTTGAACTCCATGGGGATACTCTCGCCAATGTGTAGGAGGAAACATGGCTACAAGTCATATTTTTTTTAGAAGTTGAACCATCCAATATTTATATTACTGTTGTTGTTGTTGACTAGCCGTAGGCATTGTTGATTTTACTTGCTATTGCTATTTCTGAAAATAAGTGATGCAATAAGAATAAAATAAACAACAATATTTAATAATTAAGAAGTTCAAATGCGGTTTTTTTTATTAATATTTTGTAAGGGAAAAAAACATTCCGCATTACATAAAAAAATTAGTTTCAAATAAAAATCTCAAATTCTTGCTTGTAGATACTCAATATTTTCTTGTTTTTACATTTGATAAGTAGAAAGATATAGATTTTCAGAATTACCAACACACGAACAGGCAGCATAAAGTTGTCTGCTTTAAGAGAGCTAAAGTAGATTGATACCTGGTCTTTTGTTGATTGTACATGCTATTGCTAGCGACTGGCTTTGCCTTTTCTTGATTTTTCTTGCCATTGCTAAAGACTGGCCTTCGTCTTTATGATTGTATCTGCTATTGCTAACGACTGACCTTAGCTTTGTTGGTTGTACCTGCTATTGCTAGCGACTGGCCTCGCGTTTTGTCGATTGTACTTGGCATTGCTAACGATTAGCGTTCACCTTGTTGAGTGTATCTGCTGTTGCTAGCAATTAGCCTTGCGCTTTGTTGATTGTACTTGCCATTACTAGCGACTACCATCGCCTGTTGATTGTACCTGCTGTGACTAGCTACTGGCCTTGGGTTTTGTTGATTGCTAACGACTGACCTTCGTCTTGTTGATTGTACCTGCTGTTGCTTGTTGCTTATACTTGCCATTACTAACGACTGACCATCGCCTGTTGATTGTACCTGCTGTGGTTAGCTACTGACCTTGGGTTTTGTTGGTTGCTAACGACTGATCTTCGTCTTGTTGATTGTACCTGCTGTTGCTTGTTGCTTGTACTTGCCATTACTAACGACTGACCATCGCCTGTTGATTGTACCTGCTGTGGCTAGCTACTGACCTTGGGTTTTGTTGGTTGCTAACGACTGATCTTCGTCTTGTTGATTGTACCTGCTGTTGCTTGTTGCTTGTACTTTCCATTACTAACGACTGACCATCGCCTGTTGATTGTACCTGCTGTGGCTAGCTACTGGCCTTGGGTTTTGTTGATTGCTAACAACTGACCTTCGTCTTGTTGATTGTACCTGCTGTTGCTTGTTGCTTGTACTTGGCATTACTAACGACTGACCATCGCCTGTTGATTGTACCTGCTGTGGCTAGCTACTGACCTTGGGTTTTGTTGGTTGCTAACGACTGATCTTCGTCTTGTTGATTGTACCTGCTGTTGCTTGTTGCTTGTACTTGCCATTACTAACGACTGACCATCGCCTGTTGATTGTACCTGCTGTGGCTAGCTACTGGCCTTGGGTTTTGTTGATTGCTAACTACTGATCTTCGTCTTGTTGATTGTACCTGCTGTTGCTTGTTGCTTGTACTTGCCATTACTAACGACTGACCATCGCCTGTTGATTGTACCTGCTGTGGCTAGCTACTGGCCTTGGGTTTTGTTGATTGCTAACAACTGACCTTCGTCTTGTTGATTGTACCTGCTGTTGCTTGTTGCTTGTACTTGGCATTACTAACGACTGATCATCGCCTGTTGATTTTTCCTGCTGTGGCTAGCTACTAGCCTTGGGTTTTGTTGATTCTTCAGTGATGTGATTGTGTAATAATTGTAATAATTAGACTATAATTAGATATTTTTACCATGGAACATATTTTATAGCCGTATAGTTGTATAAGGGGACCTGATGACCGAGTGACTAGCGATCTGGCGCTCGGCGCCACAGATTTCGGGTTCGAGTCCCGACGGTGCCATGGATATTTGTAATGGTTTGGATTCCACCTTAAACAGTTGGTCCCGGTCTAATATAGCTGTTAGGTGTAGAGCTGACAACCGAACCCCGTAAAAAGAAAAACATCTCTCGCCTCGCATTCTGGCAGACGGCCTTGGCCCATCATGGGGCTGTTGCGCCACTGATGGTGATAATGATGATAGTTGTATAATATTTCCTTTTCGACTACCAACCCAAAATTTAATTTAGAAAAAAAATCGTAATTAAAAAAAAAATTCTCAGAAATTCGTAAAAATATTGATGGTTTTTGATAATAAATAATAAATCGGAACAATATATAATTACATTCCATAAACAATACAAAAATCACTCAACAATTCATTACAAACACAACGATTCTCTATTTGCATTTCTACAAACCAATTTCGAAACAGCCATCTTTCTGAAATTTCAAAAATTCAGTTTGTGAATCGGGAAATCATTCGCAGATTTTAGCCTCAAGTGCTGTGTGCTCGCAAACAAAGACAAGAAAATGCAGCGACTTGACAGGCTTATTATTAAGTTTTCCCCCACCATTCGACTCGAGAGAAGTTGCATTGATTTTCCGGAATTAATGAAACAGCTGCCATTTCCGGCTGCGGAAAACTTTCTCCCCTCCTAGAATTGCATTCTAACAAACGCAATTCGTAGAAATTGCTTTGACAGCGAACTAAAATGTATGAGTATAAACAAATCATACTAAAGATTTAAAAAATTATAGTTTATTGCAATGATTATGCGTGATCATGATAAAGTTAAAATTGCTTTCATGGCTGTCTTAAATTAAAATCTCTTAAATTGCAATAAATTTGGTACTAATGTTTTTGTAGATTCAACTTATTGAAAATAGGGCTCAATACCGAGGGAAAGTTTTAAGTTGGTTGTATTAACATTTTTCTAATGCTATTGTAGTTAGAATTTCAATACAATTTGATAAATTAATTTTTAATAAATAATAATTTTTTTCATTCGAGATTTTCTTACTCGTTAGGATCGGGATATAATTTTGCATCATAAATGGTAACTTTTGATTTAACCTCGCATCGTTCGATGGCAACATAAAAATCTATGAAGAAAGATAAAGAAGATTCCAGTTTAACATTACACGGCAGTCCTCAAATTAATACAAGGAATGACAAAGAAACTTTCAGTTTAACATCACACGACAGTCTACAAATCAATACAAGAAAAGACTTTCGGTTTAAGGTTCCGCATGGTAACCTACAAATCTATGTAAAACAAGGGATTCGGAAAATCAAAAAGATGTATGAATTTGAATATTTAAAGAATTATTTTTTCCATTGTTGGCCGGGGGGATAATTTTCATTCTCTCGCAATAAGGAAGCTTCATTGCAATACAACAAAATGTAAGATGGCATTAAAATGTACAAGGCCTTTATTCTGTGATAAGTATGTCAAACAGCTATGCCTTTAAAAAAATTCTAAGAAAATTCCATGGTTTCAACAAAATTGCTTAAATCATCCATAAAAAAATCTATCTTTAATCGGTCACTTTTATTTTTCACTTAAAGGCAAGTCGCTTAGAAACATCATTCAACTCCAAAACCTCATTTACACATCGCATTGCAGACCATTAGATCACAACTAACAAAACTCTTTTTTTTATATAACCGACACGCAGACCTTAACCAAATTACCAAACATCTTTCCCGGAAAGAATCGAAATCCATTTCTACTCCAGAAAGAACTCAGAAAGAAAGAAAGAAAAGGAACCAAAACAAACACCAGCTAGATTTCGTTTCTCCAAAAACATGTCGCAGGTTTTCTTCTCCTAAATCTCATCACTATCACTTTTTCTCGGTAAATAAAAGAGAAAACGTCTTCTACAGAACAGCGAACAAATAAAATTTGATCCAAATCAACATTTGAACCGATTTTTTTTCCTTTCGGCGAACCATTCTGACTTAAATTCCTTCGCGGAGTAATGCAATTAGCATACATTTGCGCGCTTGACTTAAAAGAGCGGGACTTGCTAGTATGCAAATAAGGCAAACATGAATACTTTAAATGCTCAACGAAGTTCTTCGGGAAGAACATGAAAATCTAATTCTTCTGCCGATTTTTCTCTGAAGGATAATGGTGAAAAGATTCTTGTTGACTCCGTGAGAAAGTAAAGTGTGATTATTTAGACAAGCGCGAACAAAGAACGGTGTTCTTAAACGAATAACGAATAAATGGAATTAGTTGAAAATTAAGTAAGTTTCTGATTCTGGAATGAATTATTCGCGATTGTATTGTATTTGACAATGTTATAAATACTGGACCACTGTTTTGCTGCAGACAGTGTCCCAAAAAAACTTTCATATGTGATTCTCATTATAATTCGAAGAAAAGAACTAAAAATTATTAAAATTTTCAGTTCACTGAAAAATAATAAAGAACTTCAAATTTTTATTACTATCTTCACTGACTCAATGTCTGCCATACAGGTTGTTATTAAAGGTTTTTAGCTCGAATCTTTCGGTTTAATTTCACACGACAGCCTACAAAGTAATGAAGGAAAGGCAATGAAAGTTTCAGTTTAGCATCACACGGCAACCTACATAACATTGCAATGTAAGACACGTTCAGTTTAACATTCAAAGCAGTCTACAAATTAATGAAGGAATAGCAACTAAACTTTCTGTTTAAAGTTGCATGGCAAACTACAAATCATTGGAATGAAAGGCAAAGAACCTTTCGATTTAACATCGTATGTAAACCTACAAGTTAATGCAAGGAATGACAAACTTTTGGTTTAACACATTTTTTGACAGATTTCGCATGGCAACCTATAACTCTATGCAAAACAAGGGGTACAGAAAATCAAAAAGATGTATGAATATGAATATTTAAAGATTTATTTTTTCCATTGTTGGCAGGTGATGATAATTCCCATTTTCTCGCAATTTTGAATCATAATTGCTATGCAAGAAAATGCAGGACGGCATTAAAATGTGCAATGTATTTTTTCTCTGCTCAGTATGTTAAATAGCTAGACCTTTAAAAAAAATTCTGACAAAATTCCATGGTTTGAACAAAATTGCTTACGTCATCAATCAATGAATCTATCTGTTTTGGTTCAGTTTTATTTTTCACTTAAAGGCAACTCACTTAGAAACATCATTCAACTCCAAACCTCATTTACACATCGCATTTCAGACCATTAGATCACAACTAACAAAAAACATAAGACCTTAACCAAATTACCAAACATCTTTCCCGGAAAGAATCGAAATCCATTTCTATTCCAGAAAGAACTCGGAAAGAAAAAAAAAGTAAGAACGAAAACAAACACCAGCTAGATTTCGTTTCTCCAAAAACATGTCGCAGGTTTTCTTCTCCCAAATCTCATCACTATCTCTCTTTCTCTGTAAATAAAAGAGAAAACGCTTTCTACAGACAACGAACAAATAAAATTTGAACGAAATCTACATTTGAACAGATTTTTTTTTTCCGTTGAATCAGTCTGGCTTAAAGTCCTTTGCGGAGTAATGCAATTAGCATACATTTGCGTGGTTTACTTAAAAGAGGGGGACTTGTTAGTATGCAAATAAGATGTCTGGCAAACATGTATACTTTAAATGCTCACCGAAATTCTTCGGAAGAACATGGAAATCTAATTCTTCTGCCGATTTTTCTTTGAGTTATAATGGTGAAAAGATTCTTGTTGACTTCGGGAGAAAGTAAAGTGTGATTATTTAGACAAGCGCGAACAAAGAACGGTGTTCTTAAACGACTAACAAATAAATGGAATTAGTTGAAAATTAAGTAAGGTTCTGATGATTGAATGTATTATTCGAGAATGGATTGGATTTGACAATCTTCTGAAAGTTGGATGGCTGTTTTGCTAATGCCTCAAAAAAATTTTGAGTGTGAGTGATTCTCATTATAATTCGAAGAAAAGAAACAGAAATAATTAAAATTTTCAGTTGACTGAGAAATAATAAAGAACATCAAATTATTATTACTTCTGAAGTTGGAAAGTTCTGAAAGTTGGATAACTGTTCTGTTATAGAGTGTCGCAAAAAAATTTCGCATGGGCGTGATTCTCATTAGAATTCAAAGAAGGACAAAAACGCTTTCAGTTTAACACCACACAGCAGCCTACAATTAATGCCGGGGAAGACAAAGAAACTTTCGATTTAACATTGCATGGTAACATGCAAATGTATGCAAGGAAAGGTAGAGAAACTTTCCGATTAATGTGACACGACAGCCAATAAATTAATGCAAAGTAAGGCAAAGAAACTTTCGGTTTAACGCATTTTTCGGTAGGTTTCACAAGCAAGGGGTTCAGAAAATACAAAAGATGCATTAATATGAGTATTTAAGGATATACGACAGCCTACAAATTAATTAAAGAAAAACAAAAGCTTTCAGTTGAACATCCGACAGCAGCCTACAATCAATGCAAGAAAAGACAATGAAACTTTCAGCTCAGCATCACACTGCAGCCTACAAATCAATGCATGGAAATTTAAAGATACTTTCAGCTTAACATTTCAAAGCAGCCTACAAAATAAAGAAGAAAAAGCAACTAAACTTTCGGTTTAAAGTCGCATGGCAACCTACAAATCATTGGAATGAAGGACAAAGAAACTTTCGAATTAGCATCGTATGGCAGCATACAAATCTATGCAAGGAACGACAACGAAACTTTCAGTTTAACATCACGTGGAAACCTACAAATTAATGCAAGGAAAGACAACGAAACTTTCCGTTTAACACATTTTTTGATAGATTTCGCATGACAACCTATAAATCAATGCAAAACAAGACGTTCAGAAAATCCAAAAGGTGTATGAATAGGAATATTTAAAGATTTACTTTTTTCCATTGTTGGCAGGTGATGATAATTCACATTTTCTCAAAATATTGAATCATAATTGCTATGCAAGAAAATTCAGGATGGCAGTAAATTCACAATGTATTTTTTTCTGTGCTCAGTATGTTAAATAGCTAGACCTTTAAAAAAATTCTAACAAAATTCCATGGTTTGAACAAAATTGCTTAGGTCATCAATCAATGAATCTATCTTTATTGGTTCAGTTTTATTTTTCACTTAAAGGCAACTCACTAAGAAACATCATTTAACTCCTAAACCTCATTTACACATCGCATTTCAGGCCATTAGATCACAACTAACAAAAGTCGTCTTTTTTTTCCAACCAACACGCAGACCTTAGCCGAATTACCAAACATCTTCTCCGGAAAGAATCGAAATCCATTTCTATTCCAGAAAGAACTCGGAAAGAGAAAAAAAGAGGAACGAAAACAAACACCAGCTAGATTTCGCTTCTCCAAAAATATGTCGCAGGTTTTCTTCTCCCAAATCTTATCACTATCTCTTTTTCTCGGTAAATAAAAGAGGAAACGTTTTCTACAGAACAGCGAACAAATAAAATTCGAACGAAATCTACATTTGAACCGAATTTTTTTTTCCAGGGAACCAGTCTGGCTTAAAGTCCTTCGCGGATTAATGCAATTAGCATACATTTGCGTGCTTTACTTAAAAGAGAGGGACTTGTTAGTATGCAAATAAGATGTCTGGCAAACATGAATACTTTAAATGCTCAAACGAAATTCTTCGGAAGAACATGAAAATCTAATTCTTCTGCCGATTTTCCTTTGAAATATAATGGTGAAAAGATTCTTGTTGACTTCGGGAGAAAGTAAAGTGTGATTATTTAGACAAGCGGGAACAAAGAATGATTGTTCTTAAACGAATGACGAATAAATGGAATGAGTTGAAAATTAAGTAAGTTCTGATTCTTAAATGAATTATTCGAGAATGGAAAAGATTTGACAATGTTCTGAAAGTTGGATAACTGTTTTGCTAGTGCCTCAAAAAAATTTCGAGTGTGAGTGATTATAATTGTAATTCAAAGGAAAGAAATAGAAGTAATTAAAAATTTTCAGGTGACTGAGAAATAGTAAAGAACTCCAAATTATTATTACTACCTTCATTGACTCAAGGTCAGCTTACAGGTTGTTAAAAGGCTTTCCGCGCGAACCTTTCGGTTTAATTTCACACGACAGCCTACAAATTAATGAAGGAAAGACAATGAAACTTTCAGTTTAGCATCACACTGCAACCTACATATCAATGCAAAAAAAGGTAAAGATACTTTCAGTTTAACATTTCAAAACAGCCTACAAATTAATGAAGGAAAGACAATGAAACTTTCAGTTTAGCATCACACTGCAACCTACATATCAATGCAAAAAAAGGTAAAAGATACTTTCAGTTTAACATTTCAAAACAGCCTACAAATTAATGAAGGAAAGACAATGAAACTTTCAGTTTAGCATCACACTGCAACCTACATATCAATGCAAAAAAAGGTAAAGATACTTTCAGTTTAACATTTCAAAACAGCCTACAAATTAATGAAGGAAAGACAATGAAACTTTCAGTTTAGCATCACACTGCAACCTACATATCAATGCAAAAAGGTAAAGATACTTTCAGTTTAACATTTCAAAACAGCCTACAAATTAATGAAGGAAAGACAATGAAACTTTCAGTTTAGCATCACACTGCAAACCTACATATCAATGCAAAAAAAGGTAAAGATACTTTCAGTTTAACATTTCAAAACAGCCTACAAATTAATGAAGGAAAGACAATGAAACTTTCAGTTTAGCATCACACTGCAACCTACATATCAATGCAAAAAAGGTAAAGATACTTTCAGTTTAACATTTCAAAACAGCCTACAAATTAATGAAGGAGAAGCAAATTAACTTTCGGTATAAAGTCGCAGGGCAACCTACAAATCATTGGAATGAAACACAAAGAAACTTTCGATTTAATATCGTATGGCAACATACAAATCTATGCAAGGAAAGATAAAGAAACTTTCAGTTTATCATGCCACGGCAATCTACAAATTAATGAAGGAAAGACAATGAAACTTTCAGTTTAACATCACACGGCAACCTACATATCAATGCAAAGAAAGGTAAAGATACTTTCAGTTTAACGCCTTTTCGATAGGTTTCGCATGACAATCTACAAAACTATGCAAATAAGGGGTTCAAAATATCAAAAACGTCCATGAATATGAATATTTAACGATTTATTTTTTCCTCAGGCAAATGATGATAATTCTACTGTGATTCTTCTGTGATTCTCTCAATAATGAAACATGATTACAATGCAACAAAATGCAGGCAAATCCAGGATTGCATTAAAATGTACAAGGCATTTATTCTGTGTTAAGTATGCTAAATGACTGACAAAAAAGTTGAAATTTAAAAACCTTCACAGAAAATTCAATGGTTTGAACAAAATTACTTAAGTCATCCATCAATGAATCTATCTTTATTGGTTCAATTTTATTTTCCACTTTAACTCACTTAGAAACATCATTCAACTCCGAAACCTCATTTACATATCGCATTTCAGACCATTTGATCACAACTAACAAAAATCTCTTTTTTTTTCAACAGACACGCCGACCTTAACCGGATTACCAAACATCTTTTCCAGAAAGAATCGAAATCCATTTCTACTCCAGAAAGAACTCGGGAAAAAAAAGAAAAAGAAAAAAAGGAACGAAAACAAACACCATCTAGATTTCGTTTCTCCAAAAACATGTCGCAGGTCGTCTTCTCCCAAATCTCATCACTATCTCTTTTTCTCGGTAAATAAAAGAGAAAACGTTTTCTACAGAACAGCGAACAAATAAAATTTGAACGAAATCTACATTTGAGCCGATTTTTTTTTTCTACAATTCGGCGAACTAGTCTGGCTTAAATTCCGTCGCGGAGTAATACAATTAGCATACATTTGCGGGCTTTACTTAAAAGAGGGGGACTTGTTAGTATGCAAATAAGATGTCTGGCAAACCTGAATACTTTAAATGCTCTTCGGAAGAACATGAAAATCTAATTCTTCTGCCAATTTTTCTTTGAAGGATAATGGTGAAAAGATTCTTGTTGACTTCGTGAGTAAGTGAAGTGTGATTATTTACACAAGCGCGAACAAAGAACGGTGTTCTTAAACGAATAACAAATAAATGAAATTAGTTGAAAATTAAGTAAGTTCTGATTATTGTATGAATTATTCGAGAATGGAAAAGATTTGACAATGTTCTGAAAGTTGGATAACTGTTTTGCTAGTGCCTCAAAACAATTTCGGTGTGTGAGTGATTATAATTGTAATTCGGAGGAAAGAAATAGAAATAATTAAAAAATTTCAGTTGACTGAGAAATAGTAAAGAACTTCAAATTATTATTACTACCTTAACTGACTCAATGTCAGCCTTACAGGTTGTTACAGGTTATTAAAAGGTTTTTAGCACGAAACTTTGGGTTTAATTTCACATGACAGCCTACAAATTAATAAAGGAAAGACAATGAAACTTTCATTTTAGAATCACACGGCAACCTACATATCAAAGCAAGGAAAGGTAAAGATACTTTCAGCTTAGCATTTCAAAGCAACCTACATATTAATGAAGGAGAAGCAAATAAACTTTCGGTTCAAAGTCGCATGGCAACCTACAAATCATTGGAATGAAACACAAAGAAACTTTCGATTTAACATCGTAAGACAACATACAAATTAATGTAAAGAAAGACAAACTCTCAGTTTAACATCACACGGCAACCTAAAAATTAATGCAAGGAAAGACAAAGAAACTCTCGGTTTAACACAATTTTCGGTAGATTTCGCATGGCAACCTACAAATCTATGCAAGACGAGGAGTTCAGAAAATCAAAAATATTTATGAATAGGGATATTTATTTTTTCCATTATTGGTAGGTGATGATAATTCTAATATCCTCTCAATAATGAAACATGATTGCAATGCAATAAAATGCAAATTACTATTAAAATATGCAATGCCTTTATTTCAAACCAAATATATTAATCAACTAAACATTTAAAAAAATTCAAAGAAAATTCCCTGGTTTGAAAAAAATTGCTTAAATCATCCGTCAAAGAATCTATCTTTATTGGTTCAGTTTTATTTTTCACTTAAAGGCAAACTCACTTAGAAACCTCATTCAACTCCGAAACCTCATTTGCATATCGCATTGCAGAGCATTAGATCACAACTAACAAAAATCTGGATTTTTTTTTATAACTGACACGCAGACCTTAACCGAATTACCAAACATCTTTTCCGGAAAGAATCGAAATCCATTTCTACTCTAGAAAGAACTCGGAAAGAAAAAAAAGAACAAAAACAAACACCAGCTAAATTTCGTTTCTCCAAAAACATGTCGCAGGTTTTCTTCTCCCAAAGCTCATCACTATCTCTTTTTCTCTGTAAATAAAAGAGAAAACGTTTTCTACAGAACAGCGAACAAATGAAATTTTATCTACATTATAACAAATCTACATTATTATAACGTAATAAAATGCAGGATGGCATTAAAATGCACAGTGCATTTATTCTGTGCTAAGTATGTTAAATATCTAAATCTTTAAAAAAAATTCTAATAAACTTCCATGGTATGAACAAAATTGCTTAAGTCATCCATCAACGAATCTATCTTTGTCGGTTCAATTGTATTTTTCACTTAAAGGCAAAGTCACTTTGAAACATCATTCAACTCCAAAACCTCATTTACACATCGCATTGCAGACCATTAGATCACAACTAACAAAACTCTTTTTTTTTAGTACCGACACGCAGACCTTAACCGAATTACCAAACATCTTTCCGGATAGAATCGAAATACATTTCTACGCCAGAAAGAAATCGGAAAGAAAAAAAAAGAAAAAGAAAAAAGGAACGGAAACAAACACCAGCTAGATTTCGCTTTTCCAAAAACATGCCGCAGGTTTTCTTCTTCCAAATCTCTTCACTATCTCTTTTTATCGGGAAATAAAAGAGAAAACGTTTTCTACAGAACAGCGAACAAATAAAATTTGAACGAAATCTACATTTGAACCGATTTTTTTTTTCTTCCGGGGAACCAGTCTGGCTTAAAGTCCTTCCCGGAGTAATGCAATTAGCATACATTTGCGTGCTTTACTTAAAAGAGGGGTACTTGTTAGTATGCAAATAAGATGTCTGGCAAACATGAATACTTTAAACGCTCAAACGAAATTCTTCGGAAGAACATAAAAATCTAATTCCTCTGCCGATTTTTCTTTGAAGGATAATGGTGAAAAGATTCTTGTTGACTTCGTGAGAAAGTAAAGTGTGATTATTTAGACAAGCGCGAACAAAGAACGGTGTTCTTAAACGAATAACAAATAAATGGAATTAGTTGAAAATTAAGTAAGGTTCTGATTCTTGAATGAATTATTCGAGAATGGATTGGATTTGACAATGTTCTGAGAGTTGAATAACTGTTTTGCCAGTGCCTCAAAAAAATTTCCAGTGTGCGTAATTCTAACTGTAATTCGAAGGAAGGAAATAGAAATAATTAAAATTTTCAATTGACTGAGAAATAATGAACTTCAAATTACTATTACTATCTTCATTGCCTTAAAGGTTGTTACTGAACGTTTTTCGCACAAATCTCTCGCTTTAATTTCACACGATAGCCTACAAATTAATGAAGGAAAGACAAAGATACCTTCAGTTTAACATTTCAAAGCAGCCTGCACATTAATGTTTTAAATGCAAATAAACTTTCGATTTACAGTCGCATGGCAACCTACAAATCATTGGAATGAAAGACAAAGAAACTTTCGATTTAACAGCGTAGGACAACATACAAATATATGCAAGGAAAGACAGCGAAACGTTCAGTTTAACATCACACGGCAACCTACAAAGTAATACAAGGAAAAACTTAGAAACTTTCGATTTAACGCATTTTTCAGTAGGTTTCAAATGGCAGCCTACAAATCTATGCAAAACAAGGGGTTCAGAAAATCAAAAATAAGCATGAATGTAAATATTTGAAGATTTATTTCTCCCATTGTTGGCAGGTGATGATAATTCTCACTTTCTCGCATCGGAATAATGAAGCATTGTTATAATGTAATAAAATGCAGGATGGCATTAAAATGCACAGTGCATTTATTCTGTGTTAAGTATGTTAAATATCTAAATCTTTAAAAAAATTCTAATAAACTTCCATGGTATGAACAAAATTGCTTAAGTCATCCATCAACGTATCTATCTTTGTCGGTTCAATTGTATTTTTCACTTAAAGGCAAAGTCACTTAGAAACATCATTCAACTCCAAAACCTCATTTACACATCGCATTGCAGACCATTAGATCACAACTAACAAAACTCTTTTTTTTTACAACCGACATGCAGACCTTAACCGAATTACCAAACATCTTTCCGGAAAGAATGGAAATCCATTTCTACGCCAGAAAGAACTCGGAAAGAAAAAAAAAGAAAAAGAAAAAAGGAACGAAAACAAACACCAGCTAGATTTCCTTTTTTCCAAAAACATGTCGCAGGTTTTCTTCTTCCAAATCTCATCATTATCTCTTTTTCTCTGTAAATAAAAGAGAAAACGTTTTCTACAGAACAACGAACAAATAAAATTTGAACGAAATCTACATTTGAACCGATTTTTTTTGTCTTTCGGCGAACCAGTCTGGCTTAAAGTTCTTTGCGAGTAATGCAATTAGCATACATTTGCGTGCTTTACTTAAAAGAGGGGTACTTGTTAGTATGCAAATAAGATGTCTGGCAAACATGAATACTTTAAATGCTCAAACGAAATTCTTCGGAAGAACATGAAAATCTAATTGTTCTGCCGATTTTTCTTTGAGGGATAATGGTGAAAAGATTCTTGTTGACTTCGTGAGAAAGTAAAGTGGGATTATTTAGACAAGCGCGAACAAAGAGTGGTATTCTTAAACGAATAACAAATAAATGAAATTAGTTGAAAATTAAGTAAAGGTTCTGATTCTTAAATAAATTATTCGAGAATGGATTGGATTTGACAAAGCTCTGAAAGTTGGAAAACTGTTTTGCTAGTGCCTCAAAAAACTTTCGAGTGTGAGTGACTCTAATTGTAATTCCAAGGAAAGAAATAGAAATAATTAAAATTTTCAGTTGACTGGGAAATAATAAAGGACTTTAAATTATTATTACTATCCTCGTTGACTCAATGTCTGCCTTACAGGTGGTTTATAACGGTTTTTCGCACGAACCTTTCACTTTAATTTCACACGACAACCTACAAATTAATGAAAGAAGGACAAAAAAGGCTTTCAATTTAACACCACACAGCAGCATACAATTAATACAAGGGAAGACAAAGAAACTTTCGATTTAACATTGCATGGTAACATACAAATCTATGCAAGGAAAGATAAAGAAACTTTCCGTTTAATTTCACACGACGGCCAATAAATTAATGCAAGGAGAGACAAAGAAAGTTTCGGTTTAAAGCATTTTTCGGTAGGTTTCACATGGCAACCTACAAGTCTATGCTAAACAAGGGGCTTAGAAAATACAAAAGATGCAGGAATACGAATATTTAAACATATATTTTTTCGTTTGTTGCCAGGTGATGATAATTCACATTTTCTCTCAATAATGGAGCATGGTTACAATGCAACAAAATGCAGAATGGCATTGATTTGTACAATGCATTTATTCTGAGCTAAGTATATTAAATAGATAAATCTTTAAAAAACTTTGAAGAAAATTCCACGGTTTCAACAAAATTGCTTAAATCATCAATCCAAAAATCTATCTTTATGGGCTCACTTTTATTTTTCACTTAAAATCAAATCACTTAAAAACATCCTTCAACTCCAAAACCTCATTTACACATCGCATTGCAGATCATTAGATCATAGATCATCCCTTTTTTTTTTATAACCGACACTCAGACCTTAACCGAATTACCAAACATCTTTTCCGGAAAGAATCGAAATCCATTTCTACTCCAGAAAGAACTCGGGAAGAAAAGAAAAAGAAAAAAGGGAACGAAAAAAAAACACAATCTAGATTTCGTTTCTCCAAAAACATGTCGCAGGTTTTCTTCTCCCATATCTCATCACTATCTCTTTTTCTCGGTAAATAAAAGAGAACATTTTCTACAGAACAGCGAACAAATAAAATTTGAACCAAATCTACATTTGAACCGAATTTTTTTTCTTCAGTTCGGCGAACCGGTCTGGCTTAAAGTCCTTCGCGGAGTAATGCAATTAGCATACATTTGCGGGCTTTACTTAAAAGAGGGGGACTTGTTAGTATGCAAATAAGATGTCTGGCAAACATGAATACTTTAAATGCTCAACGAAATTCTTCGGAAGAACATTAAAATCTAATTCCTCTGGCGATTTTTCTTTGAAGGATAATAGTGAAAAGATTCTTGTTGACTTCGTGAGGAAGTAAAGTGTGATTATTTAGACAAGCGCGAACAAAGAACGGTGGTCTTAAACGAATAATAAATAAATGGAATTAGTTGAAAATTAAGTAAGGTTCTGATTCTTGAAGTAATTGTTCGAGAATGGATTGGATTTGACAATGTTTTGAAAGTTGGACCACTGTTTTGCTGCAGACAGTGTCGCAAAAAAACTGTCTTATGGGATTCTCATTATAATTCGAAGAAAAGAAGTAGAAATAATTAAAACTTTCAGTTGACTGAAAAATAATAAAGAACTTCAAATTATTATTACTATCATCACTGACTCAATGTCTACCATACAAGTTGTTACTAAAGGTTTTTCGAACGAACCTTTCAGTTTAACATCACACGGCAAATTACAAAGGAAAGCCAGGAAAGACAACTTTCGATTTAACATCTTACTGCAGCCTACAAATTAATGCAAGGAAAGACAAATATACTTTCGGTTTAACATCCGACAGCAGCCTATAAATTAATGCAACTGGGGAAGAAAAAATAAAGAACGAAAACAAACACCAGCTAGATTTCGTTTCTCCAAAAACATGTCGCAGGTTTTCTTCTCCCAAAACTCATCACTATCTCTTTTTCTCGGTAAATAAAAGAGAAAACGTTTTCTAAAGAACAGCGAACAAATAAAATTTGAACCAAATCTACATTTGAACCGAATTTTTTTTCCGGGGAACCAGTCTGGCTTAAGGTCCTTCGCGAGTAATGCAGTTAGCATACATTTGCGTGCTTTACTTAAAAGAGGGGGACTTGTTAGTATGCAAATAAGATGTCTCGCAAACATGAATACTTTAAATGCTTAAACGAAATTCTTCGGAAGAACATGAAAATCTAATTCTTCTGCCAATTTTTCTTTTAAGGATAATGGTGAAAGGATTCTTGTTGACTCTGTGAGAAACAGAAGTGTGATTATTTAGACAAGCGCGAAAAAAGAATTTTGTTCTTAAACAAATAACAAATAAATGGAATTAGTTGAAAATTAAGTATGGTTCTGATACTTGAATAAATTATTCGAGAATGGATTGGATTTGACAACGTTCTGAAAGTTCGATAACTGTTCTGCCAGCGCTTCAAACATTTTCGAATGTGCGGGATTCTAATTGTAATTCGAAGGAAAGAAAAAGAAATAATTAATATTTTCAATTGACTGAGAAATAAAAAAGTAATTATTATATCTTCACTGACTCAATGTCTGCCTTACATGTTGTTACTAAAGTTTTTCACACGAACCTTTCGGTTTAATTTCACACGACAGCCTATAAATTAATACAAGGAAAGGTAAATATACTTTCAGTTTAACATTTCAAAGCAGCTTACAAATTAATGAAGGAGAGACAATGAAATTTTCAGCCTAGCAGCACACGGCAACCTACATATCAATGCAAGGAAAGGTAAAAATACTTTCAATTTAATATTTCAAAGCATCCTACGTTTTCTACAGAACGTTTTCTTCAGAACAACGAACAAATAAAATTTGAACGAAATCTACATTTGAACCGATTTTTTTTGTCTTTCGGCGAACCAGTCTGGCTTAAAGTTCTTTGCGAGTAATGCAATTAGCATACATTTGCGTGCTTTACTTAAAAGAGGGGTACTTGTTAGTATGCAAATAAGATGTCTGGCAAACATGAATACTTTAAATGCTCAACGAAATTCTTCGGAAGAACATGAAAATCTAATTCCTCTGCGGATTTTTCTTTGAAGGATAATGGTGAAAAGATTCTTGTTGACTTCGTGAGAAAGTAAAGTGTGATTATTTAGACAAGCGCGATCAAAGAGTGGTATTCTTAAGCGACTAACAAATAAATGGAATTAGTTGAAAATTAAGTAAGGTTCTGATTCTTGAATGAATTATTCGAGAATGTATTGAGTTTGACAATGTTCGTGAGTTTGGGCCACTGTTTTGCTGCAGACAGTGTCCCCAAAAAACTTTCTTTTGTGATTCTCATTATAATTCGAAGAAAAGAAGTAAAAATTATTAAAATTTTCAAATGACTGAAAAATAATAAAGAACTTCAAATTATTATTATTATCTTTACTGACTCAAGGTCAGAATTTTTACTGACTCAAGGTCTGCCTTATAAGCTCTTAATAAAGGTTTCACAAGTATGATCTTGAACAGTATATCTCTTTCAGAACAAATTCACTGCTGAATGTGTATCCTGCAATGGATCTCTGCTCGTGTGGATTTGGAATTGAATGAAATTGCAGATTCTTTGGCCAATGAAGTTGCAGAATGCTAGAAGTCAGAATCAGACTGCCATTCCTGATTCCCTTGGCAAAATCAAATTTTATAAATCCTTCTAAGATCAAAACTAAATAACAAATTACATAACTAAATGCCGACAGAAAGACAGCTACTATTCTCACAAGATTAAGATGAAGTACTACAAAAATATGAAAATGTCTGCTGATGGCGTTAAAAAAATACCAAAAGTGTGGCAACTGCTCTGATATCGAGCTTACTCCTCATCATGTCTTTAATTGCCCAGCTGTTGCAAACACCCTGCATTGTCCCGGGGTGGCAATCAACTTGTACGAAAAAATTTTTTTTATCGAAAACGTTATTCAAAAAACTTGTTGCTAATTTTTACTATTTAGTCAAATATCTCTTCTCTATGTAGTTGTTGTGATAATGCAGTGGGAATGTAAAAAATAATTGTAATACTGAAACAAATAGGTAAATTTAATTTAATTTATTTATCCAATAAAATCATATCACTGATAGTTGCTTTATTGTCTAATAAAATTAAATAAGACATAAAAAGATATGTGAAAGCATATTTTTCATTAAGGGGACACGACACTCATAAATAAAAAAAAAATCAATTTTGCAATTTTGATTTCCTTTCATTCCCTGGGTTTATTATGTTTATTTTAAGGTATAATTTATCCTTCTTAAAGGTCTTTTTTAGAAAAGGAAGAAACAGTTTAATTCGCCCGTTGCATTATCTTTAAATGGCATTTCTACAAAATGTGTCATTTGAAGTTCAATATAACATTACTAAAAACCTACTCGGCATAAAATATTCACATCAATTTTTACACAGTAGTAAATGTGCCATATTATTAAATATCATATTAACAATTGAATCGATTTATTAAAATTCTTTTCTTTAATTTAAAACTTGAAAAAATTTATAGACTTTTGGATGTGTAAACACAATTTTCTTTTTAATCCAAGTAAAAAATAATGTCGCAATTTAACCCCAGATTAATACAGGAAACCATTTAAACAAAAATAAAAAATTTCAAGACAAAACGTTCAGCAGCTTCTAAGAAAAAGTGCATCAAAATAGATAATTTTAGCATAGCATGCATATTGAGTTGCCCTTAAAGCATTGATTAGGCATTTTTTTAGTTAATATATAGATATGCGAAACTGATTTATGTTTAAAAAAAAAGGAAAAATGTAACAAAATAAATTCCATTTTATTTTGAATATAAACGCAAGCAGGGCTAGTAATAACTTCGGCTACTAGCACGTAAGAGGGCAACGGTTGGAAATCACTGGTGGCGTACGTTCCAGTCGCTGCTTTTACAAACGAGAAGACTCAATAACGAATGTGACTACTTGTATAAAAGATAGTCAGACTGCCCCAAATGAGATTGTTTGCATTTCTCCCATACAACACGCAAATACTGGATTGTAACTCTGAAAGATCTCTATGAATACAATGGCCAACTATTTATATATGGACCATTAGGCTCCTTTATATATGTCATCATATTTGTATATTCACGTTATCTTGTACGATTTCATATTTGTTTATAATAATCATTTATTAAATCACAAAAATACGAAGTATGCTTAGTTGAATCAGTATTATCCAATATTAAATTTAAAAAATTTTATTATTAGTGATTTTATTATCAATTATTATTAATTTTATTATTATTTATTAAATTATTATTTTAATTTAATAATTAATTTATTTAATAATTATTAAATTAAATATTGGTGGTAATTAAATATTTATTAATATTTAATTTAATTTAAAATAATATTTTAGTATTTATTATTTTATGTTATTATTTATTTCAAATTATTATTTTAATTTAATAATTAATTTATTTAGTAATTATTACTAATTATTATTTAAATTAGTAATTTAATACTTATTTTAATTTAAATTATTTTATTATTTGTTTTAATTTAAATTATTTTATTATTTATTTTCATTTTATTATCTTACTATTTATCTTATTACTTATTCTTTACTTTAATTTATTTTATTTATTATTTTATTAATATTTGCATTTTATTATTAATTAAATATCCCCTTTTATATTAATTAATATTATTTCTATTCAAAATAATTTCTTCGTCTGAAAACAATATTTTTTTCCCCTTTCAAAGGAAAAAAAGCATGAAACTTTAATAATTGTAATAGGAATGATATCAGTGCTTAAAAGATTTCTAAGTAAGCATACGACCCCCAGCCTCTCGGCTAATACCATTCGAGCGGTAGAAACGCAATTCTGGAAGGGAGAACTGAAAAATACATATTGTTAAAATCCCTTGTATTGTGGAAATTTCCCTTTGGGGAAATCTGTCAGAAGGGCATCTTGTGTGAAACGAATCACGTAAGTGAATGAGTAGAGACGTGGCCGAGTCGTTTCTTGGCTCTTTCTTTGTTTCTGTGGAAGAGTTGTTCAAAGCCGTTTCATTTTTAAATTTGATGCGTCTTGAAAGCTGAAAGAAGCATTTCGCTTATTGCAATTACATTTACTTACATTTAATGTTATTATAAGAATATATTGATATTTATATTAATCTGTTAGATGTTAACTTTAATATTTAATTTAATATTTATTAATATTGAATTCATAATTATGTTTGTCTACATAAGAAAAAAAATTTCTAAGGTCATTATGAAGAAGGTCATATAAAATGATTATGAAGGTCATATAAGGTTATTATAAATTCAGTGAATAACTATCAAGGATTTTTTATAATTGGTGTATTACATCGTAAATGTTAATAAGACTAAATTAGTTTATTTTATTAATTTATTTTATTTAGCTTACATTATAATTTTTAATAATATTAAATTATTATTATTATTGTTATTATTTTTTTAATATAATAATTGTTGTTAGCGATTATTAATAACTCTATTTAACATTTTTCAAAAAAACTTTTTGCATTATGAATTCGATGAATATATATTCAATATGAATTCGGTCAATAATTATCAACATTAAACTGTTTTACCGTTTTTAAGTAATCTTATCCTTCATCTTCATTGGCGCAACAGCCCTATGGCCCTATTGGCGCGACAGCCAAGACCGTCTGCCTACTGGCGGATGTCGAGGCTATCTCTGCTAGTTACAGATAGTTAATCTTTAATCGGAAATTTATTATAACTAATTTATTCGTTACATTTCAAATGTAGAATAAGCCTTGACATTACTTGCAAAACTAGCTCTTGGTGTCACAGGATTTGAGTTCTAGCCCCGTCAGTGCCATGGATGTTTGTAGTGGTTCAGGATCCATTTTAAACTGTAGGTCATTGAAGTAGTCCTCCCTACTTTAAGCCGTTGAAAATATATCTGTAGAGCGTTGGGCGTAAGGCTGACAACCTTATCCCTTGAAAAGAAGACATATCCTATCTCGAAATCTGCCAGTAAGCAGACGACCTTGGCCCACCACGGAACAATAAAGATAAAGAAGAAAATTACTTGCAAAATAGTAAAAAAAATTTAATGTTTGGCAAATAATGGTTTTTTCCGCGGTGACAATTAAATAATCTAGCCTGTTGACTATTTTGACAGTAAAAAACATTGGTGCAATGCCTCAGCGTAAACTATCTATTGTAAAAACAACTTCTCATTGATCCTCTAGCAAAAAAAGGCTTACATTTATGATATATGTGCAGAAAAACTGGGAAAGCACCGACTTATAAGTCCAACAATGTCGGAGCGTGTTTCATAAAGCGCAAACATTGCATTTAGTGGCACTTGTGAAAAGGAAAGCAGAAATTCAAATTTCTACTTCCAAATATTGAAGATTCACTTCCCGCCAATTCAATATTTCTAAATTATAAATTTGCAAACAATAAATAGTCATAAAACACAGCAGCATTTTTCATTGCAATTCACTGCTTTCAGAAACCCGAAGACACGGTAGAGATAGTTGAAATTTATCACATCAACATTAAACCTACTTTATCGGTGTGAGTTTTTCCCCAATATCATATACGTGCGACCTATTTGTCTCTGAAAGTCTACCAAGAATGCAATAACCTCTTGTCGCGAACGACTTTTGTGGTAAAATTATGTAGGACACAATATCCTTGATATCAAATAAAGTTTAACCATAATTAGAATCAAATATTTTATTATAGTGGATAACAAAATTGCAAATAACTGCATCACAATCTCCAAGCAATTACTGGCGGCCTGATGGCCAATTGGCCCTTGGTACCACATGCTTCAGATTCAAATACTGAGAGGTGGCATGATTGTTGTTAGTGGTTCAAAATCCACATTGAATTGTAGGTCGTGGTCTAATTAGCCCAAAGTGTGCACAAAATGACTGTAGACGACAAACCAAATCAAGCAATTATTGGGGACCTGATGGCCAATTGGCGTGCTCTGGCCTTTGGTACCACAGGCTTCAGGTTAAAATACTGGCAGTATCATTATTGTTTGCTAGGGGTGCAGAATCCACATTAAACTGTAGGTCGAGGTCTAACTATTCCGAAGTTTGCAAAAAAATTACCCTAGACTTACATACCAAACAATTACAGCTTTAGTTTTTCAGTCCTTAAAAAATAAAATATCAACCAAATACAATGCCAAGGGAAATATTCTTTAACATTTTATTTTTAAATCTTCTACGGAACACTCATTTTTCCAATAGGATTTAAAGCTACATTTACCGGCAAGCAGAGCTTAACATAGCAAACGCTAAAACTAAAAATGCCACCTCAAAAGAAGGAGCAGGAGCCTTAAGAATAAGCGCCTAATACTTTACGCTATCATCCACACGAGCAAGGATAATCTCGCCATGCTCCTGAATAAAACTCCTTCTCCCGGATTAAAAGTGAGCCGGCATTTATTTTCCGCTGACTCCGGTATTTTCCGGGAGACTTTAAGGCTGTTTTCCCAAATTATTCCGGCACGGTTCCTTCGACCCAACTTAGGGCCGGCCCACTTAAGAGCTACAATGTAATTTACCATCCAACAGCTGCTTTCTCGCCTAAAGAGATTTGCATGGAGTTTTGGACCTGAGTAATAGCACGGCAGTGGGAACTTCACTTGTAAAATGCAGTTTAGTTAGTTCTTCTTTTCGCTTGAGGTAGTAAAAGCTGTTTTAACAGGTTTTTTGGAAGATATCAGACTCTGTGAAATCCGTAAAGTATTTTTACCGTTGTGTGCGCTATTGGCTTTTTTTGTATTTAATACGAGCTGAATTAACCGTTTTTCCCTCAGACTTATCTAAAAAAAAGGGATAACGAAATTTAACAATTCGAAGTTTAAAAATGTTTCATTTTTAAGTTTCCTTTTTAACAACAATAATTTCCTTTTTAAAATATAATATTGCAAAAAATGTTAAAAAAAGAAATGTGCATCGGCCGGGAATCGAACCCGGGCCGCCCGCGTGGCAGGCGAGCATTCTACCACTGAACCACCGATGCTACAGTTGCGCGTAATATTTAAAATAAACAACAATAAAATCCATGCTTTTTATCCTACTTTTTTTATATTCTCTTTTTGTTTCGTCAGCTGTCACGCAATAACGTATTCCGATTTAGCATTATATTAGATTTGTATTTATTTTTGGTGCTATAAATACATTCACAAAAATATACGGTTTTAAAAGTAATAATACATGTTTTTAATAGTTTACCTAATAAGTACATTTTTGGTCATTTTTTTTACCCTATAGTTCCACCAAAGATTGTGTTGAAGGATAAAACGTCCTTTATAATAGCGGAAATGGAAAAGTCGATTACTTATTAGGGGTGCTAATCAGACATACGCTGCTCAAAGGAATTTTGAAACAATAAAGTTTAACAGGTTATCGTGGAATTTTTTTCACGTAATTTTTCTTTTAATATAAAGTAACTTACGATTTTAATTACTAAGAATTAAAATTATTTTTATTTTTATTCCTCCAAAATGACCATTTCTCCTTTTTGTCGTGGACAGAGTTAGCTCAGTTATAGGCGATTATTCACTGTAATTCTAACGATCAACCCACCAATTGGTGATGGAGAAAATGGTGTTGACTTCCCGGTCGGACGTTTAGGGGTAAATAAATGCCCGCATTATTGTGTCGTATGGCAGAAAACTCTTTTTATCTCTAGTTTCCCATTTGTCTTCAAAATTTTTCTTGACATTAAAATGATAAATTTTTGAAATTTATATGATCGTTTTAATTTTATAATTTTATAATTATCTAATCAATGGGCTTAAAGCTTAAGAAATTTCCCTCACTCACAAAACAGCAGATAGAGGTTGCTAAGCAACCAAGGTTCTCCGTTAATCTGGAAAATCGTGTTAATTTTATAATGTGAAGTTTACATGATTGTCACTTTTGAGAAAATTGTTTTATTTTTAATTACTTGCCTTTATTTCCTATTTTTTTTACCTATTTTAGAACAATCAATAGAAATCATGAAATTTTGACAGTGAATATTAATTTTATTAACCTATAAATGTGCACAAGATTTTTTTTCTTAATATGATTCAATAGTAAATGAAACAATATATTTAATATTAAAAGTTAAACTCCTCACAATAGCGTTTTTGCTTTCTTTCAAAAGATCTTTTTACGCTTTCCTGGAAACAATAGTCATGACTAAAAGACAAATAAATAGAGTTAGTGTAATTATTGCCTCTATTTAATTAACTTTCATTCATGTTTAATGTTAAGCATAATAATTTACTCTATCACATAAATTAACTAATTGCTTGTTTTGCAAACGCATATAAATAATGCTTTCTTACATATCAATAAATTAAATTCTTAAAGCTATACAGTGATATTTGATATAATGTAATTTTTTCACTATTTTTTTTCCGTAATACGCATCATAAAAATAATAAACATCAAAGCCTATGTCAATGAAAATTCTGACCATAATTTTTCTCTTAAATTAACCAGAACTAGAAATATTGTAGTAGCTCAGAATCCACTTTAAGCCGTAGATCCCTATCTAATATGACTGTAGAGTGTTGGGGGTAGGGCTGACAACCCTACCTCGTAAAAGGAAACATCTCATGTCTCGAAATATGCCTGTAGGTAGACAAACTTGGCTCACTTTGGAGCTGTTATGCCAATGAAGAAGAATATATGTATATATACAAACATATGTATATGAAAGTTTGTGTGTATATTAGTATATGTAGGGCTACAGCTTACATCCAAATATCTCTAAAATCATCAGAATACTTCTAATGCAACGCCTAAATCAACAGCAAAAAGAAATTTCTAAATTGTATCAGTATTCCTTAAGAGAATTACCCAATTTGGGATAAATTAAGCTTTGCGCCAATTTGGCGACTTTTTGTGGTCGGAGATATTTTCATGGTTGACTTTTTCTTTACGCTGTTGTATTATCTAAGTATCCGCTTCCTTCTGCTGTCCTTATGAACATAAAGCAGTTAAATAATTCTTTATGTGCAACAGCTTCAGAAGCTAAAAGGAAAAGCATATTAAATTAAGTGTTAAATCCACTATAAAGGGACACAAATCCCGTAAGGCAACTTAAATACGAAAACAAATAAGGAGAGAGGATTCTTGAATTATTAAGCGGAGAAATATGAAGTCGTTGAATGTAAATTAAATTATTTTATTTTTATTTTACTTTATTTTTCACCCATATCAAAAACATACAGCTGCCATGCTTCTTAGAAAGCCAGACGGCGCCAAGCGATGCCAGCGTCGCCATGGCAACCGAGTTTTCAAAATGGAGTCGTTTTCTTTTTTTTTTTTTTTTTTTAATCTTTATTGAAGGTAATTCTTGAGCTTGAGGGAAATTATTTTTAGGAAAAGTAAAGAAAGTATACACATACAGGAATAAAAGAAAAAGAACAGAATAAATGAACTAAGATGGTGAATGACAAGGATAATATATTTTCTTCAAACAATTTTTCGCTCTTTCATATTCTCTTTTCTTATACTACTTCCAGCATAAAAAATAAAAATTATTAATTCCGTAGATATAGGGTACTTTTTCTACGCGCTATCCATTTTATTTTACCCTTCTACGACAAATGTATTATTCAATAAAATAAAAAATGTTGAGTGTAAGGATGAAGATATCGGAGAGCGTGTGATAGCATTTTCTTTAAAAATATGAAACGTTTTTTCCCTTTCGCGTGATATATCACTGTGATGAAGTTATGGGAGAAATAGGCGGTAAATAGCGAACAAATGAAATTTATTTCTGGGCCGTGTTACAGATGTTTCTAAACCATTCTTGATGTATGTTTGGAATAAAAAGTTTGCACTTCTGCAAAAAAAGTTGATTGCTTTTGTCTTTTAGAAGTGATTGTTTCTGATAAAAATAGGTTTTTGTTTAAAGCTCTAGTATATATTTTTCGTCGAATGGAAGATTCTTTTTTTTAAATTTGAAAATTTGGTGAATAAAAAGTTTACAATATTCCAATTTCATGAATATTAAGAAACAAAGAAAAAAATATTATTTATAAACAGTTTTTAGTATATTAAATACCGCAGCTGTGTAACTTTTGTTGTAGATGCTTTTCTGCAGTCTATTTTAATTGAAAAATATTATTCGTATTTTTTTTTTTTATGATTTCCAAATTTTGATAGGAGATTTGTCAAAGAACAAGGTCTATTTTTAGCTTAGCAGTGCTCCAAACTGTGATGTTTCACTGAAGAATCATGGGAGGCAATCAAATGCCTCTTTCAGACAGAAGACATTCCAGACAATCCATCGTGTGCCTCGTTCTGCCAATATAGCTATAGTTATATTGAATGAATGTTTATAGTGCATCTAGACCTCATGTGAACAAAATTGGTATTCACAATGTTAAATGTTAATTATTTCACTTATTTACATTTTATTTTATTTTTGTTACTTAAATATTAATACGCATTATTAAATATTATCTTACAACACACGAACCTGCTTAAAACCATCGTATTATAATAGATATTTATTTGTTCATTATTTTTTTAAAAATATTTCACATATTGACTAAAGATTAAAACATTGCGAGAAAATTGTTTAATTCAATGTTTTCTATTTAATTTCAATTGCATGCTAAGAGTTTTCGAAACAAGACATGCTTTCTTTTTACGGGGTAGAGTTATCAGCCCTACACAAAATAGACAACAGCTTGGCACCGCCAGAGCTCGAACCTGAAACATGTGGCACCAATCACTAGTCAATCGGATATCATTAATTTTAATTATATCTCTTCACTGCTAAATAATATGACAGGAAAAGTCTTTCATTATAATAAAATTCTTTTACAGATTTCTAAAAGTAAAATGAAAAACAACTCTGAGAAATTTAAAACATTTCATAAGAATTAATAAACAATTTAGTCCCTTTTTCATTTTGCGCTCTTTTAATATTTTAAACTAACAATATAAATGCAATATAAAAAATATAAATATTTTTATTCGTCAAAAACAGAATTCAAAAGTAAATTCTACTATAACTTCAAATAACATTATGAACTTAAAACAGTAAAATAATTCTTTATGTGCAATAGCTTCAGATGCTAAAAGGGAAAGCATATTAAATGAAGTGTTAATCCCGGTATAAAAGGACCCAAATCCCGTAAGGCAACTTGAATAAGAAAATAAACAAGGGGAGATGATTCCTGAATTATTAAGAGCAGAATGAAAATAAGAAGAGAAAAATGAAAATAAAATCCGTAAGAGAGATTTAAATTATTTCATAAAAATTAATAAATAATTTAGTACCTTTTACATTTCGCACTCTTAAATATTTCAAATGAATAATATGAAGGCAGTATAATCATTAAAAATAATTTTATTCTTTAAAACAAAATTCAAAAGTAAATGCTACTATAACTTCAAATAATCATATGAACATAAAATAATTCTTTATACGGAACAACTTCAGAAGCTAAAAGGGAAAGCATATTAAATAAAGTGTTAATTCCAGTATAAAGGGACCCAAATCCCATAAGAGCAACTTAAAGACGAAAACAAATAAGGAGAGAAGATCCTTGAATTATTAAGCTGACAAATATGAAGTCGTTGAATGTAAATTAAATTCTTTATTTTTATTTTTCCCTTCCATATCAAAAACATACAGCTGCCATGCTTCTTAGAAAACCAGACGGCTCCAAGCGATGCCAGCGTCTCCATGGCAACCGAATTTTCAAAATGGAGTCCTTTTCTTTTTTAATCTTTATCGAGGGCAATTCTTGAGCTTGAGTGAAATTCTTTTTAGGAAAAGTAAAGAAAGAATACATAAAAAGAACAGAATAAATTAACAAAGATAGTGAAGGACAAGGATAATATATTTTCTTCGAACAATATTTCGCACTTTCATATTCCTTTTTTTTTATATTTATTCCGGTATAAAAAATAAAAATTATCAATTCCATAGACAGAGGGTACTTTTTCTATGCGCTATCCATTTTATTTTACCCTTCTACGCCAAATGTATTATTCAATAAAAAAAAATAATAATAAATGTTGCGTGTGAGGATGAAGATATCGGAGAGCGTGTGATAACGTTTTCTTTTAAAATAGGAAACGTTTTTTCCCTTTGACGTGATATATCACTGTGATGAAGATATGGGAAAAATAGGCGGTAAACAGCGATCAAATTAAATTTATTTCTGTGGCCGTGTTACTGATGTTTCTAAACCATTCTTGATGTCTGTTTGGAATAAAAAGTTTGTACTTCCGCAAAAAAAAAGTTGATTGCTTTTGTCTTTTAGAAGTGATTGTTTTTAATAAAAGTGGGGTTTTGTTTAAAGCCCTCGTATAGATTTTTTTTTTTATCGAATGGAAGATTTTTTTTTTAAGTTTGAAAATTTGGCGAATAAAAAGTTTACAAAATATCAGTTTCACGAATATTAAAAAACTAAGAAGTAATATAAAAAAAAATATTTTTAATTCAATTCCTACTTAGGTCATCAAAGAAAAATTTTATTTTAGTTACTTTTTATTAAATAATTACAATTAGTACAAATTTTTCCTCCTATATAAAACTAAAATTAATTTAATTTAATTAATGAATTAATATTTGAAAAAACTGAATTAACATCAAGTGTCATCCACTACAAGTTTAAAAAAATGTATTTGAACTTGACTGGATAAATAAAAAGTATTTTATTAACTATTGAAAATGTGAATAAGATATATAAATATATATAGGGAGAGTATGAACTAATAGTGGGAATTCAAAAAAAAATTTATTTCAAAACAGTTTTTAGTATAAAGAATACCGCAACTATGTAACATTTGCGGTAGATACTTTGCTGTAGTTCATTTTATTTGAAAAATATAACTGATAATTTTTTTTTTCTTTTCGGAAGACGCCTGCTGACAGATTTCGAGACAAAACATAATTTCTTTTTACGGAGTAGGGTTGTCAGCACTACATCCAACGCTCTACTGTTACATTAGACCACCACCTACTTGTTAAAGTGAATTCCGAACCACTACAAACATCCATAGCACCGCCGGGTCTCTAATCAAACCTGTATCTCCATACTATACTACATTAATACGAAAAATAATACTATTATAATAATAATGCCAAATAATACTACAGCAAATGTATTTCGTTATAAAAAAATTATTTTAAAGATTTCTAAAAGTAAAATGAAAAACAACTCTGTAAGAGATTTAATTTATTTCATAAAAATTAATGAATAATGTTGTCCCTTTTTCATTTCGCACTCTCCATATTTAAAGTTAATAATATAAATGCAGTATAAACAATATAAATAATTTTATGCGTCAAAAACAAAATTTGAAAGTAAATGCTACTATAACTTCAAATAATATTATGAACATAAAGCAGTAAAATAATTCTTAATGCTCAACACCTTCAGAAGCTAAAAGGGAAAGCGTATTAATTAAAGTGTTAATTCGGTATAAAAGGGACCCAAATCCCATAACGCAACTTAAATACGAAAACAAATAAGGAGAAAGGATTGTTGAATTTTTAAGCGGAGAAATATGAAGTCGTTGAATGTAAATTAAATTATTTTTATTTATTTATTTTTTATTTTTTGATCCATATTAAAAACATACAGCTGCCATGCTATGCCAGCGTCGTCATGGCAACCGAGTTTTCAAAATGAAGTCTTTTTCTTTTTTAATCTTTATCGAAGGCAATTCTTGAGCTTGAGTGAAATTCTTTTTGGTAAAAGTAAAGAAAGAATACACATACAGGAATAAAAAAAAGAACAGAATAAATGAACAAAAATAGTGAAGGACACGGATAATATATTTTCTTCAAACAATTTTTCGCGCTTTCGTATTCCTTTTTTTTATATATTCCTTCCAATATAAAAAATAAAATATTAATTCCGTAGATATAGGGTACTTTTTCTGTGCGCTATCCATTTTATTTTACCCTTCTACGACAAATGTATTATTCAATAAAAAATAAATAAATAATAAATGTTGCGTGTTAGGAAGAAGATATCGGAGAGCGTGTGATAGCATTTTCTTTTAAAATATGAAACGTTTTTCCCTTTCGCGTGATATATCACTTTGATGAAGTTATGGGAGAAGTAGGCGGTAAATAGCGAACAAATGAAATTTATTTTTGGGCCGTGTTTCTAAACATTCTTGATGTCTGTTTGGAATAAAAAGTTTGCACTTCTGCAAAAAAAGGTTGATTACTTTTGTCTTTTAGAAGTGATTGTTTTCGATAAAAATATTTTTTTGTTTGAAGCTGTCGTAAAGATTTTTTTATTAAATGGAATATCCTTTTTTAGTGTGATTTCTTCTTCTTCTTCTTTTTTTTTTTTTTTTTTTTATTTTTTTTTTTTTATTTGTCGGTTTAAATATTTGGCGAATAAAATGTTTACAAAATATCAGTTTCAAGAATATTAAATAACAAAGAAACAAAATATTATTTCTAAGCAGTTTTTGTAAAAACTGTGTAACTTTTGCTGTAGATACTACTTTACTTACTTTATTTGAAAATATAATTGGTAATTTTTTTTCTTTTCGGAGTGTGCCGGCTAGCAGATTTCTGGCAGATTGATGCCAGACAGGCAGATTGCTGGCTCTTTTTAAGCGATAAAGTTTTCAGCACTAGGTCCTACTCTCTACAATCATATTAGATACCGACCTGCGGCTTTAAGTGGATTCTGAACCACTACAAACATCCATAACACCGCCGGGACTCGAACCTGATACCTGTAGAATCATACTATACTTTACTAATGCAAAAAATAACACTATAATAATAATAATACCAAATAATACTACAACAAATGTCTTTCGTTATAATAAAAATTTTTACAGATTTATAAAACAAATATGAAAACAACTCTGTGAGAATTTAAAATTATTTCATAAAAATTAATAAATAATTTGGTCCTTTTTTCATTATTGCACTCTTAATATTTTAAATTAATAAAATAAATGTAGTATAAACAATATAAATTATTTATCACTAAAACAGAATTCAAAAGTAAATGCCATAACTTCGAATAATCTTATGAACATAAGGCAGTAAAATAATTCTTTATGCGCAACAGCTTCAGATGCTAAAAGGGGAAAACACATTAAATAAAAGTGTTAATCCCGGTATAAAAGGGACCCAAATCCCGTAAGGCAAGTTAAATACGAAAATAAATAAGGAGAGAGGATCCTTGAATTATTAAGCGGAGAAATATGAAGTCGTTGAATGTAAATTTAATTCTTTTTCTTTTATTTTTTCTTCCGCATCAAAAACATACAGCTGCCATGCTTGTTAAGAAAACCAGACGGCGCCAAACGATGCCAGCGTCGCCATGGCAACCGAGTTTTCAAAATGGAGTCTTTTTCTTTCTTAATCTTTATTGAAGACAATTCTTGAGCTTGAGCGAAATTCTTTTGTGGAAAAGTAAAGAAAGAATACATAAAAAAGAACAGAATAAATGAAGAAAGATAGTGAAGGGCAAGGATAATATATTTTCTTCAAACAATTTTTCACACTTTCATATTCCTTTTTTTTATATATATTCCTTCCAGTATAAAAATAAAAAATTATTAATTCCGTAGATACAGGGTACTTTTTCTATGCCCTATCCATTTTATTTTACCCTTCTATGACAAATGTATTATTCAATAAAAAAAATAAGAAGAAATGTTTCGTGCTTGTGGATGAAGATATCGAAGAGTGTGTGATAACATTTTCTTTTAAAATATGAAACGCTTTTCCCTTTCGCGTGATCTATCGCTGTGATGAAGTTATGGGAGAAATAGGCGGTAAATAGCGAACAAATGAAATTTATTTCTGGGCCGTGTTACGGATGTTTCTAAACATTCTTGATGTCGGTTTGGAATAAAAAGTTTTCACTTCTGCAAAAAAAGGTTGATTGCTTTTGACTTTCACAAGTGATTGTTTTTTAAAAATAGGTTTTAGTTTAAAGCTCTCGTGTAGTTTTTTTTTTACCGAATAAAAGATCTAGTTTTATTCTGCATTTTTAAAAATTTTTCTTTTTCAATTAGAATATTTGGCGGTTGAGAAGTTTAAAAATTTCAATTTCACGAATATTAAGAAACAAAGAAACAAATATATCTGAACAGATTTTAGTATAAAGAATACCACCTATGTAACTTTTGCTGTAGATGCTTTTCTTTGGTTCATTTTATTTGAAAAATATAATTGGTAATTTTTTTTTCTTTTTTGGAAGATGCCTGCTGGCAGATTTCGAGACATAAGATGTTTTCTTTTTACGGTGTATGGTTGTCAGTACTATGCCCAACGCTCTACAGTCATGTTAGACCACGATCTACTGTTTAAAATGGATTCCGAACCACTACAAACATCAATAACACCGCCGGAAATCGAACCCGAAACCTCTACCCCCATACTATACTATACTAATAATAAAAATAATACAATAATAATAATACCAAATAATACTATAATAATAATAATACCAAATAATACAACCAATGTATTTCGTTATAATAAAATTATTTTAAAGATTTCTAAATGTAATATAAAAACAACTCTGTGAGAGATTTGAATTATTTCATAAAAATTAATAAATAATTTATTCCCTTTTTCATTTTAGACTCTTAATATTTTAAATTAATATAATTGCTGTATAAACAATATAAATAATTTTATTCTTTAAAATAAAATTCAAACCAAATGCTATAACTTCAAATAATCTTACGAGCATAAAGCAGTAAAATAATTCTTTATGTGCAACAGCTTCAGAAGCTAAAAGGGAAAGCACATTAAATAAAGTGTTAATCCCGTTATAAAGGGACACAAATCCCGTAAGGCAACTTAAATACGAAAACAAATAAGGGAAGTGGATTCTTGAATTATTAAGAGGAGAAATATGAAGTCGTTGAATGTAAGTTATATTCTTTTTCTTTTTTATTTTATTTTATTTTTTCATCCATATCAAAAACCTACAGCTGCTATGCTTCTTAGAAAACCAGACGGCGCCAAACGATGCCACCGTCGCCATGGCAACCGAGTTTTCAAAATGGAGTCTTTTTCTTTTTTTTAATCTATATTGAAGTCAACTCTTGAGCTTGAGTGAAATTCTTTTTATGAAAAGTAAAGAAAGAATAGATATACAGGAATAAAAAAAAAATATATAAAGAAGAGTATAAATGAACAAAGATAGTAAAAGACAAGGATAATATATTTTCTTCAAACAATTTTTCGCACTTTCATATTCCTTTTTTTTTTCCATATATTTCTTTTAGCATAAAAAAATAAAAATTGATTAATTCCGTAGATATAGGCTATTTTTTCTATGCCCTATCCATTTTATTTTATCCTTCCCTGACAAATGTATTATTCAATAAAAAAAATTAATAATGTTGCGTGTGTGTGGATCAAGATATCGGAGAGCGTGTGATATCATTTTCTTTTAAAATATGAAACGTTTTTCCCTTTCGCGTGATATATCACTGTGATGAAGTTATGGGAGAAATAGGCGGTAAATAGCGAACAAATGAAATTTATATCTGGGCAGCGTTAGCGATGTTTCTAAACATTCTTGATGTCTGTCTGGAATAAAAAGTTTGCACTTCTGCTAAAAAAAAGTTGATTGCTTCTGTCTTTTAGAAGTGATTGTTTTTGATAGAAATAGGTTTTTGTTTAGAGCTCTCGTATAGATTTTTTTTGTCGAATGGAAAAAAAAAATTTTTTTTCAAAGTTTGAATATTTGGCGAATTAAAAGTTTACAAAATTTCAATTTCACGAATATTAAGAAACAAAGAAACAAAATATTATTTCTAAAAAGTTTTTAGTATCAAGAATATCACAACTACGTAACTTTTGCTATAGACACATTTCAAAAATTCCTTTATTTGAAATTTATAATTGGTAATTTTTTTTCTTTTTGGAAGATGCATACGGGCAGATTTCGAGAGAGAAAATGATTTCTTTTTACCGGATAGGGTTGTCAGCACTTTCGTCCAACGCTCTACAGTCATATTAGACCGTGACCTATGGTTTAAAGTGGATTCCGAACAATTACAAACATCCATGGCACCTCCGGGACTCGATCCCGAATCCTATGGACCTGAGCGTCATACTATACTATATGAATACTAAAAATAATAATAATAATACCAAATAATAATACAACAAATGTCTTTCGTTATAATGAAATTCTCTTAAATATTTCTAAAAGTAAAAGGAAAAACAATTCTGTGAGAGATTTGAATTATTTCTTAAAAACTAATAAATAATTTAGTCTGTTTTTTATTTTGCACTCTCAGCATTTTAAATTAATATTAAAAAATGCAGTACAAACAATATAAATAATTTTATTCGGCAAAAACAAAATTTGAAAATAAATGTTCATTACTTCAAATAATCTTATGAACATAAAGCAGTTAAATAATTCTTTATGTGCAACAGCTTCAGAAGCTAAAAGGGAAAGCACATTAAATAAAGTGTTAATCCCG
Source organism: Caerostris darwini (assembly GCA_021605075.1). NCBI lineage: Eukaryota > Metazoa > Arthropoda > Arachnida > Araneae > Araneidae > Caerostris > Caerostris darwini. The sequence goes on from BPLQ01010069.1 coordinate 177,761, forward strand.
TTATAAAGGGACACAAATCCAATAAGAGCAACTTCAATACGAAAACAAATAAGCAGAGAGGATTCTTGAATTATTAAGTGGATACGTATGATGTCGGTTAATGTAAATTAAACTCTTTTTTTTTTTTTTTTTTTTCATCCATATTAAAAACATACAGCTGCCATGCTGCTTAGAAAACCAGACAGCGCCAAACGATGCCAGCGTCGCCATGGCAACCGCGTTTTCAAAATTGAGACTTTTTCTTTTTTTAATCTTTATTGAAGGCAAGGAGGTAAAAAAAAAAAAAAAAAAGGGAAAAGTAAAGAATCCTCTCCGAATCTTCATCCTCAATCCCATTTCCTCCTCAATTTTCGGATCCTCTCCGATATCTTCATTCTCAAAATTTTCTTTATTGAATAATACATTTGTCATAGAAGGGTAAAAAAAAATGGACAGTGCATAAAAAAAGTACCCCATATCTACGGAATTAATAATTTTTTATTTTTTATACTGGAAGGAATATAAAAAAAGGAATATAAAAGTGCGAAAAATTGTGGGAAGAAAATATATATTATCCTTGTCCTTCACTATCTTTCTTCATTTATTCTGTTCTTTTTTTTTTTTTTATCTGTATGTGTATTTTTTCTTTACTTTTCCTAAAAAGAATTTCACTCAAGCTCAAGAATTGCCTTCAATAAAGATTAAAAAAGAAAAAGACTCCATTTTGAAAACTCGGTTGCCATGGCGACGGAGGCATCGTTTGGCGCCGTTCGGTTTTCTAAGCAGCATGGCAGCTGTATGTTCTTGATATGGATGAAAAATAAAATAAATGAAAAATAAAAAGAATTTAATTTACATTCAACGACTTCATATTTCTCCGCTTAATAATTCAAGAATCTTCTCTTCCTTAATGGTTTTCGTATTTAAGTTGCCTTACGGGATTTGGGTCCCTTTTATACGGGGATTAACACTTTATTTAATATGCTTTCCCTTTTAACTTGAGAAGCACGTAAAGAATTATTTTACTGCTTTATGTCAATAAGATTGTTTGAAGTCATGGCATTTACTTTTAAATTTTGTTTCTAACGAATAAAATTATTTATATAGTTTATACAGCATTTGTATTAGTAATTTAAAATATTAAGAGTGTAAAAAGGGACTAAATTATTTATTAAATTTTTATGAAATAATTTAAATCTCTCTTAGAGTTGGTTTTCATTTTCATTTTACAAAGCTTTAAAAGAATTTTATGATAACGAAATACATTTGTTGTAGTATTATTTGGTATTATTATTATTATAGTATTATTTTTAGTATTAGTGTAGTATAGTATAAGCCTGAACGGCCGAGTGGGTAACGCTCAGGCGCTCTGTACCATAGACTTCGGTTTCGAGTGTCGGCGGTGAGAAGAGTGTTTTTAGTGGTTCGGAATCCACTTTAAGTCTTAGGCCCCGGTCTCAAATGACTGTTGGGCGTAGAGCTGACAACCCTACCCTGTAAAAAGAAAAACATCTCTGGTCTTGAAAACTACCAGTAGGTAGACGGCATTGGCCCACATTGGGCTGTTGCGCCAATGATGAGAATGTTGTATAATATGGTGCTGCAAGTTTCAGGTTCGACTGCCGGCTGTGCTATGGATGCTTGTATTGGTTCGGAATCCATTTTAAACCGTAGGTAGCTATCTAATATGACTGTTGAGCGTTGGACGTAGGGCTGACAAACCTACCTCGTAAAAAAGAAATCATCGTCTCAAAATCGGCCAGCAGGTATCTTCCAAAAAGGATGAAAATTTACCAATTATATTTTTCAAATAAAAATAACTACAGAAAAGTTACATACTTGAGGTATTCTTTATATAAAAAACTGCTTAGAAATAATATTTTTTTTCTTTGTTAGTTAATATTCGTGAAATTGAAATTTTGTAGACTTTTTATTCGCCAAATATTCAAACTTTAAAAAAAAAAAAAAAACTTCCATCGATAAAAAAAAAATCTATACAAGAGCTTTAAACAAAAACTTTTTTTTATCAAAGACAAAATCAATCCACCTTTTTTTTGCAGAAATGCAAACTTTTTATTCTAAACAGACATCAAGAATGTTTAGAAACATCCGTAACACGGCCCAAAAATAAATTTCATTTGTTCGCTATTTACCGCCCATTTCTCCCATAACTTCATCACAGTGATATATCACGCGAAAGGGAAAAACGTTCCACATGTTTAAAAGAAAATGTTATCGCACGCTTTCCGATATCTTCATCCACACACGCAACATTATTTATATATTTTTTTTACTGAATAATACATTTATCGTAGAAGGGTAAAATAAAATGGATAGCGCACAGAAAAAGGACCCTCATATCTACGGAATTAATAATTTTTTATTTTTTATACTGGAAGGAATATTAAATAAAAAGGAATATGAAAGTGCGAAAAATTGTTTGAAGAAAATATATATTATCCTTGTCCTTCACTATCTTTGTTCATTTATTCTGTTCTTTTTTTTTTATTCCTGTATATGTATTCTTTCTTTACTTTTCTCAAAAATTTCCCGGTTTGGTCCCGATTGCAATCATCAAAAAAAAATCCCGATTTTTTTCCCAGTTATAATATTTGGCGAATAAAACGTCTACAAAATTACATTTTCACGAATATTAAGTAATGAAGGAACAAAAATATTATTTCTAAACAGTTTTTAGTATAAAGAATACTGCAACTATGTAACTTTTGTTGCAGACACTTTTCTGTAGTTCATTTTGTTTGATAAATTAAATTGCCTACTGGCAGATTTTGGAGGATATAATTTCTTTTTACGGGGTAGGGTTGTCAGCACTACGCCCAACACTCTACAGTCATATTAGACAGCGAACTACGGTTTAAAGGGGATTAGGAACCACTACAAACATCCATAGTATGCTGGAACTTGACCCAATCCCTGTAGCACCATACTATACTAAACTAATACTGAAAATATTACTATAATAATAATACCAAATAATACTACAACAAACGCCTTTCGTTTTAATAAAATTCTTTTAAAGATTTGTAAAAGAATAAGGAAAAACTAATCTGTGTGAGATTTAAATCGTTTCTAAAAAATTAATAAATATTTTAGTGTTTTTTTCATTTCACACTCTTAATATTTTATATGAATAGTATAAATGCAGTATAAACATTATAAATAATTTTATTCTTTAAAAAAACCAAATTCAAAATTAAATGCTACTATAATATCAAATAATATGAACTTAAAAGCAGTAAAAATAATTCTTTATGTTCAACAGCTTCAGAAGCTAAAAGGGAAAGCACATTAAATAAAGTGTTAATCCCGGTATAAAAGGGACCCAAATCCCGTAAGGCAACTTAAATATGAAAACAAATAAGGAGAGAGTATTCTTGAATTATTAAGCGGAGAAATATGAAGTCGTTGAATGTAAATTAAATTCTTTTTTCTTTTTATTTTACTTTATTTTTTTTCATCCATATCAAAAACATACAGCTGCCATGCTTCTTCTAAAAAACGAGACGGCGCCAAACAATGCCAGCGTCGCCATGGCAACCGAATTTTCAAAATGGAGTCTTTTCCTTTTTAATCTTTATTGAAGGCAATTCTTGAGCTTGAGTGAAATTCTTTTTGGGAAAAGTAAAGACAGAATACACATACAGGAATAAAAAAAAGAACAGAATAAGTGAACAAAGATAGTGAAGGACAAGCATAATATATTTTCTTCAAACAATTTTTCGCACTTACATATTCCTTTTTTTTTTTTTATATTCCTTCCAGAACGAAAAATATAAAAAAATAATTAATTCCGTAGATATAAGGTCCTTTTTCTATGCGCTATCCATTTTATTTTACCCTTCTACGACAAATGTATTATTCAATAAAAAAATAAATAATAAATGTTGCGTGTTAGGCTGAAGGTATCGGAGAGCGTGTGATAACATTTTCTTTTAAAATATGAAACGTTTTTCCCTTTCGCGTGATATATCACTGTGATGAAGTTATGGGACAAATAGGCGGAAAACAGCGAACAAATGAAATTTATTTTTGGGCCGTGTTACGGATGTTTCTAAACATTCTTGATGTCTGTTTAGAATAAAAAGTTTGCACTTCTGCAAAAAAAGAGGTTGATTGTTTTTGTCTTTTAGAAGTGATTGTTCTTGATAAAAAATGGATTTTTGTTTAAACCTCTTGTATAGTTTTTTTTTTATCGAATGGATGATCCTGTTTTTATTCAGATTTCTTTTTTTTTTTCTCCAGTTGAAATATTTGGCGAATAAAAAGTATAAAAAGTTTCGATTTCACGAATATTAAGTAACAAAGAAAAAATATATTATTTCTAAACAATTTTTGGAATAAAGAATACAGCAACTATGTAACTTTTGTTGTAGATACTTTTCCATTTTATTTGAAATGTATAAGTGGTAATTTTTTTCTTTTTGAAAGATTTTTAGATAAAATTAGAAGATTTAAACAGAAATATGATCCTCTTTAGTATTGCAGTAAGTCAAACTGTGACGTTTCAACAAGGGAATCATGGGATGGCAGAAGACTTTTGTGTGATCCAATCAAATGCCTCTTACAGACAGAAGACATTCTAGATAACCTATCGTGTGCCTGATTCTGCCAATACAGCGATAGTTATAATGAATTAATGTTTATTATGCACTTTGCACTCTTTTTGATTGATCTCCACAAGGTTAAATATTAATTATTTCTTTTACTTACATTTTATTTCATTTTTAGTACATAAATGTAAATAAGTGTTAAATATTATCTTACATCAAACAAACCTGCTTAAAAAGCCCTCGTGTTGTAATAATTATTTATTTATTAAATTTTTTTAAATGCTTCACATTTTGACTAAAAATTAAAACATTTTCTAGGGTTTAGCTTTAGTTTAATAAAATACTGCGCATCTACATACTTGAAAATCGCTTCATTCAATTATTCAAAATTGTTTTCTGTTTGAGTACATGCTAGGAGATCAGATATTTTATTCAATAATGTGCTAACCTATCTTTGCGTTATTATTTTTTTATCCCTACAATATTTATAGTCCAAAAACAAGTTCATTTTTAGAATTGCTCGCAACAAATCAAGTGTTGTTACTGCTAAATAAATGTTACATTAAAATGCTCACATCTATTTGAATATTCATGAACAGAAGTTTTTGGCATGGGTGTAAAAGAAAATGATCAAGAACATTCGTTTAATCACTTTTGCACTTGATTACTACAAAATTGTGAAAAATGAAATAAAATGGAAACAAATATTAAAATATTCATTAATTTAATGAAAAATCACTCATAAAATTTTTCATTACATATATATATATATATGATAAGCAAAATTCTCCACTCTCCCATCTATGAATATTCCAAATTCGATAGCTATAGATGTGAGTTTAAGAAGAGGACATAATATGTGAGAAAACAAAACCATTTATAGGGGAGAACAATTCGTTGAACTTCTCATTGGTTTTTATTGTTAAACTTGCAATGCCGCCTAAGAAAAGAAAATTTTTCACTCAGACCAAAGAGCAGCTCTTAGATCTTTAGAAAGTTAAAGCAGCTAATGCTCTTTTAAAGCATCTCTTAGATGTCGAGGTATCAGAAAATCGCAATCTGTCTAATAGGTCGAAAATAAACAATGCTAGCGCTGAAGAAAGCGAGGATGTTGTCTTGAATAGATGTGAATCTAAATAAAAGAGCTAATAAATTTTATTTTCTAAAGCTACGCAACGCGGATTATATTTGATACATATATATACACGCACTGAGAGCTAAGAGCTGCTTTTTAGGATACCTAAGAGCTGCTTTTTAGGATATCTAAGAGCTGCTTTTTAGGATATCTAAGAGCTGCTTTTTGTTTAGAATCAAATTTGCTCTCATTGAAAAATTCTCTTTTCTTAGGTGGCATTGCAAATTTAACTATAAAAACCAGTAAGAAGTTCAACGAATTGTCCTTCCCTATAAATACTTTTATCTCCCCCGTGTATATAATGTATATAATATAAGTAATAATAATATATATATATATAATAAGGTATATTATTTATATATATAATAAGACCAATTTATTTTAATAATATCTACACTCTTTATGCTACAACGACACTCTTTCAACTATATCTACACTCTTTATACGAAAATAAATGCTTTCAAATAATCTTTTCTATTGCTTTAAATAAATGTAACTTTTTGGTTATTTAACTTAAACAGATATATATATTTACTCGCAACTTCTAATTCAATTCCGTGATAAAGTAAGAGGATTAATTTATTTCATTTGAATGTTTAAAATGCTTCGAAATCCCTTCAGTTGCCACCGAAAGTGGGGGGGGGAATTTTTACGGCTCGTTCGAAATAAATCGCCATTCATTTGGGCTCTGCCTGAAGGGCCTTCCAGTATCGTTATCGAACAAACAAAGTTAGTTTATCGAAATGAAATCGTCTGCAGTGAGTTATTTGGGGAATTAATTTTGCAAGGCAGAGAAGAGGATCTCGTTTCAGCAAACTTGATTAGATTTACTCGAATCTTGTTTTTTTTTTTCTTTTTTCTTTGTGTGTATTGTGTTATTTATTTGTACTAAACAGTTTGCAGTGAGAGTGACAAATTCATTAAGATTATTCTAAATGAATTTTGGAGAATGAATGTAGATTAATTCAAAAGGATATCAGGTTAATTTCACTTAAAAATACATTTCCTTTCAAATGAAGGTTTTTATTTTTTGTGTTTGTTACGTTTTATCATTATTCTCATGTTCTTTTGGAGTATACAGACAAATCACATGATTTCTAATAATCGGTCACTTAATGTGTCTCAAAATAATGCCTACAAGGTTGCTGAAATAATGTTTTATGTATTATAGAATATAGTATTTTAATATAATGATGTTCTCGATTGCAAAACAATATAGAATTATGAAATGATTTAAAGGGTTGAAATTTACGATTCGCTGATAAGATCATTGTCATTTAGAAAAACAAATAATTTTTAAAAAACCTCTTTTAATCCGTAATAATAAAAATTAAATAAACTAATAATAGATAAATGGCCAGCTCTAGTCATATATATATATATTATAATCAACTTTAAGACGGTTTATACTTAGTTAATAAAAAAAGAACAAAAAAATATAATATTAAAAACTAATAAAATTATGCTTAATAAAAATGTTTAATCTACAATAATAAAAATTTAAAATTAAAAAATTAAAAATACTGATAAAATACTATTTAAAATTATAAATACATATAATATACTATATATATATATATATATATCAACATATTTTACAGGGCTTATACTAGTTAATAATAAAATAACAAAAAAGGGTACTATTAAAAACTAATAATATTATGTTTAACAGAAAAATGTTTAATCTATAATAATAAAAATTAAGAATTTAATAATTATGGATACTTATAATATATATATATATATATATAATCGACATGTTTGACTAGGCTCACAATAGCTAAAAAAAAAAAAAAAAAAAAAAAAAAAAGACTGCATGCATCGGCCGGGAATCGAACCCGGGCCGCCCGCGTGGCAGGCGAGCATTCTACCACTGAACCACCGATGCGACGACTAGGTTCGCTGTAGATAATACAGCACGAAGCTATCTAAAAGCAGTTAACCTACTTTTTTCGGATTTTATTTTACTTTGCTCAGTTGCCATAGGATAACGCATCTCAACTTCCTTCATGAAAGAAGTGAATTCAGTTTTGGTTGATAAAAAAAGATTTGAAAACACTAAACAGTTTTGGAGAAGTATTAAATGAAATTGAATCATTTTATAAATTATTTGGAAACTATAACTGATCGCTTTAAAAAAAATATATTTATTGTATCTGAATAGTTTATAAATTATTTGAACAAACTAAAACTAAATCAAATTTTTTACAGTTTTTCTTCAACTTCGAATTAACAAACAGTTAAAATTGTAAGAGGAAAAAAAAATTCAGAAATCTCTTTAATGGACAAAAAAATCTTCCCAAAGAATAGAAATCTGACACTATCATATACAAGCATTTTCCAGTGTAAGAAAAAACGAAGTGTTATTTTTCTAACTGGACAACTAGGCATTAAGAAATGTATGAGATTTCAAGAATGTTTGGTTCAATTTATTGTCACGCTATACTCGTTTTATAGATTGTGTTTCCCATATTTTCAGATCCCACCCTTCCTTCATGTCCCAAAGTATAAACAAACATAATATATACTCCTTTCACTTTGTATATGCTCATAGATTTCCGAAGTTATGCCACCATCTATCAATTTGACATATTTTGAATAGTAGGTTTAATAAATTAGTAAATAATAAATATTCTTTGGATACAATGTCTCTTTTATATCACTATTCTTTCCAATCCGGAAAAATTTAATGCAACTTTCCAAAAATATTGTACGTTATTGATCGTTTTTGGAATTTCCTGATCATTTTAAGAGTTAGAAGTAATATTTTTTTTATACATTTCTTTTTTGTCCTTCAGAAAATGTACTAGTTCCGCTATATTGTTTGAAACAATAAAGCAATACAATGAAAAAATAATATTGATGGTGATTTAAAGATGAATTTTTATCAATGAAGCCAGCCAATCTTCTAATTCCGACTTGTGATTGGCTGACGGGCTATGATGTGAAATTTTAGTATCAAGTTGAAACCTCCGTTAATATAATGTAGTGTTTGAGGATTGAATCGAGAAAAAAAAGGACTACAGTCGCTACATTCTCTGCTTTGAAGGGAGAGTACTGTAACGTCTCGGTCTATACTAGACCTATAACGGTAATGAAGGCCACTTTCTGGTTCATGGGAAAACTTTAATTTTTATTTATAAGCATTGTATGTATATACAGAACTCTGGGTTATTACTAATTATTATTTCCAAAGAAAGGAAAATTAAAGGTAATAATAATTAAAGACAATTAATTTGATTCACAAATGCAGTTCACTCCAAGGCCGGAGATTTTTCAGAGTTGTTGAGTCTACGACTAATCTAATACACCCAATCTGAGCAGACTTTAATTGTCACACGGCGTGATACATGAAACCACAAGGGGCTCATTTTGAAAACAGACGGAAACCTCGGCCTATTCAGTTACTTCACAGAAAAAAAGAGAAAAACAACACTTCTTGTCGATTCGTCGCAGAACACTCTCTCTTCTTTACCAAAAACCTCCTTTTAGTGAAATCCGTCAAGAGGGTCAAGCTTCCCTCACCTCTTACTGGATTAGACACTTTCTCAGCCCATAGTCTATCAACAATCACGATGTAACAACTTATGGTGCAGTCCATCTATAATTGTTTCGACTTGATCCATCTGTAATTGTTTCGACTTATGATGGTCGGACAGACAATCGCTAATTTCATGAGGTCTCATTATCCATAACACTGAATATCTGCTATTAGATTTGAGTTGCAGTTGATGGTTGTTCTTATTAGCACAAAACACTAATTGCATGCAATATAGCTATCCACAAAACTTCTTATCTTGTATCAAATTTGACTGATAAGTTGTTATTAAGTACTTATTAAAGAATATGCATTCCTCTCTCCTGAGAACGAAATGCTACAACTTTCCGTGGGAAAAATGCTTCAATGACAAGCATTGGACGACATCTTCTATAAGCAGTGCTTTTATGTCTATACGAACTGCACACAACTGATAGATGGTTATATGCATCAAAAATGCATGGAAACCCGAATTCAGACTAAGAATAATACGTAAAAGAATTTAAATCCTAGTGTTTACCTACTAATTTATTTTTTAAAAATGAAAATCAAAAACTCCTACAGTGGGGTGGTACCCTCGGATGCCTTTCAGGCCAGGAACCTCTAGTATTTTGCTAGTCCTACCACCCTACAGTTACACCACTGCCCATCACAGTAGAAGGGCACGTCCTTCACAAGTATAAATGATTTCAATCGGGCAGCATGGGAAACATAGGCATCAAGACGAGTGGATTGTCTAACAACGTGGCAGCAGGAGCCAACTCCAAATGGAGCTCCACCTCCACCAATGCAGTTAGGAAACCTCTTGACCTAATCATTCACTTTCGATGCCCTTACAGGGGTCTGTGACTAGGCATCTTTCTTCTACTAAGCATTATTTGGCAGGGCAGCTCACTCTCTCTCCTTCTTTGCTCCTCGTCCTCCGTCTTCAGTCTTTCAGTCAATTCACCATCCATTCTCTCTCTCTTTCATTTCTCTAACATCTTTGTTTTTAGTATGTCTTTTCAGACCACCCGCCCCTTCATCCATTATTCCCTGAAATTTCCTCATAAAATCCGCCCCTGGTCCTATAGGCCTTTTCATCGTTGGAGGATGAATGCCGACACTTAATCAGGTAGAAGAGGCGGTAAATCCTTTTTGTACCTTTTCCCAAAACACGTGCTTATCAACATATCAGCTGCCAAATAAATCTGTTTCCGTTAGGAAGTGACCCCCCCCATCAATAAATTATGCGATCACAAATAATTCTTAACCACCTAGCGCTTTGAAGTTTCACATGGCCCCGCCAATTAAAACATCGCACAGAGATATCCTTTTCAGTCGTAGTTGCAGCAAAAGACCTGCTTCCTCCGGGAACTGGGCATCCCTTTGAACAGATCGAATCCACATCCAGTAAGGGATAGTGACCAACAAATACACCCTTCCAAGAATCACACATAAAATATACCACCACAATACATGAATTATATATAATTACAAACAATTTTACTTTAATACAAATAATATTTATAAATAAATAGTGACAAGACAAGTCCACCCAGCGACAAACCAGTGTAAAATCAGTTCGCGTGAACTACTCATTGTCTTGTTCTCTTGGCTGGAAAGCGGCTTTATACACATTGTCACATCGAATCTCTTCATTTCAGGAAATAGGGACTACAACAATGCCTCCAACGGATTCAAACCTCAGCTCTCCTGCAGCTGTGCATATTGCCATTGAGCACTAGTGGAGCCAAAAGGTAGGCTAGAACACAGCCACATTTACAGTGAAGAAGTACTACATCTTGATTTGAACCTATAACCTTTCACATGCTAAACACACACCTCTATCATTTGGAGGTCAATTGGCTGATGGTCAATTGGCACTCTGACCATTAGCACTCTAGTCCCTTCCTCTTCCTCTAACCCTATGGAAGCATATGTCCGTCTAACACATTTATCATGCCCATTCCCGGCGTGATTATGGAAACTACCGGTTCGGTATCACTTGTCGAGTTTCAAAACAAACATTCTTGTTTCGAAATTTGTTATGGCCCATTGGCTATAGTTCTGGCCATTGGCCTAGCCATTCTGGCACTACCACCACTACTACACCACACCACATAACTGTGCCTAGAGCTGAATTGCCCCTTTACAGTATGGGAATGATGTGGGTGAGAAGAAATCTGATTGAACTCTGTGACGCTTTACGATCATATGAGACGGGACCTACGGCATAAAGTGGATTCCAAACCACTACAAATATCCATGGCACCGCTGGGATTCGAACCCAATAATTGTGGTACCGACCTAGCCACTCGGCCATCAGGCCCCATCCACATTAAACTGCAGGTTCATATCTAATTAGCCTAAAGTGTGCTAAAAAGGACCGCAGAGCGACAAACCAAATCGCTTGGCTATGACAGCGAAACCTCCATTATAGACAAGTAAATGTTTATAGAATTACGAAAGTAGTTTCTTTTCAAAATTTGAAATGCAAATTTGCGGCCATTGAAATAAAGATAACAAAAGTTGACAAATATCTCTGGAGAACACACATGTGACCTCCCAACAAAGGTGCACTCGCTCTCCTGAAACCGCTATTATTCTCCCGAAACCATTGTCCCCGACGACACCTTGCTTCCTTGAAAAGGCCCCCACCAGTGATTGATGAGCCTCGTCGAATCACCATTCGTCAAAGCGGGAGCTATTTCCAAAGGCATTAATTCGTCCTCCCCTCTAGATTGATGCGCCATTTATACAACAAATCTTGGCGCCTGATGAATTAGACCATTATTCTTCGTCCAATTCTGATGAGTCTGCTTGGCTGGATGGAAGGATTAACATGGATCGCCGATACCACTTAAATACTTCGCCAGGAAGTGGATTTCTGTATAATTTCAATGGTCTCGCCATCGTAATTACGTTCACAAGAGGGATTCCAGTTGTGCTGATGGCGCTGGAAAATGATTCCAAGTTCGTTACCTGGCCAAATTTCCTTTTGAATCCTGTTTAGATAAAGGTAATAACTGACTAACAAAGGAGATTTAATCGATTAACTTCGGATGCATCGATTTGTCTTGATAGTTGTTGAACGACGTAATCATTTGCTAACATAATACGTGATTAGGCTTTGTTCTTTTCTGGGGGCCTTTGTTAGAACTATCGGACGGAGTTGTTAGAAGTTTTATCAATTGTTGTCAGCAAAATGCGACAGTTAATATTCCAGTTAGATTCAGATTTGTTCTGAATAGTGAAATCGGATTAGTTGCCGATTTGTCGATTAATGAAATTAACAATAGAATTTCAATTGATTTGGATTTTAGTTTTGATTATATCTTCGTATGGTGTACAGTTAATAGCTTTCTTTAATATATGTATTACTAATTATATGTAATATTTTTAATACAAACTGCTTCTGATTTTTCACTATTACAATGTAATTTGAAATTTTAATAAATTCATCTATCTAATTGAATTTAAGGGGTCTGATGGCTGAGTGACTAGGACTCTGGAGCTCGCAGCCACAGGCTTCGGGTTCGAGTCGCAGGCTGTGCCATGGATGTTTTTTGTGGTTCGGAACCCACTTTAGACCGTAGGTCCCATTCTAATATAACTGTAGAGAATTGCTCATAGGACTGACAACCCTAACCCGTAAAAAGAAAAACATATCCTGTCTCGAAATCAGCCAATAGGCAGATGGCCTTGGCCCAATATGGGGCTGTTGCGCCAATGAGGATGATGAATTGAATTTAAAGGTTGTGGGTTGTGCAGCTCTAGATTGTAACTGGGTGTGGTTGGATTGAGACTTGAGACACAGGTTTCAGAACTTACAGCTTTATTTACACGCACACAAACACTACATACACACAATTACCTACAGACAATATTTAACACGTTTAAAAATATATACTTATAGATTCGTGGAGGGATTCCACTTCTAATCCAAAAACCAGATACTTAGGTTTGCGCGGAATATATTGCCTCTCTGGATGAGAGTCTGCAGGCCAGCTGTTACACAGAGCTGTGCTAAATATATTTCCTCTAGGGATGAGAGATTACAAATAAATACAAGTTTAAAAGACTACAAGAAAACATTTCTCAACAGAAGCAAATCTGGTAATGCGCTGTATCAGACGTTTCTGAGCGGCAGCGCCGGTTGTGCTGTACTTCCTCTCGGATGAAAGTCTCGAGGCCATCTGACCATTTCTCTCGAACGCCACATGGGACACTCTTGCAGTGCTCAGGAAGAAGCATGATTAGAAAGTTTGTTAAATTCAGAATGGATTTGTTGACAAAAGGGAAGCAATATTCTTACTAAAAATCGCTTGTTGTTGTTTGTTGTTGCTGTTTCTTATCCCACTTGGCTGGCCAAGCCCACGAGCCCATATGGACTCATGATTGAAGGGGAAGGAAGCAGCTTCTGTTGTGATGGAGCACCCGTAGGTAGAAGCCTGACTTTTGCTCCGTGACGCTCTTACAGTCATAGAAGACCGGGACCTACGGCTTAAAGTGGATTCCGAACCACTACAAACATCCATGGCACCGCCGGGATTCGAACCCGAAACCTGTGGCACCGAGCGCTAGACACTCGGCCATTCAGGTCCCAAATTTGTCAACGGCACGCAGTGTTCCCAGGTGGTCACCCACCCAAGTACTGACCGCGCCCAATGATGCTTAACTTCGGTGATCTAACGAGAACCGGTATATTCAGCATGGTACGGCCATTGGCTAAAAAATATGAAAGAAACAAACGAACATTTTTCATTTTCTAAGAGTTCAAACGAATATATTTCCATCAGTATTCTTTTGATATATTTCTATTAATACATGATATGCATAATTATGAAATAATGAATGATAATAGTTATGACTATTTACAACTAAAGGAATACATAAATTACGTTATCATCATAATAAATAGTAATTAATCTTTTCTAGGAAAGCATGAACAGAATGAACAGCTCTTGACAATAGCAAAAGCTGTTCATCCGGTTCACAACTGTTCATCTTATTTACAATTATTCATGCCCGATTCGTGACTCAGTGGCAACGCGTCCAGCTGGTGAGAATTAGGGCAGCGGTTCAATCAGCTGAAAAATTTCAAATATTTTTTGCTTCAAATTTTAATTCAAATTTTGCTTTTTGAACTTCAAATATATTCGGCGGCTTTAATATAGACATTGTTTCAAAAAAAAGAGTAACTTCAATGGTGTTTGTGATATTCAGCTCTTGCCTCGATACGCGGGGTAGTTCGCACTGAAAAGTCCTCCCAGAAGACACTGCCCTCCTTTTTTAGCTTCACGGAGCCAAGTCAGACTTCTACCTACGGGTGCTCCATCACAATAGAAGCTGCCCCCCTTCTGTCCCCCTTCCATGAGACCCCATGGATTCTTGAATTTGGTCTAGATGTTATTGTCTGCGAAGTGGGATAAGAAAAAAAAAATGTTTATTCTGCTCAATACTAATTGCATAAAATATTTTCTTATATTACTTTAAATACGTGGTTTTAAGCACTTTTTGACGTATAATTTCGTATTTGAAATTGAAAAAAAAAAATTAATACAGTAAAAAAAAGTTTCATAAGCAATATGTCTAGAAACAAGTAACATAAAAAAAAAAATTTTTAAGTCAATTCCTTCTTTTTTTTCACTATAATGCAGAAAGTCCTTTATAAGTAATTTTCATTCATTTTTTAAAGTTTATCTGGCGCCATCTATTGGTAGATAAATGCAATTTAAATCTAAAAAAAAACTAAAATTAATTAATCAAATTTAATTAATGAATTAATATTTGAAAAAACTGTATTAACATCAAGTGTCATCCACTACAAGTTAAAAAAAAATGTATTTGAACTTGTGTGGATGAATAAAAAGCATTTTATTAATGATTGAAAATTTGAACAAGATATATATAGGGAGAGTGTGAGCTAATAGAAAGAATTGAAAAATAATGCTTAGTTCAAATATAACTAAACATAATTTTTTTTTTTTTTTTTTTTTTTTTTTTTTTTTAAGTTACTGATGTACTTTACAGTAAAATACATTTAAGAAAATAAATCCAGAATAGAAAAATTTTAAGTTTCAATTTTAATAAATTTTCTTTAAAATTTCTGAAAGTGCAGAGAAAACTTGTAACCTGTACCTGTACTTTATAACCTGTCCTTTAAAATATTAGTTCAGCAAATACAATATGAGGTTATAAAATTTCACATTAGAATAGGAACAAAGTTTCACTAAGGGATTCATATACATGTAATCACCATTTACCTGTAAGTTTTTTTGATAATATGGGACAACTTTCCTTAGATCTCTTACATAGAGTTCTAAGGAAATATTCGTAAATAATATTATACGTCAACATTAAATTACAGCCCAAGATACGTACGGACAGCCCAAGATTTCAACAAGGTCAATACTGATGCTTTTAAATTTCTTGTGGTCAATAGGAGCAAGGTCGGGATAACAGAAATTGCCAGTTCCGATCAGAAATCTTTAAAAGTTGCTTTCATTATTATCCTTCTTATAATTAATTGTTTTGATTATATTCATGTATAACATTAAATCGTTTAAAAAAATATTAACATTTCAAAATAATGAGCATTTAATGTTGACGTAATACAGTAACTATTAACGTAATACAGTAATTATTAACGTAATACAGTAACATAATCATATCGTCCGGTATTTTTTTCTCCCTAGCGCGCATGCTCATAGGAAATTGCGCATGTGTATCTGTAATAATGTTTCCTATGAGCATGCGCGCTAGGGAGAAAAAAATACCGGACGATAAAAAAATTTTATGGAAAAACTCTCTAATATCGTAAATATTAATTTATGTTTATTAATATTTACGATTATTTACAGAGAATTTGCAGAAATTCATTATTTGTAAGACTGGTGAAAAGGGAATGATGAGAAAATGACGTTAAAAAATAAATTAATGATGTAAAAAGGGTACATTAAATTATATAAAAGGATACATTAATTCTAATTTGATAATATCGCTGTGTCATTTTACGCTAAAAAGTCGCCATATAAAAATCTCAAAACATATATTTTTTTATTATTTTGTCCTATTTACCAAATGCAAATTAACCTGTATCAATAAATAACAAATATCACAATTTGTGAACAACCCCTTAAGGGCATCCATTCTCCACCAGGTGGCAGCACTTCGCTACTCGAATTCCTCTACAAATGACCTTGTCAGGTGAGTGTTTTCTGTCTGCAGCAGTGAAAATCTTCGAATAACAGAACGGGGGGAGGGGAGCGGAGAAAGGGGTGCACGAGGAGGGCTTCTGCATAAACTTTGTTATTTTTTTCCCCCCCTTCCGTCGCCGCAGGGTAATCGTTTCCAAACATCGCATTTAAACTTTATGATTTTGTTTCACTATTTTGTTACACAAGCGCTGATTTATTTGGAAAAAGGAGGGAGAGGAGAGGGGTCGTAAGGGGATGGACGAAAAAGGCAAAAAGCAGGGGGGAGGAGGGGGGTGCTCTTGGCTGCAAGAGATTTCGTTCGTCGATTAGAGGAAGAAAAATATGGTTCTCTCTCTCTCTCTTCACTGGAATAATTATTCGTGTCGTAATGGCCAGAATTTATCGCTTCGTTAAAATCACTAGAGGGGGGAAAGGAGGAGGGAGGGGGTGGGGGGTTAATGCTGCAGACGATTCTGCTTAATCTGTAGCGGGTGCTTGAAGGTCTGTAAAAGTATCGTCAATGGTTGAAAGGAGGAAAAAATTGGAATGTCTAGTATGTAATAAAAAGTTAATTTCTTAAAAGTGTAGTTTTTGAATGGTGCTTCATATTTTAAAGCTTTGGTACGCGTTTTTGAGATAACGTTTATTTATTTATTTTTATGTAAATATTTAAAGCTTGCACATTAGTTGTCTCTCGAGTATAGTTTCGCTAAGGTGTAAATTACATTATATAAATTTCTATAAAATTATCCTTTTCTTGTAGTAGGTCCTTGCGTTAAGATCATTTACCTCTAAGGTTTATAGCAGATCTAATGATAGAAAAATCCTATATAGCATGGCCCTTTTTCTCACGGGTAGAGTTTTGGCATTTCCTTTCCAGAAGAGAGGAATGTATATTCTTTGACAAGTACATAATAACAACATATCACTCAAATTTGATAGCAGATAAGAAGTATTGTGGATAGTTATATTTCATGCAATTTGTGTTTTGTACTCATGAGAACAACCTGTCACTCAAACCTGATAGCAGATAGTCAGTGTCATGAATAATGAAACTCATGAAATTAGCGATTGTTGTGCGACCTTCACAGGTCGAAACAATTATAGGTGAAATCCATGAGTAGTCGCATCGTGATGGGTGCTAGATCATGGGCTAAGAAAATGTCTACTCCAATGAGTAGTAAGGGAAACGACCCCCTTGACGGATTTTATTAAAGGGAGGTTTTTGGAGAGGAAAAAGAGGGACGACGACAAAGACGACGAGTCGACAAAGAGTGTTGTATTACACTTTTTCTCTGAAGTGATTGAACAGGCCGGAGTTTCCGTCTGTTTCCAAAGTGAGCCCTTTGTGGTTTCGTGTATCACGCCTTGTGATAATTCAGGTCTGCCTCAGACCACATATTAGATTCGTCATAGATTCGAGAACTCTAAAAATCTCCGTCCTTGGTGTGAACTGCACTTGTAAATCAAATTTAAATCTTTAATTTAATTATTTTTTTTTAATAAATAATAAATTGTATTAACCCAAAGTTGTATGTATATTTAATGTTTGAAGATAAAAATTAAACTTGTTCCCGTGAATCTGAAAGTGGTCCTCTTCTTGAAGCCGTTATAGGTCTAGTATAGGCCGAGAAGGTACAATAGGATTGTTTTGTATAGACCTATTTATGTAGATAAAATCTATATAGATATTCTCTTACATAACATCTACAAGTGGAAACAAGCTCTTAAGAAATGATTTATAGTGAGGAAAGTCTAGAAAATAATGTCAAAATTACCATATCTACTGCAAGCGTTTTCTCTATCTTTATAAATAACATTAATTAGAGAAATCTTTTCCTCAAAAGAATCATGACAAAGCTTCAGTTGGTAACTGGTAAGCCATGGCCTGGACTACAAATTTATTTAAACAAGATTTTTTTTTTTTTTTTTTTTTCAATTTATAATTCTGCAGTATAAATTTTTATTTATTAAAACATTGAAAATTATAATAAAATAGTTTTTGATTACAACTGTAACTATGCTTCCTCCTACTCACTGGCAAGAGCGCCCCTGTGGCGTTCAAGAGAAATGGTTAATTGGCCTCGAGAATCTCCCCGAGTGGAAGTATAGCGCAACCTGCACACGCGCTGAGAAACGTTTAGTTTATAGTCTCTCATCCCGAGAGGAAATATATTTAGCGCCTCCCGGCGTATTAGTTGTCCTACAGACTCTCACTCGGAGTCGCACACCTTACGCATAGTTCAGTTTCGCGTTTTCAGTTTAGAAGTGGAAATCATCCACGAATCTATAATTGTCTGACTTTAAATTTGTTAAATATTATGTGTCTCTAATTGTATGCGCGTGGTGTTTGTGCGTGTGTAAATACAGCTGTCCATTTCTTCTGCACGCCAGGCGTTCTTGCCAGTGTGTAGGAGGAAGCACGGTTACAAACATAAATAAATGATGAGGTGCTAGTGTCCTTCACAATGGGAAAAATATATCGATCATTTACTTCAAGAAAGAAATGTGTGTTAAAATATGAAATATGGCAGCATTATTTATGAATTAACAATGATGCTAAAATATAGTTCGTCAGGCAACTCAGGTTTATGAACAAAAAATGGTCTGATTCAACTATTAATTACGGATTTAATTAATTTTCCAAATCTCATGTCAATATTTTATAAATTTTCCTTTCATTTGCGTCATAACGTAACAAACAAATAGCGTGCTGTATGGCTGTTTTTTCGAATAGTAACCGTAAATGCCGAAATTGGAAAAAAAAATTAATAATAATCATAAAATTTTTACTGCCCCTCCCATTTAACAACATCGCTTGTGCCTGAATGTTTATTCTTTTATTTATTGTTTATCTTATTTATGCTTTTCACAGTTCTTGAAAAGCCAGAATTTTTTCGACTTTCCATAATTTTCTGGTCCTTTAAAATCATTGATTTTTTTAGGTATCAATTATGCCAAATATTGAATTATTCAATTATGCCAATACGAATTTCAACTTTGTTAAGTAAAAAAAACGCATCAAAGTAAACCTCTACTTTAAAACAGTTTTTTTTTACTCCAATCCTTACAATAACTTATGCGGCCTGATAGCCGATGATTATCGCGCTAGATGACAAGGATGTTTGTAGTGATTCGGAATCCACTTTAAACCGTAGGTCCCAGACTAATGTGACTGTAGAGCATTGGGTGTAGGGTTGACAACTCTATCACGTAAAAAGAAAACTTCTATTTCCGAATCTGCCAGTAGGCAGATGGCCTTGGCCCATCATAGGCCTGTTGCGTCATTGAAGAACAGTTAGCTATAATGCTACAATTATTATATTTCTATTTGCCCAATATCTGATTTTAAAAAGTAAAGTTTAGCTATCAAACATTTATTTTTTATTATTTAAAAATTTATTTTTAAGATTTTTATTAGAAACATATTTATATCCGCCTTTTAATTTTTTTTTATTTTATAATGTAAAAAAGCATATTTATCTTTTAAATAATAACATTTTATTATTAAATATTATTTTTTCCTTAACATGTATTTCTGAGGAATCATTCATAATTGTGACTGTCGAAAGAAAACATTTTATTGGAACAAGAAATTGAAATCGGAATAGTAAAAAAATAATAATAAAAAAATAATAATAATAATTTAAAAAAAAAAAAAAAAAAAAAAAACCTTAGATCGTGGCTAATTGTGCTCCAAAATTCCAAAAATTTAAAGCTTCCAGGTTCCGTATATTTCCTGCTACATATTAAGGAAATTAGTCTATCTCTTTTCCAAAATATTAAATTTTCTACCTGTCAAATAAGCGTGCTTATACAATTCATATGATCTCGGTAAGCAATATTTAAAAATAGCATATTTAGGGGACTGATTATATGACGATTTCTTGAGGGGGAGGGCGGGAGGGGTCGAACTTGTTTCGGCAGAATTTCCAAGAATTTCATTGCTAACCACAAACAAACACAATCGCCCCTGATTTTGTTCCGGAATTTCTGATAATTCCGAAAAGGTAATACTATCGGAATTTCTAAGGAATATACTGTCGGAATTTCTAAGGAATATACTGTCGGAATTTCTAAGGAATGTACTATCGGAATCTAAGGAATACTATGAATTTCATTGTTATTTACAATCACAATCCTAGACAACTGACTTCTATGATGATTTGAGTTTTGTTGAAGCTCCGTGGCTGCGCAACAGCCATTAGCTTCTATCTTGGATTGTCCATTGGAAAGATGAAAGAGCATTGCCGGGGAAAGAAAGCGGTGAAGACTAAAAGGAATCTTGCCCAAATACTAAAAGAAAGTTTAATAGAGTGAGGTTGTTTTTTTTTAATTAATATTATTATAATAATAAGTGATGAAAGTAATTGAAATACATGGGAGAGAAATAAAACGAACGAGTAACTGTCCAGGGAAGAGAGCAGACATTAATTAGATTTGTTGAGGAAAGAGGAAAATCCATGCAGAATGACGAATAATTTATCTTCTTTGGTGGTGGCAGCTTGAAGGTTATTAAACATGGTTAACTGACTTCTAGGAAAAGAACCTTCTTTTCACTGAGAGTTTTAAGCGATTAAGTAATGCCAAAAACGACAACCTTAATTGTCTTTAGTATCTTTAGAAATTTTGCTTTTCAAACCGGGGTTTGGGTTAGTTTGTCGCACAACGATCAATTTTTTTTTTTTTTTTTTTTTTTTTTTTTTTTTTTTTTAACACACTTTAGGATAATTAGACAGGGACCTACAGTTTAAAGTTAATTCTGAACCACTCACAAACATCCATGCCACTGGCAGGATTCGAACCTGAAGCCTGTGGTACCAAAGTTCAGAGCCCTAGCCAATTGACCAACAGGCCGCTTTGAAACCGGCGGTGTGTAAAAGTGTCTCGCTACAATAATCAATAGTCAAAGAGCCTTATAGGAGTTTTCAGTCTTTTCTTCTATACCACATGCAAATGCGAGGCAGTTACCCTTAAAAGTCCTTCAGTAAGGTACTGACATCCCCAATACCCATCGGTGGACTGTTCATGGCATACATGAGGTCCACCTATGTTCCATTCTCCCCTTTCGAACTGGTAGGGGCTACATAGCCCTAGTTACAGGATGACGTGGGGAAAAAAAAGTATGTTTAGAAGCGACGTACACATTTTACAAAATCATTCTTGAAGAATCAGATCATCACAAATTTGGCTCATGAGCTATTTTACTGATGTGTAAGGTACTGCACAATGCCAACTTATGTTGTCCCCAATTATAGTTGGAAATTCCTCATTTAACAAACGGAAGAAATTCTTTGAAGAATTGGAAATTCTTCATTTTATATGTGTCTATTGTTATTGATCCGTACTGTTTACATCTGTAGCTAAGAGTGTTCGAATTTATGCTGGCATTGTCATGGTTAAGAAAGAATTGAATAAACGTTGATTTTATATTACGATAGTGGGCCTGAATGGCCGAGTGGCTAGCGCTCTGGCGCTTGGTATCACAGGTTTCGGGTTCGAGTCTCGGCGGTGCCATGGATGTTTGTAGTGGTTCGGAATCCGTTTTAAACTATAGGTACCGGTCTAACAGGATCGTAGAGCGTTGCGGAGTTATTGTTACTCCGCGTCTGTAGCTTATCTTCAAGGTACACGCCCCTTCTGGATAGTGCTAAGTGAGTAACGTCGGTGCAGCGCTTGCCTTAAGGCATCAAAGACAACTATCTATGTGTTTGCCAGCTGCTTTAGAACAATATATACATATTTGTATTACGATTGTTCCTTTATTAAGAGATGCACACATGAAATTTAAGAATCAGAGCAAAGATATATATTTATGAATTTTTGTTGTTTTGTAAGCAGAATTTAAATTTTGAAAAATTAAAATTTATTACAACTCACAGTTTGAAAATTGTTAATTTTATATGTGTTCATTGTTATAATATATCCCTACAGTTTATACGCATTTTTATGTATCCTTTGAATAAATTTTATTCATTAAATATTGAAATAAAAATAACACATAAATTTCAGAGGAATAGAATGTTTTATTCAACAGATTCACCTACGTATACAACAAATATACCTACATCTACTACAACAAATTAATAAGGCATTGGCCCACTTATGCAAGCCCTGTACGACGTAGTATTAATTCATAAACGGAGATTCTCCAATTTTCAACTATCAAACTATATCAATGAAATTCTTAAAAGATTATAGGCGCCTATATTAATTAGGCTAAGTGTGCCGTATTGGGAAAATACTTGAGGATTTAACTGATCAGAGAAGTGTTTTGCTGTACATACTCAATTAATAGAGTCGTGTCCAACAAGCATCATCCTGTTAAAATAAAGTTTTCAATTATGAGAAAAACAACAGGGCTTAGAATATCAGTGCTACACTGCAAAGAGGGAGCCTGAATGGCTGAGTGTCTAGCGTTAGGGCCACAGATTTCGGGTTCGAATCCCGGCGGTTCCATGGATGTTTTTAGTGGTTCGGAATCCACTTTAAGCTGTAGGTCCCGGTCTCATATGATTGTAGAGCGTCACGGAACTAAGTCAGACTTCTACCTACGGTTGCTTCATCACAACAGAAGCTGCCCCATTTCCTTTCAGCCACGAGTCCATACGGGTTTGTAGGCTTGGTCTAGATGTCTACCAAGAGGAATAAGAAACAACAACAACACTGTAAAGAATGATAACCTAAGGAATCCAGTTGGAACGAAATGGCACCCCAGACCATATTCCCGTTTGTCGAGCTGTGTGGCTTGTAACAGCCAAGTCGTTAAACCAGCGCTGTCCTGGACATCTCTAAACATATCATCATTTAGAGATGTCCAGGACATCATCGCTGGATCGGGATCATCGGGACTCATCGATGTAAGCAATTCTATTTCAATCAATAAAAGTACGAATCCAACACTTTTTCAGTCACGATAGTGGGTGTATACGGGTGGTGGTGAATCAGCACAAGTGGTCTCTGAGTAGCCAATTAATGATCTTTGCTGTCTCTGTAATTCCAATAACTCGTGTATAATGACGAATCCCGTTTTGGGAGAGTCACTTGTACGATCGTTCTGTCATTCTGTCTGTTCTACGTTGACTATTGAATTTTGCTAAAATTCATTTCTTCTTGTTATATAGTCGAATGGTAGTTTCAGTCCAATGCTACCTCAGTCAAGCGTTTCTTTCATTTGCTCTCTCTTCAGCCTAATCGCACGTCCTTTCACAAATGGTAACCTATGCTTATATTGTGCTCTAACCCATGTGCGAGCAACTGGCACTCTCAGAGTGAATGAGCAGAATCAAATTCGGATATAAATCAACCTATAGAATTTGGAATTTATCTTCTTTTATACACTATACACATCTTTAGTTACGATGCTCTGGAACTCCAGCTATTCATAAACCACCAAAGTTTAGTTATTGGCTTATTAGGCATGCGAAATTTCGTTACAACCAGAGTGCTCTTTCATGGTCAATTGTTTCCTTTAAAGTGTTCTATGCTACAAGTATTCCCTTTACTCAAATGTACATCAGCACAGGATTATTATTTTTAACTTAACTTTAATTATTTCTAATACATTAATCCTTGTTGGAAATAAGATGGCGACATGAGGTTGAAGGACAAATAACAATTATGTGTCATTTCTCTTCAGTATATAAAACCTTTAGATTCTTTGCTGAGGATGCTCTCTCTTAACTTATAACATATATGTTTAAAATAACAAATAACGTTACAAAATTGTATTATAAGACGTAATACACAATTACCGTGTTCATTCGAATAGATGCGAAACGATGCAATCAATATGGTATGCTAGGCAGGTATTCTTCTGTACCCTGAATTCTGCAATTCTCTGCGGTAGGGCAGAAGCAGAGAGGATATACCAAGTTAAAGGAGTATCCCAGAAAATTTAATTCTCATACCTCCTGTAACAAATTTATACAAAATTACAGATTGTAAATATAAGCCGATTGTAAATAAAAACTCAAATTAAGATTGTGATCGTGGCTCAAAATTGCCTTAAAAAAAGGTAAGCAAAGGGCTCAGCATTGGTTAAAATTAAATTGATAAAACAAAAATGATCATAACAATAAAATGAAAAGAAATTAAGTTTAATAATCTAAAACTCCTGGTAAATTAAGGAATCGTTTGCATAATGCGATTGATGCAAGTATGAAAAAGAAGTAGAAAAGACATGGGGAGGTTTCCTAGTGCAAAAACTATTCAATTGTTGATCAGGGGTTGTATAGTAGGAACAGTACGGATAGTGCTGTGATCTCAGCGGAGTCGTTTGGCATTGGGGAAATTAATAAAGCTGTGATTATCAATTGCGTGAGGTCTCTTCTTAGAAATAGGATTGTTATTGTCGTAATTTGGATTAGCATGGAGAGCATCGTTATTAATATTTGGAATGCTGTGCTGAAAAATTTTAACATGTTACTCGGCAGTTTAAAATTAATCAGAGTGTCGGTCTCGCTCGAGAATTGCCAACCGTAGCAAGACATAACTGGTGACAAAGCAAGGCAACTCAAACCATTGGACTCTTCTCATCACCAAACTGTCTTACCGCATCGTTGCATTGTGTCAAGCAGTACTTCTTTCAAGCACTGTTGTATTCCGTAGCTTATGAGTAGAGGTTTTTCAGATTTTGACAAAATTCCTGAAGACGACATTATTATTTTTTCAAATTTTTTAATTTTCCAATAAGTCTTCACGCGCCACTGTTAAAACTCCGCCGTGCCACACTTTGTCACGCTTGCCGTTCGTTGGCAAACCATGAGTTAAGTGGTATATTTGAAGAACAAATGCTTGCATTTCAAAGCTAGTTTTCAAAATAAAGGCAGAAATATTAATATCAGTTTAAATTTTTTGCTTAACTAGATAATATGAGATGATTGAACCTAATCCTTGAAGTTTAACTGAACAATTTTCAAGGAATTAAACTACAAAAATGCTACGACTGAAAATGAGAATCGTGGACTTGTTTAGACGCACAAAACGATTCCTTATATATGATTTCATTAAATATTGTGTTTTTTTATTGACGAGTTAAATAAAACAATTCATTATCCGTTAATAAAAAAATCAACAAATCCGTAAAATCAACAAATTATTAATTTTTTGCAAACTGGCATCATTGGTTCCATAAGAAGTTTATATTTTGTTGATCATGCGAAAGTGCTTGTCGGTGCTGTTGGGTTTTTTTCTTTTCTTATAATGAACTGTAAACATTCCATGTGTTTGGATTTTATGTAAATTTTTTGAATTTTCCGTCAACTTTTGTTCTTTTAAAATATTCACGATTACCTTGAGTATGTTATTTTATTGATCACTCTCACTGTTTCCACAATGATAAAATTAAAGCGGCAATTTAACGAACAATTAAATTCTTTTTTAGGTACTGAATATTTGTCGATACTATTGTAATATATGTGCTGAACTAGCAATATTAAATCAACATTTGAAATGGCAAATCATTATGATATACCATCCTGGTAAGCATTTATTTGTTACTTATATATATGTTTAGATAAACGGTTATCGCTAATGTTTATTTTAAAGACTAGGCACAATACTTCTTTTTAAAGTATTTTTGTCTACTATTTAAATTTTTTTCTTATTAAGAATAATTATTTATTCTTTCACTTATTTTAAAAGGTTTTTTTATTGAATTGTTAATCAAAGATAACTAATTTCTTATGCGGTTCTGTATTAGATAAAAACTGCTATTATAGTGTCTAAACATAAGTATCTTTTCGATTTTGTGCTGAGAAAGTTCCTAAATTTTAAATGAGGCTGTTAAAAGAAACAAATGTAATTTAAACACATAATTTCACATGCAATCTTCAGCATAACAAAATGTTTTATTCATGAAAATTCCTTTAAAAATGTAACAGTCCTTTAAAATGAATATAAGTTAAACAGAAATTTGTACCTAGGAATGGAAAAACTTACGATGCAAGGATCATTTTAAACAAATATTCAATGTTTACTGCTTGAGTAGTTTTGTAAAACTCTGCCAATTTGTATGCTGTTTAACTTTTTATGTTGACAGTAAATAAGTTTCCAAACATCATGAAGTAAGGCAAGATGTCTTGTGAGGGCAAGCTAGTTTAGGGGATTTTTTTTCTTCAGAGACTGTACATAGTTTGAATTTGATTACGCTGCACTAGTCAATGAAAAAATTTATGTAAAATCACTGTTTAGGATCTGTTGGTCTTTTTGGGGTTTTTTTTGTATGTCAACTTTGCAGCAAACAATAGCTCATGTTTCTAACTGAAATGCATCTCTACCAAGAGAGTAAAGACACGTTTTTTCTGCATATTCTCTTTCCTTGTTAGATTACAGAATGGGGGTGGAACAAAACCAAGAAATTTTAACAATTCCGTTTGTCAATATGCAGATTACATATTCAGCAGCATCTTAGTTTGGGCGACCTCTCTCTTCCAATATTTGGTCTACCCTGGGCTTTATATGAGCCCTCACTTTGACTCGTCCATTTAGCACAAACAAAAATTGTCAAAAAAAACAATGATCCTTAAACTATAATTTGGCCAAAAGTGTTACTTATAAAAACTGTATTATTATTACTGTTAGTTGTGATAACTTTTTAAATGAGAAATTAGTCATTAGAATAGGTTCCTTCAAGGTAAATTAATAATTTAATAAAAGTAAATTATTAATCTACTTTGAAGCAATCAAAGTTATAAAAGGGACAACTCGAATGCTTAATATGAGAGAAATTTTGAGTTCTTTGACCAATAAGATAATAAAGGGCTTGTATATATCTATCAAGAAAGCACATATTAAAAAATATATTGAAATATTTGATTGAGTAACGGTTTGTCATTCACCATTAGCTATATTATGGCACATTTGTAGCAGATTCAGTATTACTCAGGGTACACTTTAGAGGAAAAAGTGTATACTGTATCCATATTAGGGAAAGAGTAGTTACCTGGTCATTTTTTTAAAGTATTTGGTTTTTTAGCCAGGCTGATAGCAGTGAAGTTTCTTACTTAAATGCATAACTGCCTACTATTTTAATTTACTCTTAAACAATAGTTCTAGTTAATCAAACTCATAACCTCTTCCTCCCAGTGGCCATGTTTCAACTCCCATTGATTCTTTAACCAGTCAAGGAATGGATTGGTAAAATGTAATGTAGTTTAAGATTGGCTAACAATATTTTGAAAAAATTTAATTTGTAGAATATTATAGATGAGATCTAAATGTCTTTCAGTATAATAGTCAGAAAGTATTGGCCTTTCTCTTTTTAAAATTAAATTAGTCACAACTTGGGAAACCATACTAAATTTTAATCAATGATGTTAAGCAGATATTGAAATTTTCATTCTTCGATTTTATTTCCTCTTTTATTCCTAAAGCAATTTTTCTGAAAGACAAATTAGGTAGATAACTTTTATTACAAACCAATGGGGAAAAAATCAGTATTATTGTCATGTAGTATTAGAAGTTTTTTATTTTGCATTTTTTCTGTAATTTCTAAGATATGAATTCTGTTAGAAAATAATTTGTTCAAATTACAAAGGACATATAGAATAGGGTTGCAAAATGCTGAAAGTAATATGTCTTATAGAAAAATTGAATTATGTATCATTATAATTTTTATTTTTTTTTTTTTTTTTAATAAATTGTGATTTATTGAGGAAGAGGGGCTGATTAATAATCTGTGGGTTGGATCTAGTTCTTCCTCAATTAACCATCACCTACATAACCTTATATCTTTTGCTGAATACACAAAAGCAAAATGTATAGAAAAAAGATATTTCAACGCATCTGGAAGAGGAAGGCAGTGATTTTAAAAAAATAGCAGCATGAGACTTAAGTAATTTAAAAAAAAAAAATTATTTGTTGCATTTATTAAGAAATACATCTTGAATTCTTTAAAAAATATCATTTTTTAATTGTTACAATTTTTCTTATTGAATAAATATTGTTGATTAACATATAATATTATTCAAATGCCTACTTATTAAATATTCTGTTTTAATGTACTATAGGGCTGGAAAACCACCTATTGGGCTACATCTTGACGTGCTGAAAAGTGATAAATTGATACAGGTAATAAATAATTTTTATTCTAATATTATCTCAAAATATAAATACATTTTATTGCTGTAAAGATATTGAAATTAAAAATTAATTAATATAATTGTTAAATTTGATCCCACAGAAATTAATGATTGATGAAAAGAAATGTTACCTGTTTGGCCGAAATCCGGAGCTGAATGATTTTTGTATAGATCATGCATCCTGTTCACGAGTCCATGCTGCCTTAGTTTATCATAAACATCTGAATCGTACATTTTTAGTAGATCTTGGAAGTAGTAAGTGTGATTATTTAGTAAGTGTTACTTTTGTTTTCATCAGTAACGTTATAATAACATAATTTACTTTACACGTGATTTTTTTCTTAAATATTGGTAATATCTTGAACATTTATACATAATAAATAATTATCTACATAAATGTTATTTTCTCTATAATAAATTTCTTTTAATAACATAGAACTAAAGTCTTACAACATATGATTGTTAGAATTGTTACCATGGCCATACCATGCTGAATATACCGCTTCTCGTTAGATCACCGAAGTCAAGCATGAATGGGCGCGGTCAGTACTTGGGTGGGTGACCACCTGGGAACACCGCGTGCCGTTGGCATTCACAAATTTGGGACCTGAATGGCCGAGTGTCTAGCGCTCGGTGAGACAGGTTTCGGGTTCGAATCCCGGCGGTGCTATGGATGTTTGTAGTGGTTCGGAATCCACTTTAAGCCGTAGGTCCCGGTCTCCTATGACTGTAAGAGTGTCACGGAGCCAAAGTCAGACTTCTACCAACGGGTGCTCCATCACAACAGAAGCTGCTTCTTTCCCCTTCAATCATGAGTACGTATGGGCTCGTGGCCCTTGGTCAGCCAAGTGGGATAAGAAATACAACAAACAAACAACAACAGAATTGTTATTGATACAACATTAAAATAATGGGCATTTATATAAAATTCTTAAAGTATTCAAACATAGAAATATACTTAGCTATAAAATAAAATATCATTTCTTAGCAAATTTTGATTTGTTTAATTGATAATCAATCTTAGCTCTTGTAATCATCAATTTAATTGAAATCAAGTTATTGAATAACTTTTAGATTTTTTTTTTTACCAAATTTATCATTAAGCATCTAATTTTTAAATAAGCACATATAGTTTTACCAATTAACCAATGTAAAAGTAAACATCTGGTTTAAAGGTGAAAATATTGATTTCTTATTCAGTGTATTAGTCAGACATGTGCTACAAAGTAATTTTGAAAGAAAAGTTCAATAGTTATTGTAGAATTTTTTTTTCTTTCAGTAGTATGCAATTTAAAATTATTTTTACTAATTAAAGCTCATTAAAAATTAATTTTCTTCTTGTAGTTTTGAATTCATTTGACTTGAGAGCTTGCCAATTTTTCATGCAATAACTGGTCATACTATATAACAATCACATTCAAATAATATTTTTCATGAACTATTTAATAATCTTATAAATAAAATCATTATTAACATATGAATCTTTATTATCCTAAACATTAATTTTAAAGGACCTTAATGTAAAAGAAATACTTAAATAAACAAATATTTTTCATGTTATGACTTGAGTAGTAGTATAAATTAAAAAATTATGTTAAATATATTAATTTCTTCCTTATCAAAATCGTAAATAATTTAATATTTGCTTCATCATGTTCTTAAAGTTTGTTTTTCTATTACTAAACAAGTTATGAGATTTTGAACTGTTTATTTATTGAATGCTAGTTGTTTTTATACAGAGAATTGTCCTATTATATATCTTTAGTTGTGTATTCTGTTATTGAATTTTATATAATATTTATATACATTATTTAATTTTTATAGCTTGCTAGAGGAGTTAAATTACATTGATTTTTATTTCTTATTGTTATAATTATTGCTGTTCTAGTGTTTTAACAATTTGTAAAAAAAAAGTTTACTTAAATATGGCTTTTCTTTTAAACTGAGTAGAATAGGACTATTCTACTGCTAAGAGAGGTGGATTATTTTCTCAGGTCACTACTATATTATTATTCAGTAATATAAAATTCATGCTAATTAATAATAGTTTATAGCATTTATATATATATATCAGATAGTATTTGGGAAAATTATTTTTTCATGGTTTAATTTAATTGATTTCAAATACTTCCTGCCTTTTTTAAAGATAAATATTTAGGCATCAAAGTTACATTTTTGTTTTCAAGCAATTGAAATGTTTTTGAATTTCAAAAAATGTATATTTTTGTTTTTATTATTTTATACATTAAATTCTTAAATGAAATGTATGTAATCATAGAAGATCGCCTTTTCATATTTAGCCCATGGAACTTATATTGGTAGTATTCGCCTTGAAGATCAAAAGCCCACACAACTTCCAGTGGACAGCAAATTTCACTTTGGGGCCTCAACTCGCATGTACATTTTACGAGAACGACCTCAAACAGCTGGAAGGACAATATTAGATGACCATGAAAAAACATCTGATGAATTGGAAGGGGGACTTCTGGGACTTCCTGAAACAGAATCTGAATTAGATGTAATTATTGGTTGAGTTCTAATTTTTTTAACGTTCTCACAGATTTTAAGTTAATAACTTATTTTTAAATGTTTGTATTCATTTCTGCTACCGCATTGAGTTTTAGAAAAATTTTGTAAAAATATTACATAAGAATTAATAGTAACAACTGGTATTTTGCCAAATGAACTCATTATCAACCTGATGATTCTTCATTCTTATTAAATTAATTATCTTTAAAAATTCATAGAATTTAGCTTGCAGATTTAAATTTGGATTAAAAATAAATTTCTTTTATAATATTGAAAAAAGATTTTATTAAATATTTTTTACCTGAGATTTTATAATGATAATTTTATTTATGATTTATTATTTACTGAATGTTAGTTGCTTTTATACAGAAAACTATCTTATTATCTATCTTTAGTTGTATATTGTCATAATTATTGCTTCTCTAATATGCTAATGTTTTAACAATATGTAACAAATTTTTTAAATAGGCATTTACTTTTATTAAAATGTAAATTGGGACAAAATATTTTTCAGAATCTTACTGAATTCAATACAGCTCACAATAAAAGAATCACAATGCTTGGTATACCAGATGAAGAAATCAAAACTTCCAATAGAAAAAGAAAGTCAATGTCAGTTCGATTTAGTACTGAGGAAGAAATTATCAATCCTGGTAAAAATAATACAGTATTTGGTACAAAAATACAGTTTAGTCTCAGTATTTGAAAATAACATTTTTTAAATGTGTGTTTTTCAGAGGATATTGACCCATCTGTAGGACGCTTTAGAAATTTAGTTCAATCTGCAATTATCCCTAATAAAGTAAGTATGCTTCCAAATTAAAGTACTTTGAATTCTTTAAATATGTATATAGTTTGATCATGTAGAATTGTAAATATCCAGTTTAACTGCTGAAATGGTAGAATCAATCACTTGTTAGGGGTGTTAGTCAGATAGGTGCAGAATAAAACAGAATTGATAATAATAGTATAATGAAGTCCTTTCTCTATGACATTTTCTCCCTTATTATGCAGTTCTGTTTGAATACTGACTTGGTAGCTTGCCAATTTCCTTCACTATCTTTGGACAGATTGTAATTAAATATATGTAAATAAAAGTTTTTTTCAAGAATAAAATATTATCAAATGATTTTAAAAATATATATTTTAGGAAATGAATTTTTGAATTTCATAAAAATTAACATTTTTTTTTATTACATTGAGATATCTCTTGCATTGTATCATTTTTACATTTGCTTTCTAAATTAAATAATTTATCTTTAATTTATTTATTTGAATCTGCTAATAAATATATCATAGTGCCTTTTTTTTAATTTCATTTTACATAATCATTGTATCATCAGTTCTCACAAAAAAGAAATTTGGCATAGATATAACATCCATCATGTAAATCTGTTTTCATTTTTAAGAATATTTTTTATACATTTTTTTTTTTTTTTTTTTTTTTCATTTTAATTGCTATATTATATATAATTTTTGTTAATAAAAATAAATCTTTTTATTAGTCGGATTATTTTCAGCAGTTTCTATTGTTAAAAATAGTTAAATTTTTTATATCGATAAACACTTTATTAATAAGTGTGCTCTGAATATTTTGCTATAACATTTTTATATTTGCAATCATTGAGATATTTTAAAATTTAATTTGTTCTATAAGAAATCCTGGGGGTTTTTTATCCTCAAAAACTAAGCATATGAATCAACTAGAACAAGATAAAATATTAATACTAATTGAAATGTTATTTTTCTTACTAATTTATTGTTATTAACAGAGGCCTAGAGAGGAAACATCCAATTTATTTGGCAGCGGACTGTCATCAAACCCTAACAAACGAATCACTCAAACATTTCATACTGCCATTGACATTCATCGTTCTGAATCGCCTCATGGAACCATTAGCACATTATTCACTCCATCATTGTCAGTTAAACTTGGTTTACATCTACCTAATCCAGCTCCAGATGTTGATTTAGAACCTCCAGAAGTTGTTCCTGACTATACTCTGACTGTTCCTAATCCCACAGCGGCCAAAGAAACCAAAATGCCCCAAGAACCCAAGAAGAAAAAATATGCAAAAGAAGCATGGCCTGGGAAAAAACCAATACCTGCTCTTTTGGTATGAAAGTGGTTTTATATCATTGCTTCAAGAAAATGCTATTCTTTCAAGGGAGAATCTAACAACTTGTATGCTATGAATGTTATAAAATGCTTATTATTATTATTTTTTTTTCATCTTGTGTTCTGGTCTATTTAACAGGCTAATTATTGTTTCATTGTGGAAATATTTATTTCCATATTAATATGGAATTAAATGGTTTAAAAAATTTCATTGTAAAATTTTTATAATTATGCCATTTTTTTTAACAGAATTTTTACTTTAAATAAAGATTTCAGATTTTTGAGTAACTTAATCTCGATTTGGATTTTAATTGAATGATTTCCGAGGGCATCCTTGTAATATGGTTTTGGTTTTGTGGAATTAAGATTATTGCATGTATTTTATAAAAGTTAATTTTAATATTTTAGGTATAAAATCTATAATAGATCTTGGACCAACAGTTAAAACTTCCCTTAAATATATATATTTCTTCTTTAATAAGCATCTACTGTAAAATTTAATATTCGGTTTGAAATAGATTTAAAGTTAGGGGTAATTAGCCTGTCAAATATTAATAAATGTGCAAATAACTTTTTATATGCCTTTTTTAACATTAGATTATTTTTTTAAATGTATCCAATGTTTAATTTCCTTTTGTCATCTTGTTACATAAAAAGTCTACGTACGTTTTTTTTTTTTTCTTTTAATTAAAAGATTTGTAAAATCATAATACATAGTCTGATAATGAAGAGATTTTCAGATCTTGATTGAATAAAAATTAAACTGCTAGAAATGAATTTTATTTATTCGATATATTTTATCAAAATGAATATATTAATGTTTATGAGTTCCACAAAGAAAAACTTTAATTATTAAGATAATATAAATCTCTTTATCATGGCATCGATCATCTACATACATAAACACAGATAAAAAGTAAGCTAGTAAAACATGTACATATTTTAAATAACTTACTGTATGTATCCTCATTAAAGTTTTATTTACACATAGTATACAGTATAGCCATGACCCCAAATGTGCCACGTGACTTTTTTATTTTGAAAACAAATATTTTTCAGTAAAACTCCATGTTAATAAAAAATAATACATATATTAATTCTTTTTCTGCTGTGTCTTTCTTTTATTTGAGAGTTCTTTTAATTTCTTATCAAGTTTATTTTGAAGATAATTTTGCTTAATAGGATCTTGTTTCTTCTCTGGTCTTCCACTTCCAGAATATATGATCCCATCCTTACGTATTTGGCTACGAGCTTGTGCTTTGGCTGCATCACCACACCCGTGTGCTTCGGGTATGAAATGGCTAAAGCAAAAACGACCTTTACAGAACTGGCATACCTGTGACAAAACAGCTACACATTTTTTGCAAGTTGAAAAACTACATGTTTTATCAGCCTTCACTACTTGTGCAATTAGGTCATCAAAATCGTCATTATCCTCAGAAGTTTCTTTTAATTTCAGAACTTTCAACTTGGATTTTGGTTTATGTTTCTCGGTTGTACTCTTTGGAAGTTTTGGTTTTATTGTGGTTTCTTTTTTTAAGCTCTTGGGTATGTCTGGATTTGTATCTTCATCAATACAATGATGATGAATGATTGTATACGGTATAGATGTTGTATCATTTGGTTCTTTTTGAACTTGAATACAGCGATTTTCTCCTTCACCACTGCTGATATGCATCAAACCTAATTTTTCTGCAATCTAAATGAAAAATTTTGTAATTAGCATAATAATTAATTGAAAAAAGCACATTTGGAACTTAAAAATTAAGTCCTTATTTTTCCTGCTCTCTGAGATTACTCATTATTATTTATTTATAAGATTCATAAAAATAGGACAAGCATGTTTAATTTGACATGTCTACACAAAAAATCAGCTGCTGTCTACTCATTAGTTTTACAAATTCAAGAAAAAGGAAAGATTTTAGTAATTATTTGTAAACCAAATATTTACAACTAGAAATCTATTTACATGCTTATATGCATTCATATAGGTGAGAATCAAATTTTTAATATGATATTTTGTGTTATATAAATCTAAGATTAGCATTTATATTTTTTAAAACATATTTCATACCTCGTGAACAGTTCTTCTCTCAAAGGCAGATAGAGATGCAGGCATAGTGAGAGTGTTGTTATCACTTTCTATAAAATCTTGAAGTATTTTCTCATACTTCTCTTCTGTGATTCTTTTAATAAAAAGTCAAATTATTATAATTTTATATAAACCATAAATATGAAATAAAACTCATTTAGTTTAATTTACAACTTACAGTTATAGATTTTAACAAATTTTCGTTATTGTTGTTTGAAGGAAATTAATTTTAGCAGAATAGTGAAATTTAGAAAATGAACACTGGAGCTGTATGGACAGATGAGAAATAAATAGTATTTTTTTTCCCAATATCTATGCCACAATAAAGTAAAACAACATTTTCATACTAAGTATTGGAAGATAATGAATGTAATGAAATATTATTAGAATTTTACAACAAGCATTTTATATATATAAATATATTTTCTAATGTCTTAACTGATCTCAACCTAAATTCAGATTGGAGATTCATTACCATACAAAACTACTAAAAAGCATTATTATTATTATTATTATTATAGGGACAAAAAAAAATTCAATATTAGAATTAATTTTTGTAGTAACTATAGATCTTCAATAGTTATACTATATATGATAGGAATAGAATCTAGTTTATAACAAATGTTTCAGCCACAAAAAAAAATTGAGATATTTGAAATAAAGTCAAAGTTTCTTTGAGTTAGCTTTAATCAATTTTATAGAAAATTAAATCTTGTATTCATCTATTTTTTATATTTCACAATGATAAAACTATGTATAGCAAAAAAAAATTATAATTGTGTATTCATTTTATTTCTTTTAAAGTTCCCAGTTAAGAATGTCATTGATTTTCATTCGAATTTAGTTATTTTAAAAATAAATAAAGATTAAATGATGGTTCTTCATAAATCAGTCATTTGAAAATAAGTATGAAAAGCTTAAATACTTTACCCCTGTTTCTTTAATTAATCCTACATTGTATAATATTCCATTAACTTACTACTGATAAAATTCATATAAAACAGTAAATGGAATTTTTAAAAATTATTCAGATGCAGTGACCAATTTAATTTATATATTTATCTTTTTCTTATACAGGAAATTATTAGCAATTTATGGTAATGAGTACCAAGTTTTGAAATCACTTTTTAATATACCCTGAATAAAAAGATAGACAAAAAAAATAAAGCTTAAGATTTTACGATTACACTTTTAAAACATGTTTCACTAACTCAAATGTAAAATTATAATAATTAAAAAATACCTCTTCTCCTCTTCGTTATGATGAAAATTCTTTTTGGGAAAACTTTCAACATTCACATTTTGTGATTTTGGTGCTGCTTTCTTTTTGATATCAGATTTTTCTTCTTTCTTTTTGTTACCAGATTTTTTTTCTGTCTTTTGCTTCAGAACAGTATGCTTTATTGAAGGATAATTACCAATTTCTTTTTCATACTCAAAAGCTGTTCTTACTTCTCCTTTTTCTTCACAATAATTTAAAAACAATTTTAAGAATTCATGGTGAGAAACAGTTTTACTATCACAAATCACAGCTAAATGTCTCTTGGCTCTCGTAATGGCGACATTGATACGACGATCTTCTGACAGAAATCCAACCTCTCCAATATCATTGGATCTTACCAGCGACAAGACGATAGCTTCTTTCTCTCTACCTTGAAAACCATCTACTGATTTGATTTCCAATTTTGGGTATTTATCAGCAAGTCTTGATTTGATTAAGTCAACCTGCAAGTTGTAGGGTGTAATAACAGCAACATCGGAAGGATTCAATCCACTTTTTATAAGGCTAGAAACATGAAATGCTACCAAATCTGCTTCGCCTTCATTTCCTTTGGATTCATCATCCTCTGCTTGCATTTCATGCAAACCACATCCAGTTGTATCAATCAACAATAAAGGTATTATTGTATTCTCGTTGCTTTCGATGCCAGGCAAATCTGTTAAAAGATGCGACTGAACTGACTCGTGAGCTTCTAACTTATTCTCGTACAGTTGCTCTGATGGCCAGTGCATTATGGTATGATTCATTCTGTATTGCATTGTAAGCATTTTTTTTATTCCATCACCATGTAATTTTAATAGTCTTTCCATCAGTGTCAATTCGAAACCTTCATCTGCAGCTTTTTTTGAAATAATGGTTGGAGGCAGTTGGTTGTGATCACCGGCTAAAATGCACTTTTTCACCTGAAGAAGAGGAATCCAACAGGCTGCTTCTATTGCTTGTGAGCATTCATCGATGAAACATACATCAAAATGGTTTCTATCAATATATTTTAAGGGCCCATCATCTGATCCAGATGTCAGAGTACATAGAACTACATCACAATTATTTAGGATTTGCTTCACTATAAATTTTTCTCTTTCTTTCACTTCTTTTAATAAGAAACGATTTTCATTCCATAAGGTTTTTCTATTATAAGCACCTTTGGTCTTACTCATTTTATCCTGAAAATGAGTTAGATACATTAGCTATTTAATCTAATAATTAAAAATTTGGATTGGTAAATTTACATGCAAAGTTTTTCTTCTGACAAATAAAAATTTTGGTATCTTATTCAGTTATAAGGTGCAACAATAATTAAATTATCTATATTAAGTAAAATCAGTTGAGTAGATATTTATTCATAAATTAGAATAATCAATAAAGTTTATTTAAAAAGAAATAAACTTCTATGCTGATTTAATTTTTAGAATTATTTTAATGCTATTGAGAAAGTTGTTACTCTAATTATCCTCTTCTTCATTTGATTGATAAACAATAAGCTATTTTGGATATAATAATTATAAAAAAATATTAATACAACGGATAATTAATTAAAATACTATTTTTCCATCTAGTGCACTAAAACTCATTTCATATTCTACATACATTAAATTATTTCATTCTGGGATAGAACTAGTGACTCATAATCATCATTTGATTTTCTAGAATTAAAAATATAAGCATTTTCTAATATAATTGCTTTACATTTCATAAATGAACTAACTAATATAGTAAAGAAGTAATATAATTTATACTAAGCAATTTTCATAATTTTGAACAGTCAAATCAAAAATTAGTCTTTAAATTTAAGTTTAGAATTCAATAAATTGCATTAAAATTTTTAATAGCTTCTATAATTTGAAGAAAAAACTACTAAGATTAAATTAGATTATTTTTTACAATAATTCTTTTCACACAAGATTTCATAAAATACATTACATTAGTAAATATTTATTCTTTATTAAAGTACAATACAAAATATTGCATTGAGAAAAAAATTATCAATTCACTGTATTTTACTCCTTTAAAGGCATGAAATTTTTAGTTTGCATTGACTCCAACGATACTAAAAAATAATTAAAATAATACTGAAGCATGGGAGGAGGCACCTGCATGATCGTGCGGGTCAGGCTTTTCCATGAAAACAATAGACCCGCACTTTAGTATATATATCACCCGCACTATAGTATTTTCTTGGGCTTAAAAGAGTTATAAGAATATTCATACATAAAAACTTACTCTGATCTTATCAATTTCTTTGTGGAGCTCATCCACTACATTGCTGCCATCATAATTGGATACTATAGCATCCAAGGAATACTGCTGGATACTAGACAAAAAACGTGCTGGATGACCCAATCGAACCATTTTGATTTTGCGACCAGCTAGTTTTTCCACTAAATTATCCACTGCTACATTAGAAGGAGCACAAGCAAGTACCTATAAATTAAAAAGAATATTTAAAAAGCATGATTTAAAGTACCAAACAAAAAAAAAGTGAATAAAGTTTTACTTTTAATTTTTGCGAGATAGCTTGTAATATGCATTCAACAACAGTTGTTGTTTTGCCTGTACCAGGAGGGCCATGAATGATTGCAACGTCTTTTTGCAAAAGAGCAAACTTCACAGCTTCCTTTTGTTTTTCATTTAGATTATTGTTGTAGAATGATATACCTGAGGGAAAAAAAAAAAACACATTGAAACAATTATAAACAAATTAAATTTTATTTTAATGTAAAAAAATAACATAACATAAAATAATGCTTTTTTCTTTGAAAACATAATTGAAAAAAAAAAACGGATAACCATTATCAATGAGATTAAATCAAAAGTATAGAAAATAAAAATCATGAACCATATTGTAAAAGATGCAAATTACAAATTCTAGTGGCTAAAAACTTTATGGGTTTGCTTTTAAATTAGGATAAAATAATTTTAAAATGTGAAATTTAATTTCATAAAAAGTTTTAAAGCTTTCTTTATAAAATAAAAGTTATTGCTTTAAAATAAAAATTTTACTACACTTTTAAGAAGTCTTTTTTACACATAAATTATATATAGCACTGTAAATCATTAGTGTCATCATTTGAAGAACACAATATAACAGAAGTATGAGTATGCAAATGTACATTTAAAAGCTTGCTTGCAAAAAAATAAGTAGTTTTTAAAATTTGAAAAGAGACAATTTGACACTGTCATGAATATTCCAGAAGAAAAAAAAAACATTCAAATAATTTGCTGAAAACAATAGTATGTTATGTTTACTATTATTATTGTTTTTGATAAACTCCATATTACAAAATATTAGTTAATTTAAAAAGTTCTTAAATAAAATAATAATAACAATTTCAGTTTTTAATAGAAGCAGCACTTAATTCATTGACAAGCTGCATGTAACTCTGAGAGCCAGATTTGGTAACAGTTGCTATACAATATATAAAGAAATTACATTAATTAAGATTACATTCACATTCATATAGCATTCAATATGTGATTGAAAATATCATTTATCAAATATGAAGCAATAAAAAAAGTCATATTCCAGACAAATATAAACAGGCAAGTTTAATTAGTTAGCAAAAATTAAAAAATTATAAATAATAATGCAAACATGGAAAATACAATTAAAAACTGGATAAATTTTTTGAAACACATATAATACTGTGTGAAAAATTTATTTTATATAATGCTATTGTATAAAATCTTATTGTAACATTAAATGTCTATAAAACATTTTTAAATTTAACTATCGAATATTTATTATTTAAAGAGATGATATTAATTTGACTACTAAATAATAAAATTAATTTTGTTAAAACAGAACATCAAAGATAATAATTTTCTGATGTAGAGTCCATAAATTTTCTGATGTAGAGTTCTTTAGTGACTATTTGCATTTAGAAAGTAGTCATGGCTAAGAGAAAAAAAAAAATAGGGCTTACTGATGAATATTCACTTCTTTGCAAAGTAAATCAAAATTTGAAGAATAATATAGAGTGCAATGCAAATTAAATTTCCAGTTGAGAGTGAAATTTGATTATACATCATGAACTGGTCACTGCTTCAGTCTTTTTGTGATAATGCACTTGATTTCACATTTGTGTCAGTTATTGTCATGTTATTATCTTTGTATAAGTAAAGCAGTTTCTGTTATAAGTTTAGAAAATCATCCAGAATAAAATATTAGTTTAAAGATTAATTAAAGTTTTACTTTTTAAAGAAGATTCATCACAGGCTGCAGGAGTTTTATTGCCAAATAAAACATCAACTAAATGATGCTCACTGCCTTTATTCTGTAAAGTCTTCAGAACTCTAAAATATCAAAAAAAAGTAAGAAATTGAAAACCTTAAATAATCTAAATTCACATGACGAAAGTTACCTTCTTAAATCATTATATACTAATATTTATATTATATATATATAAATATATATAATGATACATGGATCAATAAGTCCCAGGACTAATCATCGATTGGTACCTTTAATTACATATTCTTGCCATCTTTTGTAATAATAATTTTCAAACGACGCCTGTGAAAATTTCATAACGCTTGTAATCAAATTACAGTGACTTAAGTGATGCTACTTTTGTAATTTTTGAAACAATGGGA
Source organism: Caerostris darwini (assembly GCA_021605075.1). NCBI lineage: Eukaryota > Metazoa > Arthropoda > Arachnida > Araneae > Araneidae > Caerostris > Caerostris darwini. The sequence goes on from BPLQ01010069.1 coordinate 218,863, forward strand.
AAAACTGAGTTTCATGTATTGATAAAATTTTGCTTTTTAATAGGAAAAAATACTATTCAAGCTCAGCAATGGTTTGAAAAGTGTTATCTAGGCATTACTCTATTGAAACCAATCTTTCTGCTGGTTTCAAATGCAGTTGTATAAGCACAAATGAGGCTGTTACTCTAGAAAATATCAAAATATTGATGGATAATAACAAAATGAAGTAGCTGACATTCTGAAGATATTATTTAGTACGGTTTATATTATATTCCATGAACATTTACCCATGAAAAAGCTTTCTTCCCAAATGAGTGCCACATTCATTCTCAATGCAGCAAAAACAACAATGCATCGATGACCGAGAACATTATTTGCACAAAATAAGCAAGAACTTTTGCATAGATATGCAACAATGGATGAAACATTGATCCAATATTACCCTCTGGAAACAAATCAATCAGCTGAGTGGAGAACAGTCAGTGAAAGCCATCCAAAATGACCAGTGACCACAACACAACAATCAGCCAGAAAGGTTATGATTGCGTATTTTAGGATGTGCACAGTATAATATTCATCGACTACTTTGAAAAGGGTAAACTTATCAATAGAGACTATTACATAGCATTATTGGACTGTTTAAAGGCAGAAATCACAAATAAATGGTTCTACTTGAAAATGAAAAATGTGCTCTTTCATCAAGACACACAACTAAGAGTAATACATTGAAAATACCTACTAAATTCTCATTTTAATTATTGATAAATTCACTAAATTTACAAAAAAAAAATTTTTTTAATTATTTTAACAAATCTAAGTCAAGGATTATGATGGCCAAATTAAACATAGTGCTTCTGCACCCACAGTACTTGCCAGATTGAGAGCATCCAATAGTTGCTGGAGGCCAAGACTTCGAAACTAATGCTTATTTTGAGGTCAAGGATAAATCATTCTGCAGTGCTGGCATGAAAAAGCATTGGAATGAATGTATAGAACTTATGGAGATTATGTTGATGAATACTGAAAAATTTTGCTAAAAATTTGTTGTTTTAGTAGTTAGTCCTGGAACTTATTGATCTATGAATTATATATATAAATTGGCATAATATATAATTCAAATATAATTCATAAATTAAATATAACATATTAAACTAATGATAAAACTGCATAACATTTTACAAAAATACCAACATACCTTTTCACACGCTTATAAGTGACATCATTAGCCAATTTAATTATCATATATTGTCCATCATTTTCTAAATCGGAGAAATTGGAATTTTTTTCAAAGGCAACAGATATAGTTGTTTCAGTTACTCTAGAAACAACACCTGAAGTCACAATCTCGATTTTTCCATCGCTACTTAAATTTCCAATTCCAACAATATCACCTAAAATAAATTATTAAAATTATCAATTATATAAGAAAGAATAATCTATTGAACACCAAGTAATTTTTTAAAAACACCACCAAATATGCTTACAATAACAATTATATTTACGTATCTAAAAGTAATACATTGAAAATGCCTACGAAATTCTCATTTTAATTATTGATAGTTTTACTAAATTCGCAAAAAAATTTTTTTAAATTATTTTAACAAATCTAATGTAATTCATTTTCATGTACACTATTTAAAATAATTTGTTAGTTTTCAATAAATTTTAAAAACAATAATGCTTTACATCAAAACAAAAGTACAAGGCAACATATCTTAGAATTTAAAAATCAAAATAGTTTACCAGATGATATTGTATGTGAAGGTAGGGGGCCATTTCCCCACTTTAGGCCAAAATTCAATAATGATCGCCCAAATAATCCTGTTGATGTTTTCGTAATGCATAATTTAGAAATGCAAACACCTTTTTTCTGCAAATTTTTTACAGAACTGCATTCTTGAAGGCATCTGAAAACAAATGTATTTAAAATTTAAAAAATTTTATTTTGTTTTAATCACATTTCAGTAAGCAATTTCAGTACTTAAATACCAGAAAAATTAAAACCAATTAAAAAAATATGGGAAAGTTTTTATTGCTACTATGCCAATAAGTTCCTTCAATTTTTGTCAACCTTTTCACAATTAATGTTCTTCTCCTTCTGATTTTCTGGCTTGAATGAAACTGCCAGTAAGTGTGAATTTCAGTTTCCATATAAATTTTATAAAAATAATAGAATGCATAGTAAAATAAAACAGAGCTAAAAGTTCCCAATTTATTAACATGAGGAATTTTGACTTCCACAATTTTGGCACATTTGCTATTTTCACTCTCTCATTTATTTATTTTTTGAACAACTAGAGGCTATATCGCATATCATGACTTAAAACATAAGAATAATAAGAACTTATGGCTTAAAGCATAAGAATATTAACATGCAATTTTTTATTTTGATTACAGAATACTTATTCATTTATTTTTCATATTATAAATAAAAAATATTTTAAATCAATGGTACACTTTAATGCCATTAATATTATATTAATAATTATATTTAAGTATGAATAGTATACTTAATGCTATTCTTACAATTAACTATTTTTGATAATTTTATAAAATAAATGTACATTATATCCATTTTTGTATTATATATGGGATGTTCTACTCTTGGTCTCTATAGATATCTTACAATGAATAGTGTTAGAAAATTATTACATATAAATTACAATCAATTACAGTAGAACTTCAATTATCCAGATCATTATGAAAGGGAAACAAACATAAATAAAATTTCCAACTAACAATTATCTAGATCACTTTGATGTAAAAACACCCCAACAAACTAAATTTTTCCATGAGAAATGAATATTCAGAAGAATCATCTTTGCCCCTCTATAGATTCGATTAAGAATCATGTGCAGCAATTACTCATATTTACTTTACAGGCAATAAATCACCAGTACCTGCCTGCTTCTAATGTAGGTTTAGTTGCTATGCTGATTTGTTGCTATTAAATTCCTTCTTTAACTGTGCTACAAGACTTCTACAAAGAAAAAATGTTTTATTGTTGCCAAATAAAATGAAAATTATTCAGCATGTAAGCAAAGTAGAGACACATAAACAATTAGCTGATTCTTCAATTTTAAACTTTGTCCTCGAGCATAAAGTAGGAGTTCATCCAATAAAGTTACAAAAAATGGTTGCTACAAATAAAAAAAAAAAAAAAAATCAAAGAAGTGGCAGCTGTTATATTTAAGCAGTAGTGAGCTCTGTGAAACCCTCTTTCAGGTTCATTGGCTTGCAAAGACGCTGAATTTTTCTCAATGAAAGTCATAAATGGCTTGTTTTACATTAAAGTGAAGTAATAGTTGGTTGCAGAATTTTAATGTAAACCAGATTTAAGAGGTAAAAAGTTAGCAATAGAAAACTTTATCAGAGAATTCAAAATTGTGACAAAATCTTATAATGCTGAATTTTTACCCCTCTTTTACAAGCATCAATCAAAAGCTTGAATAACTGCTGCTTTGTTCACTGAATGATACAAAGAAATTTTCATACCAGAAGTAAAAAAAAAAAATATCAAAAGGTTATAGGGAAAAAAAGCAAAGTATTATTAATCATTAAAAATGTACCCACCCACCTTGTAGAAAATGTTCTTAAAAGAAGAAAAATAAATGGAATTTCAAAACACTATTCTCACTACTAAATACATAAAAACAGGTCTTCAATTATAAACTTTATATTTTCCCTGTAATGAACTTGTACACCAAGCAATTATTGGTTTGGTTTGGTTTGTCACTCTATGGTAATTTTGTGCACACTTTAGGCAAAGGCTAATTAGACAAGGGACCTAGAGTTTAATGTGGATTTCAAGCCACTAACAAACATCATTGCCACCACCAGGATTCGAACCTGAAGCCTGTGATACAGACATTAGGTTCCCAGGTACAAAATTATTCAGCATGTAAGCCAGCCTTCTTACATGTCATTTTATTTGGCAACAATAAAACATTTTTTCATTGTAGAAGTCTTATAGCACAGTTAAAGAAGGAATTTAATAGCAGCAAATCAGCATAACAACTAAACCTACATTAGCAGCAGACAGGTACAGGTGATTTATTGTCTGTAAAGTAAATATGAGTAATTGCTGCACAAAGCCAGAGCACTAGCCAATTGGCTATCAGGTCGCTATTGAATGTATGAAGTGCCATTATTGAAAATAACTGTTAAGGAAACTTTTGATTGAAGATTAAGATGAAGAAGGCATTGTGACTCCCCACAAATAAATTATATATATATAAAACCTGCATACACTCAAGAGTCAAAACATTATGACCACCTGTCAATAACGAGTTGGCCCACCTTTGCTGCACAACACAGCTTCAACCCGCCTTGGCATGGATTAATACCACCACTTAATACCAATTAAATACCACTTCCACCTGATCATGTGCCTTCCATGTCCTCCAGGCGAGTTCATTGCAAAATGTAGGGGTGGTCATAATGTTTTGGCTCTTGAGTGTATATGTGGCAGCAGAATTATGGATGTCAGAAAGATCAACACATTAAGAGCTTAGAGCAAAGCAAATAGAAAGGCATCTTAACCAAGGAAGTACAGTAAGAGATTTAAGAAAAATTAGTTAAAAGCAGAAAAAGATTAGTTAAAAGCAGTAAGAGACAAAATGTCAGTTGAGAGTATATGTGTGAAAATACCTATATATTCCCAGTGCAGTGCAGTGCAGAAGACATAGAGTAAATAATGTGAGATTCTTTGAACCATGGATTTAAAATCTAAGTGATGCTGAACTTATTTAAACTGTGAAAGAATTCATTAGTTGCCTGGAAATAATGACATTACTATTGATAGTTCCCATCTGGTTAGATCAGTTAGGCATATCTTGAGACATTGCTACAACGAATGGAGCAACAGTTTATCATAATGGCCAAATACAGCTACTCAAAGATTAAGCTGCAAGGAAATAAATAAAGATGGTAAAACAACTAACTTTGGTTGATAGGTTTATGTGGCCATATTTTAAAACAGTGAAGTATATTTTTTGTAGTCCTTAAATAAATATGATATAAACAATTTACTTTTTTTCCCATCAATTATCTGGATATTCAATTTTCCAGTTTGGGTTTGTTTTTAATTAATCAGAATAATTAGAGTTCTATTGTACTATTTTTTAATATACAGAATATAAATATTAAATAAAATTAATGAAAGTATAGTTTATTGCATTTATATATGTGCACAATTAAAGATTTGTGTAGTAAAATTGTGTTAAAATAAATTACTTAGAATAGAATTCTCGAGCAATATTAAAATAGTTTTATTCAGATCCCTAATAACACTTTCGCATTCAAGATACATAATGGGTGGGGTGGGGTGGGAAGAAATGAATAGCAAAAATTTATATAATACTTTATGCACTTTTTCTGCTTTTGATAATAACTTAATATGCAATTATATGTTAATAATTAAATTAAAAGTCAATAGATTGACTGATTTATTTGATTATGTTTATAGATGTATATTTCTTGGCCATTCTAATAGGTTAATAAATATTTTAATGGTCTCATTTCTAACAAAAACAAACATAAGCCTTATATGCTTGATCAAAGGATCCTTAAAAATCTTATAATTAGAAAGTAAATGAAACATGGTATAAAGTAAGCATCCCTGCAGCTGAGATATTGGTATGTTTCCTTATTATATGAAATAAGCAAAAATCAGCTAGACAAGACATTTATAATATTGTAGTTTATTTCTACAAAGTATAATATTCATTTAAAGGACTTTTCTGTTTTTGTTTTGAACAGTATAACACAAGAAATTTTATGATGTATTATTTAAAGATCATAATTTGCTGCAAAGGATGATCTTTTCTTATTAATCACATAATCAAGGCCAGTCCCATTCTACTTTTTAGACTTATGACATTGTTAGGAGCTGTCAATGAATAATATTAAATTCAATATGTTTTTATAGTAAAAACTGATATGTTCAAGAATATTGATTATTTTATAACTCTTATAAGAGTTTCAATATGTGATGTCTACTCTCAAGAAAATATGATCTACAAAATTTATTTAAAACAACAAGGTTAATAGGAAACCATAAATTTAAGTCAAATCGAATCAAGTTATCACATATTTAATAAAATTAATAAAAGCTATATATTTACATATTAACTCCTACTGCTTCTCTGTTTGTGAAATTAACTAAAAAAAAAGAAACCATTTATCACAAAAATTCATATGATATAGATTAATTAAGATGTTTGAAAATGCAGTAGTAGTTTCTTGTTATATCATACTTATTGAAAAAGTATGACATACTTATATCATACTTATTGAAAAAGTATGACATGATGAGCCGGTTTCTAAAGGGTGACTTTTTCTTATCAAGCAAAAATTATTCATTTTTAGTTATGTTGAGGATTGAGTAATATAGATCATTTCTCTGTGAGCACTTAATACAAACTAGCCTTGAAGAAGGCATATCATGTGGGCTGCATAGACGAATGCTGTTACTCATTTAGAATTACCCAGGGGGCTTGCGTAGCTTGAAGATATGCTATGGATGCGAGTAACACTATCCCCATAATGCTTTACAATCATATTAGAGAGAAAACTATGTTTTAAAGTAGATTCTGAACCACTACAAACATCCATGGCACCACCAGGGCTCGAACCGAAAACCTGCGACATCGAACTCCAGAGCACTAATAACTTGACCATCAAGCCCCAAGAGCAAAAATTTGAAATGTACAATAAAATCATTGAATATTATTAGCTATTGATTTAAAATTTTCGAATTCAAAGATTTGAATGATTTTTTTTTAAACTTATTTATCAGAAATTTCTTTTCTGGTTTTGATTTATATTTTTAGTCATTTGCAAATATATTAAGCTTGTACTTTCTGATGTGTTTCATTTCTTAATGAACTTATGTTTGGTGTCATTTATTTTTTCTAAATGAAAAATGTTGTTACTTGTAGGTGAGAATTAATACATAAGTATCCAAATTATTTTTATAAGTTAAACAAAATTTGAGAAGTACACAAGTTTTAAAATCAAATATTTGTGAATTGAACAGTATTTTTTAGAAGTTTTTTAATAGTAGAGATATCAAGAGTTAAAAAAAATATGCCATTATGAAAATTATTAGTAATTTATTTAAGAATTTTTAAATTTGGAAGTTAATAGGTTTTTAAACGGAAGACAGTATTCCTAAATAAACTTAGCATAGGTATAAGAAATATTATGGTGGTTTCATTACAATTTCCATGCTAACTTTAAAATTATGAGATATATTTTAAATATAGTTCTTAACTTACAATGTTCCTACTTCATGACAAAATTGTGACACAGTTAAAGGAAAATAAAATTATATTGCTTATTTATCAGTATTAAAACATTCACTAACTTGTTTTCTTCAATTTCAGCTGTTCTCTCTAGCTCAAGAAGTTCTAAATGTTTAGCAGCAAACTTTTCATGAGTGCTAAAAGTTGTATCATTTTGAAGTTCTTCTTGATCAGACATTTTTATATTTAATACGTTAAAATAATAATTATTAAACAAACTATTTCCTTTATTTTAATTCTTTTAAATTTTTAGTTATTTGTTTCAGTGCATTTGACCTGCTAGCGTGAGTGCCTGAATGACAGGTACCACAGACAGTACATAACCCGTATGCACAAAATATAAACAATACACGAATATAAACATACAATCGATTATTTTGTATATCGATTAAATTTAATTCAGAATAGCATACAATTTAATATTTGTGGGCAATAAATTCAGCAACACTATGAATAATCTATTTCAGATTAAAAAAATATTTTCATATTATTCTAATATTTTGATAAATTAAGGGATTTTCAAAGCAGTTTGTTTATATAAAAAAAGTATATCTTGTTAATGTTTTTTGATTGGTTGCTTACTGAAATCGATTAAATTTACGATACCAATAGCTCTTTTTTGTAATCGTATGTTTGCATGTTTTGTTTTCAAACACCGTGATCAGACATGGCATTCGTAACAAAATCTTTGAAGAAATGCAGCTACGATGGTTAATATTAAATAATACACTTTTTATTTAAACTTTATTTGAACAAATAATTTTACATAATATAATTTTTATTTTTATTGTAATTGTATTTGTTGTGGTATTTTAAGAAATTGTATCGGCTTGACCTCTATGATATTGTATATTTTTAACATGAAATTTTGTATTTTATACTTAAAATCATTGACTGAAATTGTAATTTATCGTCAAATATATTTAGAACTATTTAAATGGTTACTTCATTAAACATATTTTATTCATAAATTAACCATGTTGTTCAGAATTCAATTTTAAGTAGTATGTGGCATGATTTAATTAAAATTAAGTATTGTACGTTTCATTTTAAATCCATATAAGATGAATTAATTAATTACTTATAATTGTACTAAAATTTCAGTTATATTTCAAATTTGATGAGGTTTTATTTTGAATGTATTACAACTACAGGACATGCATAATGTAATGTTCTATTATATCTTTTATTTGTTGTGATACTTTGAAAAATTCTTCCAGATATAATTGATTACCATTTTATGTTGAATGTAAGATTTCACATTTTTTGTTTGACTGTTTCATTAAGTTGTTACATTTTAACTGAACAATGAATCCCATAATTTAATATTGCTAGAAAATAACTATAAAATAAATAGGCCGGCATTTTAAAAAAGAAAATGGACTATAATAAATCATGTAAGATTGTAATTAACTGTTCATTAGATATTACAATATTGGATACTTTCATGCTAGCATTTCCTTAAATTTTTGCACACAAATTAAAAATGGAAAACTGCCTCATTTCAATGAGGCAGTTTTATCGGCTTTTATTTATTTATTATAGCAGCGGCATCATATTCAATTACAGTGCTAATTGTTTCATATTTTTTTATATTAAACTTTTCTGCTTCCTAAGCTTTCAGGTCGATTTCTAACATTTTTGGCATTTATATGCATAATCTTATTTCTAAATCTATTCGTTTCTTTTTGTTTATTGGCTTTGCATATCTACGTCTTTCAAATGAAATGACATGGACCTTAATACATAAGAACTCTTTTCTTTCCATAGCACAATTTTACTACCAAAATATAATTTATTTTTATTAAACTCTTCGAAAATATATAAAAATAATTAAATAATTATCATTTAAATTTTGGCTCAATCATACTTTTTTTACACAAAAATAATAAATATCAATAAAAGGGAATGAAAGTTTAAATTTATGTATTTGTACTAGTAAGGATGAATTATAATTTCAAGCATAAGATAATCAATGAAAAAAATTAATTAAAAAAAAAATTCTATTCAATTTCCATGATGAATTCTGTTTTCATTAACTTTTATTCAATGTTATGTTAATTATGATTAAAGAAATAAAGGTTTTAATAACATGAATATTTTTATCATGCAATTGCAATGTTGATATTGTGTGGAAAGATGATCACTGATTGTTTAATTATTTACATTTTTTAGCTTGCCGTTTATTGCAACAAGGAAGATTTATAAGTAGTTCTTCAGCACTATTACATTTTAGTAAGTAAAAATTTTATATTTATAAGCAATTTAAAATTTATTACATTATTATATGCATCCAGAAAATCAATAACACTTTTAAAATATTCAATTTACGTTACTTTAGATGTGTTATTTTAAAAACATTAATGATAATTTATAAATAAATCTAATGCTTTTTTAATTTTTCTTTAAAATGCCTAAAAAAATTTCTTTAAAATTCATTTTTTAATTCTGGGTATTTTTATCTGAATTCTTGTGTTATGTCATGCTTTTTATATTTTCAATTTTTTAAAATATGGAAAATGCATTAATAAAATAGATTAAAAGGCACTGAAAATTATCTATGTATAAAAAAAACCTATCATGAGATGCAGCTTATCTTATTCAATATAAATTTCAATATGTAGACTTTAATGCAAAACTAATTGATTTAGCTCTTCCCTGTTTGATAAATGAATGATTTAATAAATCACAATAATTGAACTTATATATTTGACTTATTTTCTAATGAAAATATTTTCTTATATCATCTTAAAAAAAAACAAAAAAACTTATATTGTCACTTTTCAAATTGAACATCAGTAAAAATGGAAAATCAGTAGAAAGTAATTATGAAAAACAAATCTTTAAAAAATTCAAAATTGGTTGTATAAAATAGGACTACTAATATATTTATATACTGAAAATATTTATTAAAAGAAGTCATGTTAAATTCAATTAATAAAATAAATATATTAGTGGAATATACTATTGATGTTCATTCTATTAATATTTTGAAAAGTTTCTGTTAGATTTTGTCTTACCTCCACTAAAGTCTTAAAATGGTATAAAATTTATTTTCCACTTGAAAAATTTGGATTTATCTCTATGTAGGGGCAATTGCTTTTTTTTTTTTTAATTTTCATCTGCCTTTGATTTACTGTAACACACATTATTACTTGCACAATAATTCTCTTAATCATATTTATTTTAATTATAAAAAAATGGTTCTTTTAAACTGATCCCATGTGATTAATCTATCAAACAAGAATATTGAATTGTATTCTGTAACTTAAAATTTTTTTTATATGTATGCTAATAATTGTAACCTTTAGTTGTACTATCAGTAATGCAAACCATTAAAAAAAACTTATTTATTTTTTTTTTTTTTAGAAATTGTGACAAAAGATGAACCTAAAATGGATACAAAAAGTTTGATAGATCAAACTGCTCACCACTTCTTTCTTACTGAAATGTTTCGAGGTAAGAGATAAAAATAATTTTTATTGCTTTTTTAATTCAATCCAAAACTCAAATTTGTTTGTAAAAATTGAGATGTTGTTTTCTAAATACCTGGGAGAGAAAGACAGAGGGAATTAATTCATTAAACCTTTTTCCTTGATGTATATTTAAAAATTACAACCTTGAATTTTATCTCTTACCAAAAAAGAGGAGGCATTAATATTATATTTTTGAGGCTTCTTATATAAAATACTTTGTATAAGTTTTTCATTGCTTTTATAATTTTATTAAACTATGAAAAAAATGTTATCTAATTATGAAACAGAAGTGGGAAATCGGAGTCAGGAATATAGAATGTCTAAATATTTAAATAAAATCTTTTTTTATTTGATGTTACTTTTTTTTTTTTAAGGCAAATTCAATTTTATTAATATTTGCTAAAACAAAAATAAATGTGGTTCTAATCTTTACATTTTTATAGTCATTATTTTTATTTTATCATGTTTAATGTTAAAAATTATATAGTAAATATGTAATGTAGTTCATGGTCCTATATTAATCAAGATATTTAGATTATTATATTAATCCTATATAATTATAATGATACAGCTTCCTTTCTTGGAAAAAATGGAACATTTAGGTATTGTCTACAAAAATGAAGTATATATTCATATATTTGGGAAATATATTTTCAGTTATAGAAAAATATAATTAGCTTTTTTTTTAATTAAAAGAATGCCACAATTTCCAAGCAATCCATCCTCCAATGCAGGTGGTAAACATTCATTTTGTATCAAAGCAAAAATATTGACACAAAATGTATACTTTTGTAAATAATGTTCAAAGTTTATTTACCTATTCATTAAAGGAATTATAATCTGCAAGCAGTTTTTTTATATATAATGAAAATGAGCTTTGAAAAAATTATGGAAATGGAATAAAGCATTATTTATTAATGTTGAAATAAGTTATAGTTAACATTTTGTGTAATTTAAATTTTAGGATTGGGTATAACATTGGCCCACATCTTCAAAGAACCAGCTACTATTAACTACCCTTTTGAGAAAGGTCCTTTGAGTCCTCGATTCAGAGGAGAACATGCTCTTCGAAGATATCCATCTGGAGAGGAAAGATGCATTGCATGCAAGTTGTGTGAAGCAATTTGCCCTGCCCAGGTATATTGCATTTCCATTGTGTATTATTTTGACATCATATTGCCAGATTAAAAATATTTTATGCAAACTTCAACTATTCATTTTCATAATTAACAGTTAGATGACGTCTTTAATTAACACACAAAATACTAAATTAGATAAGAGCAACACAATATGTAGTCTGTCTAATGAAGTAATTGTGGAATAATCTGATAGAGTAATTCCTAAAAACTTTTCTTTTTTGCTGAATATTAACAGCATAATTTTTAACCTTTATTTTATATTACTAATTAATATTTGTTCTATTATAATATATATAACTATTTATCTCAATCACAGTGGTCAACAAACACCCGAAGCTGTAAGAAATAAAAGCTCTATTGAAGATGGATTATAATAAGCGCCGGATTTAAGAGAGGGGACTTGTATTGGGGACTTATGCAATTTTGTTGGCCAATATATTTTATTCTAATATTTGTAGCAAGAAACTTTGGGCAAAATTTTAAAATTACTAATAAATTACTAATTAATAATTAATAATAATTAATTTAAATTAATTATTACTAACTAATTTAAAATATATTACTAATTCATGAACACAAAAATTAGCAAAATAATATGAGTTACACATAACAAGATTTTATTCATTGTCACTTCTGACAATAAATGTATATTCTTGTGTAAGATTGTAATATTACTCTTTATCATGAGAAATGTTTTGGTTATCGTTTTCATGCTCCATTGGTGAAATTCTTTCTGTAATCTCTTGATCAAAATTAAGACTACTCTTTTGTAGTGCTGATGTTTCAGTAGATTTAAGAACAAATTCAGTAATTAATAATTGTGTTTGTGTTTTGGCTAGGCCATTGTATAATGACTGTTGTCTAATTTTTTTTTTTTTTCCTTGTGTGTCTTTTGAGAAAACCTGTCATCCAATTTGTATTTGCAGAAAATTCATACTTTTTGTTTAACTGAGATGAAATTCCTGGTTTCATTTCTTTAATCTGTCTATACATTCTTGATGCTGTTTGCTTGATGGCAATTTCGATTACTGGTACTCTTTTTTGCAATTCATCTTCTATCCACATTACCAGAGTTTTTTTTATTTTCTCTTTTTCAATATCGCTTGATAGTTCTCACAGTAGTTTCATATAGACCAAAATGCTTTTCTATAGATGTTTTGTTATAGGTGAATTGTGTGAGGGCTACTGAAAAATATTTCAATTATAATTAATGAAACAAAGGTCTATAAACCTTTAAAATGTACTTTTCACTTTGAATACCAAACTCAAAATGCAGACAAAGCAAAACATATAAAGCACACACATAAGCATAACACATTATATTAGCATAAGCAAAATATGTAGCATCAAAACACTATATTGAGATTATGAAATTTTGGGGATTTCCACAAGTGGAAGTTGCATTATATTCTTCCTCTCCAATGGTACAGGTATAAAAATAAAAGTAAAACAAAATTTTCCTAAAATGCAGGTTGATCATGTTAAATTAAAATAAATCACGTGAAAAGAAAATTAATATTTTTTTCTAATTTGTATTAAATCAAAATCGTGTAAAAACAGAATTGGGTGTATACTATTTGTTATCAGCAATATGATATTTAACATAATAAAATCAATAATTGCTGTATCAAAGATATTTGTAAATTTTGTACAATAGTTTTTGAACTGTTGCTTGTTTATTTAATGTAAAAGTCAATTAGTAAGTAAGTAATAAAAAATATAACGTTCATAATAGGTTATGTTTGGGTAATTAATTAAAAACTTACTTGAACCAATTCATTTCTAGGGGCTTAAAAATAATAAATAGTAAATGGATTTTTTTCCTCTTATTTTCAGGCTATAACCATTGAAGCAGAAGAGCGAGAAGATGGAAGTCGTCGCACCACCCGTTATGACATAGATATGACTAAGTGTATTTATTGTGGATTCTGTCAAGAAGCCTGTCCTGTTGATGCAATTGTAGAAGTAAGTACAAACAATTTCACTTTTAGATAATTTTCATTTTGTGCAAAAAGTATGTGGAATTTATAATTTAAAAAGTGCACTTAAAAGTTATTGCAATAATTTTTTTTATTTTCTTTATATTGGTAACATTCTACTCAGTTATATTGCAGAATTTGAACATGATCTGTCACTCATGTTGACAGCAGCTATTTTTGTAATCAAACATTTCAATTGCTCTACAGTATTTAAAATAGAAAAATTAATTTAAAGGAGAATTTCTCTTAAATTTTGTGTTTCAAGTGAGATTTTGTATGCCAAATTGCTAAAAATATTGTAGAAGACCTACAGTGAATCATACATGTCAGAAATGCAAGCACATGTTTTGTATAAAGCATTCAAAGAAGGCCGAGAAATGGTAGTTGATTTGCCTCATCAATAAAATCAAGCAGTTGGTCATGCGAGTCGTAGAGAGTTAGCTCAAGAGATGAAGTATTTTTAAGTGCGTTCATAACATTATTACTGATATTTTGGGCAGGAAATTCAGTGCTGCCTAGCCAATATCAAAATAGCTCAATTTTGTCAAAAAAAAAAAAAAGAGCACATCAAGATGAGGTTGCTTAAGACATGATTTCCCTTAATATGGGCTACACCTTTAGGAAATACAACACATCCACATTGGCAAAGCACTGTTTTCACTTCATATGATGCCATGTGACTTTTTCTTGCTTCTAAAGTTAGAAGCAGGAAGTCATTTTAACTCAATTGAGACCATAAAAAAAATTATAATTCAATAGTTGAAATTATAATAGAATATTTTTTCATAGTGTCTTTCTTCATCAACCATTATACCATTATATTCTTAATGCAAACATTCAATGTGCTTATATAAACTATATCTGTATAGATAATTTGGAATAAATTCATTTTCAATTTTTTCTGTTTTTGGTAAATCTTTTTGTAATGGGACTAATTAGGGCACACATAAATTTATGTGTTGCATATGCTATTTTCATTTCTTAATTTTACAAACTGATTGTATTTCTGAAAAATGTTCTTTTTAATTTTGTTTCGCAATTTTTACATTTTCTGGATGCCCTATATATATATATAAAGTTTGTAAAACAAGACAATGAGTTTTAACAACAATTAATTTAAGAATTTACTTGCTTCTGTCTTCATAATTTTTATTTGCTGCAATAATGGAAATACATAACCTCACATTAAGGTTATTATATTATCTTTTTAATTTGTAACTTCCCAGTTAATTATTGCTAGGTTTTTTTTATCACATTTTAAAAATTACTTAATAGAACAAATTTCATCCATATTATCCCACTGCATATTATTTAATGTAAAGTGTTCCAGCAATCTACATTAAATTCACAAACTTTTGAAAATTTATCCACTAATTAATTATATTCCCTCACTCAATTACTATATTAATGGCCATGTTATTTGCTCATTATATGTTATGAAGTTTTCCAATTGTAAACAAAGCAAATTTTCTTTCATTCTATAAGCTTATTGCTTTGCTCATGTCTTCAGATTGGAGGGTCTTAAGCTAAATCACATGGGATGCCCACATCACATTGTCACATAACTCAAACTTTTTTATATTCTTTTTTAATCATGCTTTATTGAATTGTCACATATCTTTTCTATTCCTTACGGCTGCTATCTTGATAGAATTTATATTCCTCTATGCTATTGAAAAATGTTGCTATAGTCTGACCACTGATCACATGGAATGGTAACTATCCGGTTTAACAGCAAAAATGGATAAAACAATGACTTGTTAAGGGCTCTAGTCAGATATATGTTTTGCAATGCTGTTTTGAAAAAAAAATTGTGCTAGTTAGTGTGGAATTGTTTATGTTTTTTTATAATTTTTTATGTTTTTTTCTTTCATCTTTTTTATGTTGTTTTTTGTCTGTTAATTTTTTATGTTATGTTTTTTTTTATGTTTTTAATATCGTGTAATCCAAAATTTTAATGATTAAGAATTTAAATTATTTTTATTACAATTAATCTCTTGTAAATGGCATTTCCTCCCCATCGCCCTCTGTTATTTTTGGATCCGTCTGATTTGACTTTTTATCACTTTTCCTAAAACAGTGGTTTGACTATAATCATCTCATGAGCAAAAATAACATATATATACATATTGTAAATTAAAATATAAATATTAAAAATTTTAAATCTACTGTAACTCTTAAGTTTAGAGAAGTACAAAAAGTAATTACCTTTTTTTTTATATCTATAGTTTTTCATTTTAGTATAAAATATGAACAGAAAATTCTTTCCTGAAAAATTTATACCTTTGGAACTAATAAAGCTGTAACTATACATCCCAAGTTGAAAGATTTTGTCACAAATTATTGATAGTATTTTGTGATTAATTTGGGGTAATGATGGCTGAGTGACTAGCGCTCTGGCTCCCGGTGCCATAATAAATTTTTAAGTTGTGATAAAATTAAACTATAACTTGCCGTAAGTATAAATATTTACTTGAATATATTGAGTTCTATTTTTTTTTCTAGGGTCCAAATTTTGAGTACTCTACAGAAACACATGAAGAGCTTCTGTACAACAAAGAAAAACTGCTGCTCAATGGAGACAAGTGGGAACCCGAAATTGCTGCAAATATTGAAGCTGATTACTTATATCGTTAAATGACATTCTTAGATTAGTTTAAATTATTATTTCTGACAGACATAAAATGTTCCTGTCAATATATACAACAAGAAATTTCAAAATTGTAAATAAAGTATATCATAACTCGAATTGTTGTTTGTGTATGCAGTAATTATATACATTAAATATGTAAAAATATGAAATACTTTTTGTGAATAAAGTGGGAGGAAAAGTGTTAATTCCAATATTAATATAGGGTTGTCAGGTGTAATTTCATTGTGTTCGAACCAGATGGCATATGAATTTCTAGAAGGACTTAACTCAAAGATGAAAGAGAAAAGGAAGGATGAGATACACTAAACACGATGGCATTTTTGAAAAGCATTTTAGGAAGATATTATTATAACCATTGTGTAAATAATTTAGTTGTCCTGGTCCTTAGATTTTTGCAATTTAATAAACTTAATATAAAAAGCCCCTCTAGAACTAATAATTGTAAAAAACAAACTCCATATAAATATTTAGAGAAAGATTTTTAGTTCAAATTTAAATCACTATAACTATAATTCATACAATATAATACATTATTTCATCATATTAATATACTGCAATATTTTATGGTGAAATAGTGTTATTCTGTAAGTTATTTTAATTATAGATATTATTATTTATCTGAAATTTACAAAAATTTATTCAACATATTTTACTTAAAACAGTTTTCCGTTACAGTTTCTAATTATTTATTAAATGGACATTTTTTTACAATTAATTATTTTTTATATACGAAAACAGAAATATTTTTAAAAATTATGAAGATTCCATTGCATGTTTATTTTTTGGTAAATATAGTAAAACAAGCAATGCTAAGAAAAACGAAAAAAAAAAATAATAATAAATAAACATATATACAAATAAAATGTTTAGATAAAATAGAATTCTATAAATTTATAAATAAAAATTTGAAAATTAAATTTTTTTTTTAATATTAACATTAATTTAATAAAAATTGAAATCTTTTAACATTTGTTTAAATATAAAGATTTTACTGAAGTATATTTTTATTATTAATACATTTATTTAAAATTAATTAATTCTTCTAAAAAAAATTTTTTTAATTCAAATTTGTATAGTTGCTATGACAAAATTCATTTTTCAGAACTCTGAATACAAATTCTAAGTAATTAGCAAGAATTTAGTTTGTATTGAAAGATTTTATCACAGTTTGATCATATAAATTACATCTATTAAGTCGACGGTAAGGATTGGCCATGTATTCCCAAAACAAAATATAGCCAATAGGGAAGAGTTCAAAGTTGATAGATCCTCCGGTTGAGCCTTGCTATAGACTTTGGACTTCGCATGCTTGTTTTTTTTTGCCCATTAGACTTTGGAACCGATAATGTGAGAAAGAGAAAAGGAGTTTGTGAAAAGTTCCAGGCAGTACAATGGGTACAAAGACCCTTAAATGAACATGCTTTTTAAGATTATTTTGTAAATATTTATTATATAATTTTGTTATGTGTTGCAGTTGTGCAGGGCTGTCTTTGAAATTTTAATAAATATGGCAGCTAAACATCTCATTTTTATTTTGAGAAATAATTGAATTTGTATTCATGAACAACAAAGAATCAATATCTAACTTGTACTCCATCAAATTGATGTGTGACAAATTGTCATAATAAACCCGTAAGGAAACACTTTCTATATTAAAAATATAATTTATTTTCAATAAACTTTAGTGTGGTATTCATTTGGGAAAATTTAATGTTTATAAGGTTGAACTTGAAGCAAAAATAGTTAGTGCCGGCATATAAATGTTATTAATAATTATCATTTAAACGAATATTTCAAATGTCTTAATTATTGATGCTAGTGATACTATATCTCTAAATAATAACAATAAAATAAAAATATATATGAAGATCATTTATACTATCATGATAAGCTTTTTTCTTGTAAAGTATTAAATTTAGGAGTGTAATTTCAATTGTCTCTAGATCTCGGTGCCACAAATTTCGAATTCGAATCCTGGCGGTGCCATGGGTGTTTGTAGTGACTCGAAATCCACTTTAAATCGTAGGTCTTGGTCTAATATGACTGTAGGGCTGACAAACCTACCCCTTAAAAAGAAAAAAAATTATCATGTTTCGTAATCTGAGAGGAGTATTTGGCCTATCACTGGGTCGTCACCATTGAAAAAACGAAACTTCAGGATCAAGTAAATAAAAAATGTCATTCTATTTTTTTTTTTTTTTTTTTTTTCCGTGTGTATACCGATGAGTAAAAAAAGGCACATGAGCCGAAATGTGATGCTTTGATTCGTCAAGAATGATTTCGTACGTACTGAAGATACTTTCTCACTCACATCTCATCCCATACCTATGTTATGTATTCCCTACCAGTTAGAAAGGTGAGAATGGAACATCGGTGGGTCTCGTGTACCACGAACAGTCCACCGACGCATGATGAGGCAAGATAGTACCTTCCTGGATGACGTTTAAGGGTAACTACCTCGCATTTGCTTGTTGTATAGGAGAAAACTCCTATAAGGCACCCTGTTTATTGATTATTTATGACAGTGGTCTCCAAACATTTCGGCCTTAGGGCCATACTGTACTCCAGTAAGTACCAAGGGCCAAAACCGTTTTAATTTTTCTGCCATTATCTATAATTTCTAGACCAGTCGCCGAGCACATGCTCTGAGCGAGCATACGCTTGCTGACTACAAACTATTGTCAGTGAAAAATGCCAATTACATAAATCTCATTAGTATTTTTTTGCAAGTGGATATTCCGCTGGTTTATTCGTGTTCATTTAGCTTTTCCGTTCCTGAGGGATTTTCAGGATAAAAATCATATGTTTGATTTAGGATATATACATTCCAAACATTGATATACATTACATATGCGATACCTTTTACCCCAACATAACTACCCAGGATAACCGCGGGATGTTCACTAGTTTATAATGTTAGTGGGATTCATTTCAATTATTTGTTAGTTGTTATGCTTAAATTAAATTTTCTGCGTATTATGCTTGTCATTAAGCTTTACCTAGCAAATCAATAAAACCGAGTTATTATTACTCTGCGTTTTTTTGTATCCAACTTATTACAGAAACAATAAGCTATTCGCTGTCGCGGGCCAGATTGATGACACTGATGCGGGCTGGATTTGACCCGCGGGCCGTAGTTTGGAGACCCCTGATTTATGAGAGATGCTTTTACACACTGCATTCGCTACCGAGTATCCTCGGTCCTGAAAGCAAAATTTCTAAAGATACAAAAATGACAATTAAGGTTGCCGTTTTTGGCAATACTTAATCGCTTAAAACTCTCAGTGAAAACAGGTTTTTTTCCCCAGAAGTTTGTGAAGAATGTAGATAGATAACAATGAAATTCTCGGAATCGTTAGTATCAGCTTTTTGGAATTATTAGAAATTTCGGAACACAGTCACCCCAGACAGTGGGTGATTGTTTGCGGTTAGCACTGAAGTTCTTGGAAATTGTACGTGAAACAAGTTCGATCTGCCATCCTCAACTTTTCAGCAAAACAGCATCATTAAAGTGAAAAAAAAACTTTTACTGTTAAAAAACTTTTTACTGTTGCCTACAGAAATCATATGAATTTGATAAGCACGCTTATTTCACAGGTAGAAAATTTAATATTTTTAAATAAGACAGACTTATTTTCTTAATATGCAACAGGAAATTTACGAAACTTGGAAGCTTCAAATTTTCTGAATTTTGGAGGACAACCTCGATTTAGTTTTATTCCTATTCCTGTTCCTATTTAATTCTAATAGAATGCTTTGTTTCCTAAGATATCACTTTCAATCGTAACTGCGGCAAAAGACCTGCTTCCTCCGGAAGCTGGACATTCTTTGCACAGATCGGATTTGCATCTGGTAAGGGACAGTGACTATCAAACGCACCCTTCCAAGGAACACACTTAAAATATATCACATGAATTATATAATTACAAGAAATTTTACCATAATATAAAAAATATTACAGTACATATTGACGTGACACTAAAATGGCAATTAGGGTTCTTGTTTGTGGCAATACTTAATCGTTTAACACTCTCAGTGAAAAGAGGGTACTTTTCCCAGAAGTCAGCTTTGTTAGGATTGTGATTGTAGATAACAATGAAATTCACGGAACCGATTGTATCAGCTTTTCAGTGACTGAATGGGCGAGTGACTAGCGCTCGGTACCGCAGGTTTCGGGTTTGGTGGTGCCATGGATGTTTGTAGGGGTTAGGAATCCACTTTAAGCTGTAGATCCCGGTCTAACAGGATCGTAGAGCGTTGCGGGAGTGTTGTTACTCAGCCTCCGTAGCTTATCTTCAAGCTACACGCACCTCCAGGGCAGTGCTAAGTGAGTAGCATCGGTGCAGCGCTCGCCTTAAGGCATCCAAGACAACTGTCGAAGTATTTGCCAGCTGCATTAGTGCAATAAAAAAAAATGATCACCTTTTCGGAAATTTGGAAACACATTGTATTGTTTGTGGTCAGCACTGAAGTGTTCGAAAATTATACGTGAAAGATGGTCGACCCGTCATCCTCAACTTTTCAACAAAACTGTATCATAAAATTGGAAAGAAAGCTTCCTATAGTCAGTCCGCTAAATTTGTTGCCTTTTACTGTTGCCTACAGAAATCATATGAATTTTATAAGCATGCTCATTTCAAAGGTTTTTTTTTTCTATTGCAGCTGCAAACACTTAAACAGTCGTCTTTTATGCCTTAAGGCCAGCGCTGCATCGATGTTACTCACTTAGCACTATCCAGGAGGTGTGTGTAGCTTGAAGATAAGTTACGAACGTGGAGTAGCAATACCCCCGCGATGCTCTACGATCATGTTAGACCGGGACCTACGGCTTAAAGTATCAACTTTAGACCTACGGCTGGATTACGAACCACTACAAACATCCATGGCACCGCCGGGACTCGAACCCGAAACCTGCGGTACCGAGCACCAGAGCGCTAGCCATCAGGCCCCTTATGTCAAAGGTAGAAAATTTAATATTTTTTAAAAAGATAGACTTATTTTCTTAATATGCAGCAGGAAATGTACAAAACTTGGAAGCTTCAAATTTTCGAGATTTTGGAGGACAATCAACCTCGATTTAGTTTTTTTCCTATACATATTCCAATTTCTTGTTCTAATAAAATGCTTTGTTCCAACAGCTCCAATTGTGAAAGATTCCTCAGAAATACATGTTAAGGAATAAAATGATATTTAATAATGAAATATTAATATTTAAAAGATTAAGCAGGCTTTTTTTCATTGTAAGATAAAAAAAAAAATTAACGGCAGATATAAATATGTTTTTAATAAAAATATTAAAAATCAGTTTGCAAAGAGTAAAAAAAATAAATGTTTATTAGCTATCTTTTACTTTTTAAAACCAGATATGCAAATATAAATTTAATAAAAGCAGCCTAACAAGTTATTAATAGGATTGGATAAAAAAAAACTGTTTTACAGTAGAGATTTATTTTGATGCCTTTTCCTTTCTTAATGAAGTCGAAATTCATATTAGCAAAATTAAATAACTCAATATTTGGTATAATCAAAATCTAAAAATCAATGATTTTAAAAGGATCAGAAAATTAAGAAAAAAATTCAGGCGTTTTAAGAGTAGTGAGAAGCATAAATAGGGCCTGATGGCTAAGTGACTAGCACTCGCTATCACAGGTTTCGGGTTCGAGTCCCGACTGTGCATGTTTGTAATGGTTAGCAATCCACTTTAAACCTCAGGTCATGCTCTAATATGATTGTTGGACGTAAGGCTGAAACCCTTATTCCTTAAACAGAAAACATCCCCTGTCTCGAAATCTGCCTGTAGGGACAGGGTTGGACCACCATGGGGCTGTAGCACCAATGAAGTAGAAGAAGAATCTTCTTTTTCTTAAGTCTAAAAGCTGCAAGCTCCACTTGTTGGTAGCTCATCAATTTTCTACTTTTCTTTATTTTATTTTCTCACATTTGTAAAGCTAACTTTAAAATTTTAAGTGTAACCGTGGTTCCACCTGTAATCGTGTTCCTCCTACGAACTGTAAGAGAGCCCCTTGTGGCTTCCCGGTGAAATGTTCAGTTGGCAATGAACCTCCCGCCCTAGAGGACGTACTGCGCAATTAGCGCTAAATGAAAATCTCTCATCCCGAGAGCTAGAAGTGGAATCCTTCCACGTAAATATATGACTTTAAAGGTGTTACCGTTGTATAGTAATCTTTGTAGTGTGTTGTGTTCGTCTTTGTGCTCTTGTAATTAAATGTACAGTGCAGTCACATTAATGTGACCACCACCTACTTTTGACGTCAACATGAAATAACCAATCCCAAAAGGCAGATGGCAGCACATTGCAGTGGAGTGTATATAAAGAATTCCACTTAATGCCACTTAAGCCAGACTATACAAGAGTGTATATTCTGGCTTTTGAGAGGTGGTCAATTAATGTGACTGGACTGTGTAGTATGTTTTGTTAAATCAGTGTTCTTGCGTAGTGACCACACCCAGATCCAGCTGCCCAACACTCAAAACGACGACATCTACTACAAATTGCCGCCCAAACGTGGGGCTTCCCGTACTTATACACTACAAATTGCACCCAACTGAATTGCCTGGAATCTGCCTAATTTGATGAAGCATCCGGCTACAACTGAGATACTACTGTGTCCAAAAAGTAAAACCAATTTTCAATTTACATTTCCAGGGCATATGGAATTTCAATTTTTTTTTCTTTCTTTTTTAGGTCAAACTATTTATTCAAACTATTCAACTATTACGTCAAACTATTTATTAGTGTGTGAGTTACGCTTGGCTTTGTGAGACGCAAAAACTGATTCGTGCGATGTTTGAAATGTCTGAATGAATTGAGCAAAGAACTTGCATTCAATTGTGTTTGCGGAAACGTATAGAATGTTGCAGAAGGCATTCGGTAAGCATTCTTATTTTAAATAGAAATGTTTACAGGTGGTATAAACAGTTCAAAGAAGGCAGAGAACGCGTTGAAGAAGAAAAGCCCTCTGTTCGACCACAAACGATGAAGCTCACGTGCAAAAAATTACAGATTTGGTGCTTGCAAACCGTCGATTTACAATTAGAGACCTTGCTGCTGATGTTGGAATTTCAAAAGCATCGGTCAATTCCATTTTGGGCTTCAAACGCGTTAAATCTCGATTGGTACCGAAAACACTGAAAAACAGCTCACACTGCATTGATTCCTCGTGGCCTTTTCGCCAAAAATGAAATCCATATCATTCCACAAGCACCGTATTCACACTGTGCGACTTCTAGTTATTCCGTAAACTCGAAAGACCACTCCGGGGACACCGTTTTGAGCCGATTGAAGAGATTCAACGTGAATTGCCGCGCGCTTTGAAGGCCATCCCTGCCGATGACTTTTTAGCATGCATTGAGGATTGGAAGAAAAGTTGGCATACGTGCATTGTGTCCAGAGATGATTACTTTAAAGGCTATGAAATAAATTTGGAAGAATAAATAAACTGTTTTTGAAAAAAAAAAATAATAATTGGTCTTACTTTTTGGGCCAGTAGTAAGTAATAATTTGAAACGAATATAAGTTTTATGAAACGTTTTTCAAAATGCGTAGTACGAAACTGCCATGTTGATGACTCATAGCTATAAAGATGAAAAAAACTTCGAACTTCACCTAGTAACTGTACTTTTTCTCCCTCCTTTTCTTCCTTTTTTGTTATATATCTGAATATTTGGCATCTTGCCAGTAAAATTGAGATTGCTATTGAAAGTTATGGGTTTGATGTTTATGAAATAGAATATTAATTAAGTAGGATGAATAGAATATATTATAAATATTATTCTGTTTAGTTTTTTCTGACAAACGTAAATACTTATACTTATGTATTGATAGAATGTTTAAATTTATCATTATTATATATTATGAATAGCATTTTTAAAATTTTATCCTTTCAGACTATAGTCACCTTTATGACTGAACTAATGAATACGTAGTAAAGTAAAATATTAATTGAGTATAAATTGTACTGAAAAATATATTGTATTGAGTATCGGTAAGAAACTATTATTGATTTATTTCATTTCGAACCTACTTTATTGTTTATGTTTTGAATCTAAGTATAATAAGTATTTTGAAAATGTTTATGTATAATAATTGACAGTTAATTTTTAGAAAAGTGTTAAAAAATATTAATATTAAGGAACATTTTGTTAACGTCAGTGTTGTGACTGTGCCCTAGAAACAATAACTTTTCTATCTACACATGTATATAAAAAAAACCTTCCAGCATGCCCTTTTTAGCAAAAGGCTGGAAAAAAGATTTAGCAACCCTCGCTACAGAACTTGGAGAGAAGGTTGAAGTGATAGATTTACGAGGACTGATCATGAAAACTCCAATTTTCACCTCGGAAGTAGAATTTGTTCAAACCACATTAAATAACATAATCGCTGAACGATTAGAAAATGAAGCCGAAACCAAGGCTGCAGAGCAAGCACGGATAGCCCGAGAAAAAGCTGCAGAAAAAGCCGAGGAACAAAAATGATTCCATGAATATGAACTTGAGAAATTAAGGGTACAACTTGAAGCTCATCGATTTGTACAACCATTAACTAATGCCAACATTGCCCCTATTGTTCAACCTAAATCACATTTAAAGAAGTTACATGCATGTCACTATGCATTATGCATTATGCATGTCACTGTTTCTAAATTTGTTTGAAAGGCAACTTAAATTTTTAAATGTTGACAGACAGCATTGGGTTGCATATCTAGTAAGAGTTACCTAATAACATTGCCCAACTTATTGCTGGAGAAGCTGAGGACAAAGCTCAGAATTTTGATTTCATCAAAGAAATGTTATTAAAAAGGTTAAAATCGAGTGCCGAAAAGTTACGTCAACTATTTGGTACTCACCAAAAAGCACCCGAAAAGACTTGGAAAGATTATCATTTTGGACTACGAAGTTACTTTGAAGGCTGGTTAGCTGAATTACGCATCCATGACTTTGAATGGTTTAAAAAAACTTAATTATTTTAGATCAAATGAAGAAAAATGTTTCACCAGATGATAGGAATCATTTTATTGATGTACGGTGCGACTGGCTCACCTCTGAGGAACTTATCAAAAAGATGGACACTTACGGGAACCTACGGAAAAGCAAGGTGCAGAAGGAAAATTCGCACGTCAATAATAAGAGTAATCCAAGGCAATCAGAATACCAAAGATCTGATGATATGCAAAATTATTCCAGAGATTCTAAGGTGGAATATATGGAAGAGAACATATCATTCATTATGGTAGAACCCATAAAAGAAGCACTATCCAAAACCAAAACTGACTCTGTCCGGAGTCCCCAGTAAAATTAGGCAGGATTCCATCTACACGGACAGATCCCTTCCTTCGTGTTACAGTTGTGGAGCTCCTGGAGTAATAAAGGCAACATCTAATCTAGTACAAGTTGACGATACCCAATCGCGACGACATAAACGTTTATAGTATTGCAATTGGAAGTCAACCAACAAGCCTAGTTGAAGTTTTGATCTATGGTTCAAGAGCAGCAGTGTGTGCCGACACTGGAGTTTCACATTCGGTTGCTAGAGAAAAACTTCACCATTTTCTCAAAAGGAATCATCATTATTGGCGCAACAGCCCAGTGTGGGCAAGGCCGTCTACCTACTGGTAGATTTCGAGATGAGGGATGTTTTTCTTTTTTACGGGGTAGGGTTGTCAGCTCTACGCCCAACGCGCAACAGTCATATGAGACCGGGACCTACGGCTTAAAGTGGATTCCGAACCACTACAAACATCCATGGCACCGCCGGGACTCGAACTCGAAACCTGTGGTACCGAGCGCCAGATCGCTAGCCACTCGGCCATTCATTTTCTCGTCAGTAATTTTATTCACATGTTAACAATTATTTTTTAGTTTTTAGTTTGATTAACTCTAAAAGCGTGTTTTTTAGTGTATTTAAACTATAATATTTAAATGAGGTCCCGGTACGGTGGACTGGAACTATAGTTCTTACAATAATTTAATTGTGAGTAAAACAAAGGCTAAATGCGAATATGTCGAGCCAGCCAGGATTCGAACAGAGAATCTCTTGATCCGTAGTCAGGCGCGTTATCCGTTGTACCACTGCCCCACATAGGTTTGAATGTCTTAGGTACTTTTATTCTACATGGGTTAAATTGCTCCACATAAGTTAAAATAAAATCACTAATCCTGGCGATCCTGTCCTTGATAAGTGTACAACGTTTAACTTAAATCTGATCGCTTAAAGTAAGGCAAAATCGAGACCAAAGAGTCAGTTACAAACAAACAAACATACAGGTGAAACTAATAAAACGTATTAAAAAGTACACCCCATTTAAAGTCAGATCTACAGAACTTACAAAAATAAAATTGTAGCGATATTTTTCAACGCGCGTTTCAAATTATAAATTCTGGATACTTTTTACACAGAATGATAAATCTATTTGAGCTTTCTTAAGATGTGTACATTATTTTTAAAAAAATTATATTTTAATAATAATAGGATTGCAGCTTTGTTGGTTGCATACTTCATACTGAAAGCTTCTTTTTATGAGTAATTTAATATTTGGTAAAAATTAGAGTTTATATAAAAATATTGTATAAATTGTAATATTTTTTTAGTTCCTGGATTTAATTGCAATAATTTATGTTTAAATAAAATAATATTTTTGTGTGCCAAGGATATATACATCTTCTATATAAAATAAAAAAAAATTTATCCTTTTCGGTATCCATATTATATAAAACTTTATCTTTACGACATTAAAATAAAATATTATTATAAATTCATTATAAAGAATTTTTTATTTCAGTATTATCTTTAAATTGAAACGATCATTTGATAAAGGTGATTATTTGCCATAATTTATGTTGTTTCATAATTAACACAAAGAATCATGCATTAATTCTTAAGAATATCAAAAATTTTCTGACTACGAAAATCTTTATTGCTTGAGATTTAAATCAAATGTGATATTTTTAAATGTTTCGGTTTGGCTTTGAAAAAAGATAATAATTATAATCAGCTGGGCCGATATACAGATTACTCGTAAAATGTAGAATTTAATGTAAAAACAAAACGCATAACTGTAATCTTAACAAGTAATATAAAAAAACATTTTTTTTAAAGTCAATTCCTACTTTTTTTCCCGCTATATTGCAGAAAGTCCTTTATAAATAAAGTTGAAAAGGCGTTGTTCTCGTCAATAGCGCTCATTCATTCATCTAGAGGACTGTATATTTAATCACACTCACACTAACACAATAAATAACCAAAGGTTTAAAACTTAACAAGAACACTTTATTTACACGACACAGCCACTCAGTTCTCTCTTGCCGCTCTGGCATTACACTACTCAGGCTCGGACTTATGCGCACGCAGGCGCATGCGTAAACATACACTTTTTTCGCCGCTAGGGGTATCCTTGCGCATAGGCGCGAACATACCGCCCGGCGGTGACATGTTCCCATTGGCAACTGACAACTGGCGACAAGATGAGCGAAAAAATTGAGTACCAACAGGGGGAAATACCCTTAAACCTCCTCATCTTAATTAATAGATATGCTTTAAATTTTAATTGGCTTTTAATTAGGTTAGTGGAAATACAAGATAAAGTTTCTAAAAACAAGTTAAATGGTAAAAAAAAAAAAAAAGATAAAAATACTAATAAAAATAAAAGTAAGGTACAACATAAAAGAAATTAAAATTAATTTAAGTTCAGTACAATTAGGGACCAGTTGTCGATGCCAAAATAATGAAAAAGTAAACAGAGTTATTATAAACTCATATAACTAAAACTACATCTTCAAGTAATAACTCTTGATAACGCTCTCGTGTTTACCGAGGCGGTGAGCTATGACGCATGTTCCCATTCAGCTCTTTAAAGGCTCGTGCTCACCAAGGCTACAAGATGCAAGCGAAAAGATTTGACGAATCCCTAGCCTCACCGCGGTCGCCTGAAACCGGTTTGCAGTCCGCCGCTTGAGTTGGCCAACTTTCAACTCGAAGCGGTTTTTCACTAGGCGTAATGCTATTTCTGACGTTTCGCTTTGAAGGGGTCGAAAAAATTTTGTCGCTTGCCTCTTGAATCTTCACGTCTCTCGCCTTGGTGCGAACGAGCCTTAAGAATTCAAATATTCTCAAATTATTCACTTATACACTGATCACACAATAAGAAAAATACATTTTTTTAAAAAATATTCGTACAATAAGCAGATCACAAAAAAATACACAATATAAAAATTAATTTTCCTAATTAACACTACGCAAAGGTACGATATTAACTACTAGCCTTTTACATGTGCCATTTTTATCTTTTAAAGTAACCACTCTTGTTACTTTATCTTCACCTGGATGAATTTTGATAATTCTGGCCAAATTCAATTTTAGAAGACAATAATTATCAGGATTTTTAATTAACACCAAATCACCTTCTTTTATATCTGCTTTACCCTTAGACCATTTAGGTCTATTTAACAGCTTATTTAAATACTCCGATGACCATTTTTTCCAAAGATGTTCAGTCATTTTTTGAACCAATTGCCAACGGCTCAATCGATTCATTGGAGTTTCACTAAAATTAGGTTCAGGCAATGTAACTAAAGATGAACCAATTAAAAAATGTGCAGGAGTTAATGCTTCCACATCATCTGGATCATTTGAAAGTGGGCAAAGGGGTCTAGAATTAAGAACTGCCTCAATTTGAACAATAAGAGTTAAAAACTCTTCATAGCTTAAAATTGTTTTCCCTACAATACGTTTCAAATGGTATTTAAGAGATTTGACACTAGATTCCCATAGTCCTCCAAAGTGTGGAGTAGTAGGGGGATTAAAGAACCACTTAATACCTTCATTAGCCATATAATTCTCAATTTCTTCTGCACTCTTAAACTTAAATAAAGATTTGAGAAACACTTTTAATTCTCTATTAGCACCAACAAAATTGCGGCCATTGTCACTATACACTTCTGCAGGCTTACCTCTTCTAGCTATAAATCTTTTAAGGCTTGCTAAAAATGCTGCAGTAGTTAAATCATTTACAATTTCAAAATGTAATCATTTTGTAGAGAAGCATACATATATACACACAAATATCTTATTTACCTGTTTACTTCGTCCGGTGAAATTTTTGATTTCAAATGGACCACAAAAGTCTACACCTACCCGATTAAAGACACGAGTAGAAGTCACTCTGGCAGCTGGTAGTTGTCCCATAATTTGGTTGGAACCTTTTGAATTTATTTTTTTACAAATTATGAAATTAAAAATTAAAACAGGCCATTGAACCTTGATCTAAGAGCGCTCTTATTTGGTATGAATTTTCTGAATTATTACTTAAATAACATTTAGCTGTGCTCAATAGAACTGTTTTGACATAAAGCTTGACATAATCCACTTGACATAAAGCTCGTAACTGCAGATAATTTATTACTATTTGGAGAAGTGCTTTCTCGGGCTGGTAAAAACTCTTGAGCTGTGGGGGAAAACGAGGTATTGGAACTGATTTCATTAAGTTCTTTCTGATACAACTCATCACGATTCTCTGCGCTTTTGCGAGGGTAGTGTAAACTTTTATGGTATTTACGTTTACAAAAACAAGATACTTTCGATTTGCAATTAGACACTGAACAATTAATCTGTAAATAATTAAAACACATATGCACATACACACACATACACACACAAAACACATACACACACATATTAACAAGCTCAACTCTCTCATTCACTGACATTTTTAAATAATTTGGACAATTAGAAATATGGTGATTTTTAGTACATAAAATACAATTTGAATCTCTTATGTCCGAAACAAACACTTTTGATACAATTTTGGAATTTTTAAAATTAGTTTTACTTTTTTTAAAGTTACTTGTGCCTTCGTAAATTGACTTCCCACAAGATGCAACATAAATATCACATTCTTCAGCTAATTTTACTGAGGGAAGCCAACTATCTGCTTGTCGTATACCTATGTGAGATGCGATTTCTCTATCTAAAGTTTGAAATAATTTATCAGAAACTATTAATTGCTTTAATGTTTCAAAATCTGGCACTTTTCTTAATTTTAAAAAATATTCAAAATTAGTAGTTAAGCGCGACGCAAACTGCACATACGATTCATTTAAGCGCTCAGCTTTCCTAAAATTATCTAAGCATGCTTGTGGTGAAGGCTCATAATCTCGCAACACAACTGACTTAATTGTCTCATAGTTTTTGATATATCATTTAAATAAGTTATTATATTAGAAGCCTTTTGTCCTAATAATTTTAACAGAATCTCAGCTTTATATATCTCAGGTACTACTTTAAATGCGCGTTCTAAAGAATTAAAGAAAAAGCTCCACCCTTCCGGTCGAGTGGGAATTCTGACAGTTAAAGTTCTAACACTTTTTATTACTTGATCAATAGTATCTGGTTTGGTTTCACCTTCACACACTTCTGGCTTACTTTAATTTTTGCGAGTTCTAATTCATTTTTAACTCGTTCCAATTTTATTTTTTCTAGATCTATTTGCCGTTGTTCCTCATTTTTACGATTGTCAATAATCGTGTTGGCAATGTCTTTGACCAAGTTTGGTCTATTTTTAAACACATCACTTTGTTCCTATTGCATCATATAAATCTGAAATTGTTAATTTTTCTGATACTATCAAATTTATTTCTGCGGCAATGAGCCGCAAATCTTCTTTTTTGGGCACCTTTAAACATGTTTTCACAAAATATTAAATATATGGATTTCAAAGTTCCACTTATTTTTGTCACAAAGCTTTTCACTTGACTTATGCTATCTACAGGTTTGAGCCACTCTTCGGCTCTGCCAGGACCATAATGTCCATGTCAATAGCGGTCACTCACTCATCTAGCGGACTGTATATTTAATCACACTCACACTATCACAATAAATAACCAAAGGTTTAAAACTTAACAAGAGCACTTTATTTACACGACACAGTCACAGCCACTCGCAGCCGCGCTGTTCTCTCTTGCCGCTCTGGCATTACACTACTCAGACTCGGGCTTATGCGCCCGCAGGCGCATGTGTAAACATACACTTTTTTCGCCGCTAGGGGTATCCTTGAGCATAGGCGCGAACAAGCGTCATCTATTATTAGATACATGCAACTTAAATCTAAAAAAAACCAAAATTAATTAATTTAATTTAATTAATATTTGAAAAAACTCTAGTAACATCCAGTGTCATCCACTACAAGTCAAAAAAAATGTATTCGAACTTGAGTGGATGAATAAAAAGTATTTTATGAACAAGATATATATAGGGAGAGTGTGAGCTAATAGAAGGAATTGGAAAAAATATAAAAACTATAAAATCCCAAACGATTTTCTTTTCTTGGAGAAATATCATTTCACTTTGAAATAAAATTGTCTTCGTTTTCACCACACGATCTTTTAAATCAATTTGTTAGTTAATTACACTCAAGAGCCAAAACATTATGACCACCCCTACATTTTGCAATGAACTCGCCTGGATGACGTGGAAGGCACGTGATCAGGTGGAAGTGGTATTTAACTGGTATTAAGTGGTGGCATTAATCCATGCCAAGGCGGGTTGAAGGTGTGTTGCGCGCCAAAGGTGGGCCAACTCGTTATTGACAGGTGGTCATAATGTTTTGGCTCTTGAGTGTATTTAATTACTAGCATGTAAAAGAAATTTAAATACTGTCTTTGATCAGTTTTTCGTTTCCTTAATCACTTTCAAAGTATCCTAGTAGTTTATTTATTTATTTATATTCTTTTTCATGAGCTATTCTTATTGCTTTATTACAATTTCATTCCCGGGCTATTCCTATTGATTTATTTGAATTTTTTTCCTCTAGTTTTTTTTATACATAATATTAATTTAAATTTCTTTCATG
Source organism: Caerostris darwini (assembly GCA_021605075.1). Taxonomy (NCBI): domain Eukaryota; kingdom Metazoa; phylum Arthropoda; class Arachnida; order Araneae; family Araneidae; genus Caerostris; species Caerostris darwini. The sequence goes on from BPLQ01010069.1 coordinate 251,259, forward strand.
AGCTATTCTTATTGATTTATTTGAATTTTTTCCTCGACATTTTTTATGTATAATATTAATTTAAATTTCTTTTACGTGCTATTAATTATAAATTAATAAATTAAATAATGCAATATTGTTCTAAAAGGTCATCAGATGAAAATAAAAACAATTTTATTTCAGAATGAAAAGGAAATTTTTCAAGAAAAGAAAATCGTTTAGAATTCTATATCTATTTTTATTTATTTATTTATTATTATTATTTAATTAAGATTACGGTTTTGAGTTGAGTTCTTACATAAATTCTAAATTTGATGGGGAGCCTATACTATATATCGGTTCATCTGATTGCAATTTTTTTTTTTTTTTTTTTACTTTATTTTAATTTTAATTATTTATCAAGAAAATCAAATTGATCATTTAAAAAGTTATGTGTTTAAAAAAATCTATTTTACTTATAGGTGTTGGTAATAGATTTTCACTATCTTCCATAAATAGATTTTGGAAATTATTAGCACTTTTCTTTTATTGCACATTAAAGTATACTCTAGTGAACATGGCGTAAAACTGTGAATCAGTCCATACGCTACAGTTACTGCTTTGAAAATGAATAGACTAGGTAGAAATTGTTGTTATGACTAATCCTCAATGTCCTGCAGTGCAGGACGGACAACCCATGAGTAATCTACTCATGGATGGATGGAAAGGGGCAGCTTCTGTTGTGATGGAGCACCCGTACGTAGAAGTCTGACTTTGCTCCGTGACGGTCTTACAGTCCTATGAGACCTGGACCTATGGTTTAAAGTGGATTCCAAACCACTACAAACATCCATGACACCGCCGGGACTCGAACCCGAACCCGAAACCTGTGGTACCGAGCGCGAGAGCTCTGGCCACTCGACCATTCAGGCCCTAAGTGGAAATTGAACAATTGGACTACTCTAAAATCCAAGTATTCGGTTAGAGTAGTTATTGCCAGCTCTAACAGAATATAAGATTTGGGACATTAATAAGACTATAATTAATTAACTTCATTAATAATACTTGATCTAATCTTTAATAAGACTATAATTAATTAACTTCATCAATAAGACTTGGTCTAATCATTAATAAGACTTGGTTTAATATGAGATCTAATAATAATAGTTTACTATGGAAAACAAAGTTTTCCGTCATTCGTCTTTTCGTACCTGCAAATTGAAGATGTTTGGGGCAATTCCTGATTTCAGGATGTCTTTAAACTCACTAGGTTTCTTTTGAGTACGTTGAAAGTCTGCTCGGCGAACAGCAACATCACTACTACTAAACAGCATCACTGTGCCTAGAGCTGAGTTGCTCCTTTACAGTTTGGGAATGATGAGTGTGAGAGGAAATCTGATTGGGCTCCGTGACGCTCTACGTCATATGAGACCGGGAACCACGGCTTAAAGTGGATTCCGAACCACTACAAATATCCACGGCACCGCCGGGATTCGAACCCGAAACCTTTGGTATCGACAGCCAGAGCGCTAGCCACTGGGCCATCAGACCCCTCACTGTCATCACTGTTGGGATATTCAGCAATAAATTTGAAACTGTCCGAAATTTGCTTTTCACTACATAATCCCCCCCCCCCCACACACACAGACACACACACATATATATATATATATATATATATATAAACGAACGCTCCACCGTATCAGAAAATAAAACTTATTAATTCTTTTATTGATAGTCACGTCTATTCAAAGCAGCATTTTCGCTTTCGTCAGCTCTACCATCTTATTAAATAGTTTTCTTTTCTTAGACATTGCATTATTGCGCATGCATAGTATATATTTACTTTCATGTATAAAAATCTGGCAACACATTTCAGAGATGCGATTATAGGTGACACCCGGTGGGCTTAATTACAATTTAGATAAAAATGGCGGCGAGGGACATCTTTCTTGACCGGCGCGAGAGAACCATAGTTTCCCCCAAACAGAAGACGACGACATTGCATCTTCTTTACTGGAAGATGTCCGAGAATTTGTCACGAGCCTCTAAATCTTAGTTTCACAATTATCGTAAATGAAGGCTGACATCTTATCCAAAAAAGGCCCTGAATGGCTGAGTGGCTAGCGCTCTGGCGCTCGGTACCACAGGTTTCGGGTTCGAGTCCCGGCGATGCCATGGATGTTTGTAGTGGTTCGGAATCCACTTTAAATCGTAGGTCCCGGTCTAATAGGATCGTAGAGCGTTGCTGGGGCATTGTTACTCCGCGTCCGTGCCTTATCTTCAAGTTACATGCGCCCCCTGGGTAATGCAAAGTGAATAACGTCTGTGCAGCGCTTACCTTAAGGCATCCAAGACTAAGCTAAGTGTTTGCCAGCTGCATTAGAAAAAAAAAAAATGTTATGCGAAAAAAACCTTTTTTTAAATTTGTGGGGTAAATCAGCGAATTCTGCTGAGTGCATGAGCATGGCATCATACAGTGCGTAGCGCAAAATTGAAAGAATACGGTTTCCGTTATGAAAAAAAGTCTAATATTTATATGCTGCACATTATTTAAAAAAATTTATGTTATCATTATATTTAAAAAGAATATACATACTAACTCAAAAAGTATATAGTGATACCTCGATATACACTGAAGTGACAAAAGTCATGGGATACCTCTTAATATCGTGTCGGCCCTCCTTTCGCCCGGCGAAGTGCAGCAACTCGACGTGGCATGGACTCAACAAGTCGTTGGAAGTCTTCTGCAGGAATATTGAGCCATGCTGTCTCGATAGACGTCCATAATTGTGAAAACGTTGATGGTGCAGGATTTTGGGCACGAACAGACCTCTCGATGATGTCCCATAAATGCTCGATGGGATTCATGTCGGGCGATCTAGGTGGCCAGATCATTCGTTGGAATTGTCCAGAATGTTCTTCAAACCAATCGCGAACAGTTGTGGCCCGGTGACATGGCGCATTGTCATCCATAAAAATCCCATCGTTGTTTGGGTACATGAAATCCATGAATGGCTGCAAGTGATCTCCAAGTAGCTGAACATAAGCATTTCCAATCAATGTTCGGTCCAGTCGCACCAGAGGACCAATTATTCCATGCCATGAAAAAACAGCCCACACCATTACGGAGCCACCACTAGCTTGAACAGTGCCTTGCTGACAGTTTGGGTCCATGGCTTCGTGGGGTCTGCACCACACTCGAACCCTACCATCAGCTCTTACCAACTGAAATCGTGACTCATCGGACCAGGCCACGGTTTTCCATTCATCTAGGGACCAACCGATATGCTCACGTGCCCACGAGAGTCGCTGCAAGCGATGTCGTTCTGTCAGTAAAGGCACTCGAGTCGGTCTTCTGCTGGAATAGCCCAAGAAAGCCAAATTTCTCCGCACAGTTCTAACAGACAAGTCCCTTGTACGTCCCACATTGATTTCTGCGGTTATTTGACGCAGTGTTGCTTGTCTGTTAGAATTTACGACTCTTTGCAGACGTCGCCGGTCTCGGTCGTTAAGTGCAGGCGGTCGACCACTGCTCTGTCCATGGTGGGATGTTATGTCTGAAATTTCATACTCTCGGCACACTCTTGACACAGTGGATCTGGGAATGTTGAATTCCCTAACGATTTCCGAAATGGCATGACCCATGCGTCAAGCTCCAACTAACATTCCGCGTTTAAAGTCTGTTAATTCCCGTCGTGCGGTCATCATCACGTCAAAATCTCTTCACATGAATAACTTGAACAGAAATGAAAGCTCTGCGAAAGCACTGCGCATTTATACCTGTTCTACGCGATGCTACTGCCATCTGAAAATTTGCATATTGCTATCCCATGACATTTGTCACTTCAGTGTATGTCGAGTTTCGAATAATTGCAACTTAATATACACTTTATATGGAAAGCGAGCAATATTATTTTGTATACGATCATTGTCAGAAATGCAACTCACACCGTCCAAAATCTTTGCTAATTGTATGGATATCAAAAAGTTTTAGAGAAGTAACACCCCAACGAATCCCTAAAAGCCATAACAGCCCTGTCTGTATTTCCTTAATATCCTGAGAAGAAGACAGAAACAGAATTCTTTGAATAGATTTTTAGTAGAGGGCAAATCTGTTGAACCTCAACCGGGTCCGAGTAGTAAAAGTAGAAAATTAAATTTAGTAAATTTTAATTTATGTATCTTTCTCATCTGTTTTTGTATTTATAGGCTTTAGTATTAATTATTTTATACTAGTACATATAACAGAACGCTCCACCTTATCAGAAAATAAAACTTATTAACTCTTTTATTGGCATTCACGTCTGTTCAAAGCAGCATTTTCGCTTTCGTCAGCTCTACCATCTTATTAAATAGTTTTCTTTTCTAACACATTGCATTCTAATCGAAAACATTGCATTATTGCGCATGCATATCGGAAACATTGCACTACTGCGCATGCTATTAGAAAGCATTTTGATAATGTATAAAACCAACATGGAGGCAAATTGATGAAACTACGAAGAAAAATCGATAAACGATGTCCTAGATGGAGACAAATGCAGATGTTTAGATTGAGATAAACATACATTAAAGTTAAGCCATAGCAAAGAAATTGTAATTAGAAATGTTTTTTATACTTTGCATTTTTTTTTAATTTGTTATTTAATTCTGATACTTAATAGAAAAAATAATATATTTGCTCTTAAATGAATAACATTTAAAATTCTTAGAAGAAAAAAAAAATTCTTATTTGTATTCTTCTATGATTGTATGCATTTTTCTGAGTAAGAAAATCTGAAATTCTTTTTGAGAAGCATATTTACATAATAAACACAATTCTGAAACAAACCGATACATTTTCTGGAATTACAGCTTATGAAGGTCTTCCTGTGTATTCTTGATCCAGCAGAGGACTTCGACTTCTACAAAATTTTGTAAATCATCTAAATACAGTAGCACGAGATGGAGCTTCGTCTCCATATGCTAGTTGTAGATGCTGAAGGCATTCTCCTTTTTTTAACCCTACTTTAAAATCATAGCGCGATAATGCTCGCGCGTCAATTCCATTTTCCTTTCTTCCAAAATTTCTACGACAGCTAAATTGCAATTATTACCACAAATTATCGTCTGCGGCCATAAAAGAGTTCCAATTTACAAATTTAACGAATATTTTTTTCCCCTGCATTTGCCACCTGCCACTGTCTCAAAAATTTCTGAATTACCCTCGTATAATCATTATTAAAATCATCCCTTTTGCAAATATTTTAATAAAAGATACTAATTTTATGTGAATATCGAAAGAAGGATTTTTGTTCTAAGTAAATTATTTTAGAAGAAATGTGGCACTTGTTTATAACATACAAGGGAACTCTATTTCAAATCCTATTTTAAAAATTCATGATATTTTGGACTTAAAATTATTATACTATTCATTTGTGGACTTAAAACGAGATAATGGAGGAAAACTTTGACATATCCCCCCTACCAGAAGCGGCACCATAAGATCATAAACTCCCGCCATTGAATTTTCCAACTTTACATTATCTCGAATTTTAAAAAAGGAAAATCCATATCCATTTTAAGCTCACGCATAGAGGTAATCAGCTTCGCAACCAAAGGATCCTACCTACAAATTTAAAGTGCAGTAACGAAATAATTGGAAAATCCAGAAACTATATAAATACTCCAAATAAAAACGACAATTTGCCAGATTGACGGAGAACCTTGGTTGCTTAGCAACCTCTATCTCCTGCTTTGTGAGTGAGGGAAGTTTCTTAAGCTTGCCCATTGATTAGATAGAAAAAAAAAAGTAATATAAGTATATTATTGATTTAATTAAAAATTAATTATTCGAATTTTTAATTAATTAATAAAAAAAATTATGCATATATAATTTTTTTATATTATTATTATAATTTCAAGAAGGTAATAAAAAAAAATAGATAAACAACAGAAACAAACAAAAACGATTGGAGGAGAAATTGTGACTCAGTGGAGAAACTGCATGGTAATCCAAATAAAAATGATGCCTCATGAATATAAATAGCTCCACGTGCGTAATTTATTGTAAACAAATGGAAATGTAAGTAAAATAATAACATATATAGATAAGTAAATAAATGTAAAAATTTGGAATTATGAACTTCCTCGTCTGTATGGGCGTGAGCTGGCTTGGACGAGCAAGGAATGTAATATCGGCAGAAATCATTTGGTTTTTGAAAGAAAGAGTTGATTTTTTATAGTCCATTTAGAGTATACGTGTTTTTATTTGGAGACCATAGCATTTAATAATCAATTTTATTTTTTATTGTTTAATTTAATCTAGTTTTCTTTATATAATAAATGTTGCGTTCTATATTTATTTTCTTTTGCTATTATTATTACGGGGTCTGATGGCCGAGTGAATAGCTCTCGGTTCCACAGGTTTCGGGTTCGAGTCCCGGCGGTGCCATGGAGACTTGTAGTGGTTCGGAATCCACTTTAAGCCGTAGTTCCGGGTGTAATATGACTGTAGAGCGTTGAGAGTACGTTTACGAGACTTTCTCATGTCTCGTAATCTGCCAGTAGGCAGATGCCTTTGGCCCACCGTGGGGTTGTTGCGTCAATGATGATGATGATGAATACGCGATAACGATCATATTATAGGCGCTCTCTCAATTCCAAATTTCAGACAGTTTGTTCAAAAAATTTCTACTAAATTTTATAAAGATATGCGAAATATTAATAACCCAGTTTTAAATACCCTGTAAAATAACGATTATGATATTTCCTCCCGCTGTAAAGTCTCGACCTATAACGGCTTCAAGAAGAGGGCCACTTTTAGGATCAAGGGAACACTTTAATTTTTATTTACAAGCACTAAATAAATACAAATACAGAACTCAGGGTTATTTTAATTTATTATTTACAAAAAAATGGTAATTAAAGATTTAAATTTAATTCACAAATGCACGATTAAATCACAAGTACAGTTCAGTATAAGGTCAGATATTTTCATAGTTCTCAAGTCTACGTCTATTCTAAAAATACGTGGTCTGCGGCAGGCCTTAATTATCAAACGGCAAGATACACGAAACCACAAGGGTCTCACTTTGGAAACAGGCAGAATCTCTGGCCTATTCAGTCACTTCAGAGAAAAAAAGAAAACCAACATCTCTGGTCTACTCGTCGCAGAACTCTCTCTCTCTCTTCTTCACCAAAAACCTCCTTATAAGACAATTAGCTTCCCTTACTTCTCATTGGAGTAAACATTTCTCAGGTCGATCACCAATTACGATGGAACAACTCATGGTGCAGTCCGTATTCAATCTGTAGTTATTTCGACCTGGGAAGATCGCACAGACATTCGCTAATTTTATTAGTCTCAATATACATGACAATGAATATCTGCTATCAGATTTGAGTGACAGGTTGTTCTCATTAGTACAAAACACTAATGACATGTAATTTAACTACCCACAATAATGCTTGTCTGCTGCCATATTTGAGTCATGGGTTTGTTATTATATACTTGTTAAATAACATACATTCCTCTCTCCTGGGAATGAAATGCCACAACTCTTCCCGTGAGAAAAAAATATGCTACACCGCAAACAAAGCAAAAGACCTCGCACTGTTCTAAATATTTTAAATTAATTCCTAATCCTGAATTAGGATTTTCTACTTTCAATTGCGCAACGTCCACGCATTGCCACGCTGTTTCCTCCATCTATCCTGTTTTGACTGATTTATTACTCCCCCCCCTCCCCCTCCCCAACTGTCTAGACGAAAAAGGTTCGTTTTTTTTTTTCTAAGCTGTTTTTCTCCTATTTTGACCTTTTCTCATTCTATTTCATTTTTCGATTATATGTAACTGATTTCATCAACATCTACACTCCATTGAATTCATTTTATGATAAATTTTCTTTTATTTATTTCCAAGTTTTTGTTTTTAATTAATGTTTGAATTATTTTATAATTTTTATAAATAAATAAATCTTTTTTAAAAAAAAGGGCATTTAATTATCTTTTATTTCTTATTAACTCAAAGGTCATGAGACCACCTCTATGTTTCAACATCTAACAATGAAGGAGCTGGATTTCCATATTAATCTACAATAAGAGAGGAATAATATTAAAAAGCCAAAAAGACTTATTAAATCAATTTAAATATTGATCGAATCCATGTAAAATTCAAATATAAATTATTGAAGAGTATTTTTAATATACAAAACAATTCCATTATTTATTTAAAAAAAATATTCAACGGATTTTTTTTTAATCATTCATCTTTCTATCAAAATTATCTATTTAAAAAGTATATTTTTGCAAGTTTGAACATTATGTTTCTGAATAATTTTTTTTGTTTTGCCATACCATATTTCTTATTTAAAATAATTATATCAGCAATTAAACGAACTATTAATTAGAGAGATTAATCTTAATTAAATGTTCAACAATGGCTTGATTGGGTAAGATTTTGCAAGTTTGATTCAGTTAACATTAAATCAGAAAAGTAAATTGTTTTACTCTTGTGTATCATGAATGTGAGTCAATTATCCTTAGAAATTCAAATCTTACAAGAATAAAAGTTCAGAATGTAAAACTTCTAGGGCGTCATAATATTCTTTCATAATCATTTTTAATTTAAATAAACATTTCATAATAGGAAAACCAGCTTCTGATTATGTTAATCTTTGTAAAATATAATTGATTACATATATAGTAAGACCCACTTTAATACTGTTTCAGTATTAAGCGATAATATCGGAATTCCTCAAAATCGCAAATTTTAAAACTTATTACCTGCGCCGAACATTTCCTCATTGGATTGATAAAACCGATAAAGAGTGCCAACTCAAATGATGTTGCGGGCCACTTTGGTAATGCATCATAACTCCGCGGACCGGATATAAAATTATATATTCCCATATCAGATTTAGACCCACTATAGACATTCTTTGGAGTGAAAAATTGAAACATAATGATTTATTATTTTTGTACTATTATTCTTACACGTAACAGATAATATAATAATAATGATGATACTAAACACATATTGTAAAGAAATATATAACACTAAAAATGAAATATAAAAAATGCATAAATATAAACGAAATAAAAACAAATGAAATCATTAAAAAATATTTAGGTACTTACGTATTAACGGTACCTTGGCGACAGTTGCGCCAATAAAGAGCACACGCGCCAACTGCAGCTACAGATTTGGCGCCAATCTACACTTAAAATTTTTGTTCCAAATAATAAAATATATATGAAACACTTCATTTAAAATCAAAACGCTTTCAAAATATTTTTATTCCAAATAATAAAGATTGGTGACACTTAAAAACCGCCAAGTCTGTTGACAAGGTACCGTTAATACGTAAGTACCAATATTTATTTTATTAATGCGATATGTGTTTCACCACACTTTCACTTAAAGACCTCGTACTATTCTTAATATTTTAAATTAATTCCCTTCAACTGCCTAGATGAAAAAAGTTCGCTTTTCTCCTAAGCTATTTTTTCTCCTAATTTGACCTTTGCTCCTTCTGTATTATGACATGCAACTGATTTCATCAACATGTACATTTTTGATATTTTTCATTTTATAATTTTATTAAATAAATAATTCTCTTTTAAAAAAAGGGCATTTAATTATCTATTTTGCTTATTAACTCAAAGGGCATGAGACCACCGCTATGTTTCAACATTTTACAAAGAAGGAGCTAGTGGACGCTACGCGACCAAGGATCTCCGTAATAATCTACAATAAGACTCTTTCACTTAGCTTTTGCCAATCGATCTCAATTTAAGTATTTGCACATCGTAATGGGTGTTGCAGGTTAGCGTCTGTTATGTTTGAGCGTGTTGTGTTGGGTCAATTTCATTTTCGAAAAAAAAAAAAGAAAAAAAAAAAAACGATTCGCAAGTGTCAATTGAACCAAAAGCGCCAACAACTTGAAGTAAGAGTCTAGTTTGCTGTGCTATCAACAATCTACTGTGCGTATCTAGAGATAGTCACTACGCCACTGAGGTCATTTAAATTGAAACATAGAACCTGTTATATTAGATGTTCCAAGATGCTCACGAATCATAAGTTCGCAGCTGGCGAAATTATGAGAAAAATTAGCTTTGCATTTAAAAATAATATTCTTGCGAATATATGACAGATATTGCCTGTTTTATTTACAAGTTTACAGTTATGAGTTCGCAGAATATAATAATTATTCTGCGAACTCATAACTGTAAACTCATAAATAAAACAGGCAATATCTCTCATATATTCGCTACTTTGACCATTATGAAATAAATATATGTTGTAAAAGTGTAATAAATCTCACTATTCGGAAAAATATTCAAGGCGAGCCGCATGCGGCCCGAGGATTGGTCATCCCTGCATTAGTTTTGTTGAAAAGTCTACAATATCAATCTTTCCTGAAATAAGGCAACCGAGAAATGTTTGAAAAGAGCATGGAAGAATGTACGGCAGAAATTTAAAGGAATCCATTGTTGATGTTGTAGTGAACACTGAGTCTTCGCAGCAGAGTTCATGCACTCTCTACTTACTACGCCCTCTGACGATTTGTCATAAGTTAAGCAAGAGCATTTGGCAACACACGTTTCTTTGTTTTGATTCCGAAAGATATGCCGGCGGCTAGTGAGGCTGTTTTGTAACTCTCGTAAAACGCTAATTAAATAATATAATCCTATTTTAATGGTATGAGCTCTTGTATACATTATTTGTGATGTGCATCGATCATCAAATACAATAATGTCACGAAACTGTCGAGTTAGCTACAAGGTTGGATAGTATAAATGCGGAGGCTATTGTCTTAACAACTGGTGAAAATCTTTCCAATAATGATTTTAAAGAATCAACAAATGCAATAAAGATTTCGAAATTGACGTTTCTGAAGTTGAGGTGCAAGAACTGAAGATGAAATAACTTTCTTCAATTGAGTAAGAATCTTCCTCGTCATAAGCATAACTTTTTTTTTTTTTTTCATGAATAAAAATCGATGTCAGCAATAAATAAGTTTATAATAATTGTAATAAAAATGTATTTAACAATAAATTTTACAAAATAATAAACCCTGATAAATTTTTTATTCACTGTTCTGTTCCACTTATTTTCATTATTTAGGTGTTAAGATGATCTGGTTTAGCACAGCAACTTATTGGAATGTAGCCCTCGCATTAAGTGGAATCTTAGTTTAGTACGCATAATTTTCAATTAGACTCGTGACAATGCATATATTTATAAAATGTAAAGAATCAGTATTATAAATATGATACTATATATCATCAAATTGAGAGAAACGAATAGGTCAATATCATCCTATTATTTGAATTCTATTAATTTTTTTTATTTCAAAATAAATCTTGTGAGAATTTACTCATCTTTTTTTCCAATGGACATGTATGTGCTTACATTTTCATAGAAAGACAGGAAAATAAAATAATTCACAAAATTTTCCCTGGATTCATTAAAAATTTTTTTTATTTTGTTTAGTTAAGTATACAAGGTAATGAATAGTTAAATTCTTTAGCTTAGAATAATCACAAAAATTCCATTAAAAAATACAATTTATTTTAACTATGTTTTTTTTCATTGTACTACTACACTGTACTATTACCACTTATAACTTGATCACTTATTGAAGGGCCTTTCAATTTCAGGATCCATTACAAATGAATTTTTCCATGCATATTTTTATATTCAACAGAACATAAAATTAAGTAAATGCAGATAATGCTTGGCAATACTGGATTTATTTGCTCATTTCACCTGATCAAGTTATGAAAAACTTTTTGTCTTCACTGAGAAAATGATAAAAAGCAGTCCAAAAAAATTATTAAATTCGTTTAAGTATGGATAGGAATTAAAAATATTCATGGAAAAAATATTACATGAATTTAAAAAATAGACATTTGATATAAAATTATGATGAACATCATTTCATGAGAACTTTACTTAAAACAAAATATTCATTTTAAAGTTGTTTTTTTTTCATCATAGAATAGTTTAAAGCTTCTTTTACAATACTCACATTATTTCATTTTAAAAATAGACATTTGATATAAAATTATGTAGATGAACATCATTTCATGAGAACTTTACTTAAAACAAAATATTCAAATATTCATTTTAAAGTTTTTTTTTTACATCATAAAATAGTTTAAAGCTTCTTTTACAATACTCACATTTATTTTCATTTCAATAAATGAATGAAAATCATAAAAATTCAACTAACTTTAGTTAAACAATATTAATGCAACAGAACAAATATATATATAAATGTAACAGAAAAAATTGTACTTTACATCGTGGTACAACTAACATAGTGAAATGAATTCAAAATATGAAAGAAAAAAAGCAATATAACATACCATTTTTCAATATTCATTTTATAGATTAAATCAGGCCATACAAGGGTAAAAGAAGTTTTTTGGATTCCTTCTTTATGAAATTAAAAAGTAGATCATCCACATTTTCCTCCCATCGAGCCATCTGCTTGATAAAGGCATCATATAAAGCCTTTGTCGTATTTTTGTTCATTCCTCGAGTTATAACTTGTTTTGTACTTTCTTTATCTGCCACATTAGGTAAGATGTTTAAGTTTATATTGCCATCATCATACTTAATCAATGCTCCTACCTCTTCTAATATAATAACATTTATGATATAGTCAAAAAATTTTGGGAAAGTAAAAGTCTTGTAATGTTTAATTTTTTTAATAACCTCGTTGAGTGTCTCATATTCATTTTCCAGATCATATTGTATTAACACAAGAATAAATCCTATGTACAAGTCAGTGTGTAAATTAACTACATTTAGCCTTAATTTGTAAAACTTTATCAAAACAGAAATACAATACAACAAAACTTCCTTAGTATCAAAGCTCATAAAATACAAAAACCTATCAGGACATGCATCCATAACAGGTTTTGTTCCCAAGCTAGAAAACGTGGGTGGTAAAAGAAAAAGAGTATCAAAAAGTCCAACGAGGCACTGCTTAAAATTTTTTAAAGAGTAATGACAGCTTGCAATTTGTAAAGAGGTTTTAATTAGAATGTCTGTATTACTTGTAGTTTCTCGTATTTTGAGCAAGATATTCAGAGCAAGTTGGTAATGTCGTCCATAGAACAACAGGTTGATATAAAATTCTTCAAAGACAGGCCATTTATCTAATTGGATGTTACTGCAGATGCATTTAAATTCGTCTGAGAATTTGGGATGGTGCATCGTCTCCCAACACTCCACAGCAGCAAGAAATGACAAAATAAGGTCGGAAGCGACTTCAGGAGGGACCAGTTTGCTGACGATAAGGTACCTAAAAAAAATAATCCATAGTAATTTGAGTAATTAATATCAAATGTATGTAATAACTTTTGCACATTAATGAATGTATGAATTAAATTGTTTTCTTGGTTACTATCTAAACATTGGCAAAAGTAGTATCCATTAATATTTCAATACTAAAATAATTCTGCATATTAATAAAAAATAAAATATTTAAATGAAATTAATATTATATTTAAATCTGCTTCTAAATCAGAAAAATAAATGTAAAATAATTAAATGAAAAAATACTTTTCAGAAAATGTTGATGATTTGATTTAAATCTCAATAAAAATTTAAATTTATATATGTATATACAATGAATTTTAATAAATATTTTGAAAGTAAATTTAAGATTTTTTTTTGAAAAATCACTTTTATATCACCACATACGAAACATTATTTCTATTTATTCAGAAAGTAAAGGTTTTATTGCTGAAACAATTCTTTGAAAAGTAACATACTTTAAAATAAGGAATAATTATTTCTATTATTTAGTTAATATTAAATAATGTTACAAATGTATAAAAAGCGTTCTGATTAATACCAAGTTAGATCATCAACAAATGGTAATTACTCAGAATACTGGTTCAATTGAATTAAATGCAAAGAATTAAATGGATGTAAGTAATTTAGATTGTATGATAAAATAAAATTTAATAAATGACAAAAATTAGAAATCAGTTAATCTGGGAAATGTTTCCTTATGTTTTTAACAAATTTGAAAGAAAACAAAGATATAATTAATACTACATAACATATATTATTATATATTGATGAATCTTTATATACATACATAAATTAATTATATATAAATGAATCTTTTTAATATGAGTTGCATTTAAATGCAATATCATTCAAATCATTTTAAAAATTATGTTTAACAAATGAAATTTCAGTGAATTCATCACATAAATAGTGATCAATAGAAAATTACGAAAGTAATATTAATGAAATTAGAAGAGTAAATGATACTTATTTGAAATAATCATGATAATATTTGTTGAAGTTGCCTTCATATTACTAGCTCAGTTAAAATTGATGGGGTCATAACATTAAAAATCTAGGACATTTACCAATGCAATAAATAATCTTTTTTTTTTTTAATTTAATAAATATTACACAAGAGCGTAAGAACAGTCAAGGTATCTAGATTTCATGCTGCCATATTAAAAAATTAAACAATAATTGCATCATAACAAAATTTGAAATATAAATTTTTCAAAAATAATAAATACCCTTTTTCTTCATGTTTGAATTCAGGTCCAATTTTTTTAAGACAACGATTTTGAGGAACTGAAATTCCTTCCATCAGAAAATAACTGGAGTGTCCTTCAAAAAGGTTAGATGTATTTTTGTGAAAAATGTGTCTTGCAAAACTGTCCAAGTAATAAAAAAATGTCAAACACAAACAGAAAAAAGCTTCTGCTATTCCGGGAATGTCTTCTGTTATTGTGGCATTATTCTCAGTCATATGCTTCAAGATTTCATTCTTTTTTTTCAACAAGGATAATAAATGAAATAGACTTTTTTCATTAAACTCTGAACCGTACATTTCTGGATTATTCCACCTGTACCTGATGGCAACTGTTTCAAACAGTTTCAATAAAGGCTCCCAATTTTTATTAGGTTCTTTACTGCATAAGTTAACAGAATTTATAATTTCAAAATCTGAAGTGGATGGTTTGAAAATGCAAGTTACATAAAACTCAACAGCTTTCTGCAAGAGTTTAAGCATAAATTCAGGCTTGTAATCAAACTGTGACATCTGTAGAATCAAAGGCAAGGCATCACAGATGAGCATCTTACGGTAGCAGTTGACAGGTATAGGAATTTTAGATGCCACCTCAGCTGACAACAGGCTATCAATGACATTGTAAGCATGCTCGACTAATTTAGGATAAGGCATTTGTTTCAAAAACAATAACATTAGTTCATAGTGTGCCACAATACATGGAGCATTACGGGTAGCCATGAGCATGACTTTGCATTTAACATCATCTGGAAGATGGTCAAAAATTTCTTTTATAAAGCTTTCTGAATTAGAATGCAAAGCTTCAACAATGCTTTTCAATTCCTCACTTACTAAATCAGGACGTGTTTCTATCAGCTCACCAAAATACTTGGAACTTTCAGTCAAATCTTTCTCTTTATATGCTTCTTTGTATAACTGATGAATGATAGTGGGATTCTGAGGATAAAGCGACTCGGCAAATAATTGCCAGCATTTCGATCGAACAGGATTTGTTTCTGAGGTGATTTGGATTTTTGATATTAGAAATTTCTCTTCTTCTTCAAAATTTGTTTTCCTTTCCAAATGCACATACATCCTAGAATGTATGAAATTTACAATACGTAATTAACTTGAAAACTATAAAATTAAAAAAAAAGAGAATAATGGAATGGGAATTCTTGTTTATCAAGTTGTTTAAAATTGAATTATATTATAATTTATTTAATTTAATCATAGAAAAAGATCCATCTAACCTGTCTTTTAACAAGATACATATTGTGCTGTTCAATATGCATCATAAATTATCTACTATAGTTAGAAGGTTGTCTTTCTTGTAAGTGTTATTTGCTATAAAGCACTTGATAAGGACTATTACAATCAAAAGATTTTGTTGAAAATAAAAAAAATAAAAATTACATTAATATGTGTGATTTATTTAAAACAGTGCCACTGTAACTGATCATGAGAAAATATCTGTAACTTCAATAGTACAGTAGTTTAGAGAATTCACTGCCCTGTTTAGACAGCTAATAATATTTAACTCTCAATAGTGAAATTGTAATTTGTTTATTATTTCAAAGTATCAAAAATGAACTGGAATAAATGAATTTGTTGCTATCATTTTGTTAACAAATTATGTTAATGTTAGTTTGTCAAGATTACTATAATAACAATCACTCAAATTTTTTGATTAATGAGATAAAAATTTAAACATAAATTTCATTACGGGAGGTAAATGTATTCTGTTATGAATTACAAATAAACCAAATATGCATTTGGTTAAAAAGAAGTAATAATCACATGAGGTTAATTTACATATAGAAACATAATTATTAAATCTTTTGAGACAAAAAATCTAATAACTGTTTAAATAATTTTACATTGATGTAAGCAAAAAATTTTAAAAGAATCAAGGAATAAAAAAAAGAAAAGACATTATTTAACTTTAGCTAAAATTATTTCAACATCTCTGTAAGCTCGATTATCTAAATAATAAAAAAATTTACATATTCTGATTTAGCATTGGTGAATTTTTTATTGTTTTATTAGTAATTTCCATTGGAATACCATAATGATATATTAAAATATATATATATAATAAGGAAATTAATAATTCTATATCAGATAATGATCTGATATTACTGACATTTTCTTGCCAAGGGATGAAGTAAAAAAATGTAAAATGAAATTAGTACAAAGGTAAAGGAATGATTATGAATTAAAAAAGACCAGGATAAACACAGATTGGATATCTCTACTTATTACTAACGAGTCCATATTTTGTTTTGCAAAGTGACTTAAAAAGATAGTTGGTCTAACAGGAACTGGGAATTTATCATGAAAGAGGCAGATTTGTTGGATACAATATATATGTGTGGGCTGATATAATCTTAGATGCTCGCACTGACCTGCATATTGTTCTAAGAAGGTTACTGCTACACTAGTTACTGCTTAGTAGCTAACACATTTACTGCTTAGTTATATAAACAAGAAATATAAAATAAAAAAAATTTTTTTTTAGTCAATTCCTACTTAGGTCAACAAAGAATTTTTATTTTAGTTACTTTTTATTAAATAGTTACAATTAATATAAATATGTATATACATATGATAGAATCGTAATATTAAAATGGCAAAATAGAAAGCGAATTTCCTTGCAATTTTCCATTTTTCTTTCTATATATGATGTTGAACTATTATTTTTGTTTGTTACTTTTTATTTGCTTTCTATTTTTTTTTCGTTTCTAATTTATGAAGCTAATGGTGGTCTATAATTTCTCATTCTATCCATCCATCTTCATTATTGCAAGGAACCTTTCCAGTGAGTTTCGATCAGTACAGTTCTTCAATAACATTTTTTTAAACTTGTAGTAGATGACAGTTGATGTTAATACAGTTTTTTCAAATATTAATTCATTAATGAAATTTAATTAATTAATTTTAGTTGTATATGGGAGAAAAAAAAATATCCTGCTAAATATCTTATATAAGAGAAATTTTTTTTTCTCCCATATAAAACTAAAATTAATTTATTAAATTTCATTAATGAATTAATATGTGAAAAAATTGTATTAACATCAACTGTCTCCCACTACAAATTTAAAAAAATGTACTTGAACTTGAGTGGATGAATAAAAAGTATTTTATTAACGATTGAAAATTTGAACAAGATATATAAATATATATAGGGAGAATGTGTAGGAATTGAATGATATTTGTTATCCAATTTGTCTGTAGGCTGGCATAGATGGTGACTTCTTTGCAATTCAGGATAATATTAGACTACATAGATCTAATTCAATTTTATGAGAAGACTATTGTGAATATGGGTTGGCCATTTTTTCCAAACTTTAAACTAATTTGGCCAGTTTGGAATGTTCTAAAGACATATATTGCTGTATTTTACCGCCTCTGCAACCCTTCAAGCTCTTTCAACTGCATTTACACAGTAACTTGACTGCTGATAATCTATACCAGTATTTTAAGTAAGGGACATTGTTATTATGCCCTGAATAGCTGTAATAATACTCCATATTGAAAATAATCACACAATGAATTTGGCATATTTTCAAAATAGGAAATATTCCTAGTGGTTATCTTTTGAACCTAATTTGTAAAGCAGTTAATTAATATTTTTAGAAAAACTTCATTAAAATCTAATGAATAAAAATTTTATAATTACAATTTTTAGAAACCAGTGTAAAGCCACATAATTAATTAAAATCGAACAAAATTATTATGTAATTCTCATAAAAATAAAATAAAAAGTTGAAGGCAAAGAAAATGGCACATTACAATTAGCTGGGTAGAGTAATAATGGCTAAATAGTATTCTTCGCAGTGTATTCCTAACATTTATATGTACACAACAGGATTATTAACAATCTTAGACACTTTTTAAAAGTTGACTTATTTTATTTATTAGTATTGATCTTTCAGGGAAAAAAAACACCTGATATGAACCAATTTCTGGTGAAATGTGTTAGTATGGGAACATGGTATAGTACTGAGAATATAATATTTCAAAATATATGGTTCAGCAAAAAGTGTTTAAATACATTAAAAAAAATTATGAAAAATTGTCTTTCAGGGTAACAGTCCATGTAGTACAATACATTTCTTCATTACTTAATAATTATTTAAAACTTCCTAAAGATGAAGCACTGAAATATCTTGATGCTCAACTCTAATATTTTACTTTGTAAAAATGAAAATAAATAAATGCTACCAGAAAAATAAAAGTATTATATTCTACCAGAAAAATAAATTAAAATTACAAAAATTATTTGAATTCAAAGATTTAAAATAAAGATGTATGCAGAGAAGAGCAATAAAAAAACTAAACAAAACAAAAGTGTAGAAAATTATTGGAAAATGTATAATCAAATATTAAATCTGCACTAAAATTTATTTTTAATGAAACATTGTAATGAATATCAGATTATGAGCACAATTATTTAAGAATATTTTTAGGCTAACTAAAAAAAAATAATAATAAATGATTTTTTTAACTAAAGTAACTAAATAAATAATTTTTTTAACTAAAAAAATCTTATTTAAATTTTATGTACATATAAATAAAGTAATAAAATAATCCACAAAAATTAAGTTTATTCCAATATTAGTTTGGGTTTTACAATTACTATATTTACTATTACTATTTTTATTTTAAAACAATTTTTTAATTAAAAAAAAAATCTTATTTAAATTTTATGCATATATGTACATATAAATAAAGTAATAACAAAATAATCCATAAAAATTAAGTTTATTCCAAAATTAATTTGGGTTTTACAATTACTTTCAAAGTAATAAAGTTTTATTTTAAGAATTAATATAAAATAATAATATTATTATTACATATATTGAGATTCCTATATTTCCTCAATAATAATTTTTTAGAACATTCATTTAACTTACTTTAAAGACCTAAAATTCACTTAACACAAGTTGCACGAGCATAACCAATTGCATTTCATTTACATTTGCCGGCTGAACTAAACCTTAGTAGAGACGTTAAAGAGAGGAACTATACTTTTGTTTAAAATTTCATACCACCAGAGGGTGCTGGTGGATTTTAGAGAAAGGGAATTTTCTCCAAAAGGTTTAGGGAAGACAGGACATTAAAGAAAAAAAATAGAAATCTAGGGGAAAATGAGGAAATTTCAATGAGACATTGCTTCCAAAGCAGAAAAGGAATTATGCATGTAAAGAAAGGAATTACCCTTTTGTTAAAAATTCCTTACCACTAGAGGAAGCTGATGCTCTTTAGGGAAAGGGAATTTTCCTCAGAAGGTTTAGAAAAGTAGTCGATCTTCTTACCGCTTTCACCAAGTTCAGGGCTGGATTTAGACGAAAAGAGGCCCTAGGCAATTCCCCTTATGAGGCCCTTTCACCACCCATTTTTTAGTTTGTAAATTACATGAGAGATAATAAAATGCATCATTACTGTGATATTTATCAATATTGTCACAAAATATTTATCAATAGATTATAAACATTTCACTAAAGTATTGAACCTAATGTACTCAAAAGGCGAGAATCAAATAATCGTGTACGCAATCCTAAAATAAGAATCTTTTCTGATAACACATATTTCATATTATCGAAGTAATACGAATATAACAGAAGTCGGGATATCAATAGGTCTGTTCGTTTGAGCAATAACAAACCCTTTATTTATGCAATAACAAACCAGAGCTTAGTAGCATAAGGCACACCAATATTTGCTATACTTTGGTGCAATCTAGTATATACAAACGAAAAGATCCAATGAGCCGAACGCGTTGATCTTATACATTTTTATGTTTGCTTATTAGGGTGCGCAGAAGATCTACCTCCCCGTGGTGCACCTGGTAACACTTTTTAGTGGCTAAAAGATCTGCAACTTGGCATTTTTGTTAGATTAATGAACTCTGTTTCAGCATGTTTTGTTGTTGTTGTATGTTGTTTTTTTTTCGTTATTCTTTTTTTGCTGTAACTGTTCATAATCTGCCATTGGAAAAAAAAAATGTTTGTTTATTAGTCATATGTGTAGAATTTCTCCTTATTTTCGATTCAGTGTTTTAGTGTTTACTGTTTTTAGACTAGTGTAATTCTAATTTTGCTAACAATTTGAATGTAAGCCCCTCTTGATCTTGAGGCCCTAGGCTGAAGCCTAGTTAGCCTATAGGAAAATCCGGCCCTAGCTGAGTTACTTTTTCTTTTATTAAAATATACTTTTTGATATTTTATTTTTATACATTTAATGTTTTAAGAGATGCTGTGTGAATGTGATGTTTTAATTATTAATCGAAATTGCACTAAATCGAGTTAGGTTTAATTATTTACTCCAGATATTGGTAAGTAGTTTTTAAACTATGCATTTGTAAATTGATTATCTAAATAATTTTAATAAAGATGTTATATTTAATAGCTTAAACTGATTGTTGTCAATTGCAAGGTTTTGTGTTATCGTTTCGTTATGAACTACTATTTTTTTCATTTATTTTATCACATTTTATAAATTATGTATATATTTATATTGTTCTAAATTTAATACAACTTATCTATTATATTCTTGCTAGCTATATTGTAATACAAATTATTTCCGTTTACCGATTATAAATCTACTATGTGAAAATGATGCATGTCCTAATGACCATGATGATAGGCATATTGTGTTAAGAGGAAACTACTTAAAAAAAATACATTTTTAAAACTCAGTTCCTTATTAGTAACATGTAATGTTTCATAATCTTATTTATGTAACCTTATTTGAATTATTAAACTTTAGCTTTAGATTAATAATTTGAAATACAAAATATAATTTAGCGTTCTTGCATTATCTGGATATATTTATTCACTAAATATTAAGGTCATAAAATTATTGTCAATCATAAAACAAAAAAAAAAAACAATGAAAATATTAAACAAATATTTTGATACACTTTAAATTGCACAGTAAATAAGGAGATTTGAAAATAACATCAACCTTGAACACATATTCTCTCAGTTCACTGTGTACTGTCATGAAACCAGTTCCCTCTGACAAAAATGCTCGGAAGAGCAAGAGCTCAATGGCTATGCCTACGGGCAAACTACCTGTTGATGTAGAGTTAGTAGGTGCATTAGACGCCAGTTCTTTTCAAGACTTCTTTGAAACTATGATCCCTTGCAAAATATTAAGTAGCTGCTAATTCCTGTCATACCAGAACCCCTTAATAATACTGAAAAACCACCTGCCTAATTTCACTTATACAAACACTATGGACAACAGCTCCTCATTTATTTTCTAGAACTTGCAAAATTGTTTTCGACACCACATAAACTATGTCGGGCATGAAAATAAATGTTCGTGCACTTATATAATTGGGATTTATTAATATTCCCCTGCACTCAACAGTTTGTGTATATATGCTTTTTATAGATATTGTAGTAATAATAGGTGGTGCAGGCCTCAGGTGCATTTATTTGGTGGTTCAAATAAAAAAAGGAGATGGTGAAGTCATGAAGAAAAGACAAGAAGTTTAAAAAATGATTCATCAATGATTAAAAGGCAGCTGCTAACATTTCTAGCCTCAAAAGTAGACAATTGAGTTTATCCTGGATTTACTACCTTTAATATGAAAAAAGTACATTTCTGGGGATGATGACACTGAGTAATTTTATTTATTTTTTGAATAGGAGTAAGAAAATGATGACATAACTACTCAACAGACTAAAAGTCAATTTGAGTCAAATTTCCTCTGTTCAACTAATTTCATTTTTTCCGTAATCTTTACACTTTTTTTTTCTCAGTCTAAAAAACAAAAGAATGTTAATAAAAGGAATCTGAAAACAATACCACTATATCAGTGTCCCCATGTCATTTTCTCAGGCCTACACATAGCATATTTTTGCAAACATGCTCAGTAATTGTTCCATCTAAAAATGAAGAAAATAGAAATTTATAAACTACAATTGGTGTTAAAAAAATCATTACAAATAACAATCTCTTAAAATATAATTTGATGCAGAATATACATTTTTAATATTTCTATTGTTAAAATAGATATGAGGTTAAGTAATCGAAATATATTTCCTGTGCAATTAAAACAGGCAGTATATAAAGATTACAAGATCTGACATTATAACCAAAATCACATATGTAATTTATAATTTTAAATTACTGCATAATTTAAAATTTAACAAGTAAATTGATTATAAAAACAACAAATATATATTTTGACTTCTATCTATTGAAACATTGAGAGGGTAAAAATATCTATGGGGGGGGGGTGAGTTTTGAAACATTTGAAAATAAACAAAAAAAAATCTTTTACAAAAGTTAATAATAATAAAAACCATATTATGCAGCTCTGACATAAATTTCAAAAAAATTTTTTAAAGAAAGTAATTAATGGATTTTGTATTTATTATTACTTTTTTAATAATTTGGTATAGCTAGTGTTGCTTTGATATATATTATGTAAATAAATATTTTATTAGCATGCAGAAACTTCTTTATAACTGTCATGTTGTGTGCATTTTTTGATGAGTTTTTAGGTATTATAACTACATTAGAATCTCTTTAAGTCGAACCTCAAAGAGTCGAAAACCTCCAAAATTCGAAAAAAAATTAAAAAATTAAAAATTCTTTGCTCTCTTCCCTTCAAACCCCAAAACCTCCATTACTCGAAATTTCAATCCTCTATATGTCGAAATAATTAGTCAATCCCCACAAGCGATTTTGGTATATATTTTCCCTCCTTAACTCGGACAAAAACTGGACCTCTGTATCTTGAACATTAGCAATGTTTGATTTAACAACCTTTACAACTCGGTCATTTGAAACTAATAACCTTTATAGCTCGAAGAAAAATAAGTTACCGACTTTAAGGATTTGCCGATAATGCACGTCATTGTTTCTTAAAAAACAACGAATGAGTATACAGGAAATAGAATTAGCAATTCTATGAAATATATTCTATATTCTTATTCTTATATAATTCTTCTTATTCTTATATAATTCTTCTTATTCTTATATAATTCTTCTTATTCTTATATAATTCTTCTTCTTATTCTTATATAATTCTTATTATTGTTATTGATTTCATTTGAACTCTAGCGAAGCAAATCTTTTGTTGTCAATTGCAAAAATATCAGAAGTAGTTTGGTTTTACTGCAATACCCATCTATTTTAACAGCAGTCTACAAATAATATTGTTAAAAAAGGAGTGCTGTGTAAACTGAAAACTTAGACTCTCGCTGAAAAGTTTGAAGTGCTTGAAGCTGTGAAGAGTTGTCAAAAGAAGAAAGACGTTGCCTACCAATGAGTACTCAGTCAACAACAATAAAAAACGAATCGGACATCATGAAAAAAATTGAAAACGGTCAAAGTTTGTCCTGCCAAAAGACAACGAATTGCAGAATTTCCCGGCTTGGAGGAGTGCTTACTTAAATGGTTTAAGCGGTGTCGGAATCAAAACATCAATGCCAGTGGACCACTATTACGAGAAAAAGCCGAAATGTACTTTAAATCACTGGGACTGGCTAATTTCACGGCCAGTAACGGATGGCTAGAAAAGTTCAAAAGAAGACATGAATTTGTTTTCAAGAAAGTTTGTGGAGAAAGTGCAAGTGTCAACATTGAAACCTGTGACAAATGGAAAAGCGAATTGCAGAACTTGTTACATAGTTATGAACCTGACAATATCTTCAAAGCTGACGAAACGGGACTGTTTTTTCAATGTCTTCCTGATAAGACTCTAAATTTTACAAATGATCGATGCCATAGTGGGAAGCATAGCAAGGAACGTTTGACTGTTTTGCTCGAAGCAAACATATCGTGCACAGAAAAACTCTCACCATTAGAAATCAAAGAAACCTCGTTGTTTTCCAAGATGTAAATCACTAACTTTGAAATATGAAGCAAATATAAAATCATGGATGACTTCTGGAATTTTCAAAAACTGGCTCATAAATATTGACAAGAGAATGTCTAAAAAACATTCTATTATTCCTTGATAATTGTACGGAGCTTAATGATATTCCACAAATGAAAGCAGTTAAAATCCAATATCTGCCTGCCAATACCACATCAAAATTACAGCTTATGGATCAAGGCATCATTAAAAATTTCAAGTCATTATACCGGGAAGAAGTAAGCAGGAACATGTAGGATAATACGGAAGAAGAAAATAATTTTATTATAGATGTATTGCAAGTCATGAGAATGGCTGACAAAGCTTGGCGAAATGTAACTCGACTTCTATAAAAAACTGTTATGTACACTGGGGTTTTCCATTGTCATCAACAGAAGAAGCTGAAGTAGAAGTTATTTCTATCCAGCCTTTGCAGAATAGGATACAGTGGGATCTGAAACAGGAATATGTTTTGAGGATTTCGTTACGTGCGATGACGGAGTTATTACTGCTGGCACATTATCTGATGACGAAATTATCGATTCAGTTGCTCAGGAAACTGAAACCAATGATTTAGATGACATAGAAGACTCCAATAATATAACATGCGCTCCATGGGTTTCCATCAAAGAGGCAAGAACAGCATTAAATGTTTTACGAAATTTCATAGAGCAAACTAGCAACTCGGAAGAAAAAGAATTTTCTGCCCTTAGCTTATAGCTTAGATAATGCTATAGATAGAGAACGATCGAATTGTCTAAAGCAAAAAAAAAAAAAAATAATAATAATAATAATTGACTTTTTTAATTTTAAGGTTGTTTCGGAATTATTTTGATTTAATATTGTAGTACATAATATAACTTTTAAGGGTACTTACGTACGAACGGTACCTTGGCGACAATTAGTGAAAACGCGCCAACCGCCGTTACAGATTTGCCGGTTTTTAAGTGGCGCCAATCCACACTTAAAAAACAATCAAATCGGTTTCAAAATATTTTTATTCAAAACAATAAAATATATAAAACACTTCATTTAAAATCAAAACAATAAAATATATAAAACACTTCATTTAAAATCAAAACGATTTAAAAATGCCGACCACGACGACTTTTACGTTTAGTAAACAAACTTTCATCAATTTCCACAATGCAATCTGGTCCACCTACCTTTTTTTTTTGGTTTATTCACCATATCCAAGACACATAATTCACGCATGTAATTGTTCCAATCTATAACAGTTTTATCCGATATATCAAGTTGTTTTTCACAAAATTTAATCGACGTCAACTCCTCGCACCAGCAGTATATGAATCTCAAAGCTGTACGAAATGGAATTCTGCTTCCTTCAAACCAGTTGTCTTTTCGGAAACCCACACGATGAGCACACTGACTGAAATTGCATTTCCAAAACTTACGTTCATCAAAATAAAGTTTCATGTCACGGGAATTGGGACATTTTCGTTGTTTTGGTAAAATATTTCGCTCCTGGAAAAATAAAATTGCATCGTGCTCCGTTTCTGGTAAATCCCAAATACGCATTTTCGTATCACAACAATATGGCGTCGAAACTCAGCAAATCTACAGCCGTTCAGATTGCCGCCACTTAAAAAGCGCCAAATCTGCAGGGGTTACTGTATTGGCGCCACTGAAAAACCGCCAAATCTGCAGGGGTTCCATTGGCGACACTTAAAAACGCCAAGTCCTGTCGCCAAGGTACCGTTAGTACTTAAGTACCCTTTTAAGTTGCAAATAAACATGTTTATTACTTCTGTAGCTTGCATTTTTATTTATTTTACCTCTCTAAGTCAAAATAAGTAAGAAAGAATCTAAACCTCTACAAGTCGAATATTTCCTTACAAAATCCGCGTAAGTCGAAATCCTCTATAAGTCGAAAATTATCGACTCCTATCCTCCATAAGTCGAATTATTTGGCGTCTCCCTTGAAGTTCGGCTCACAGAGGTTCTATTGTAGTTGATATTCTCTTAAAGGGTAACTTTGCTATTTAAGTCTTTTAGAGAATGTTTTCTAGTGAATTGATTATCTCTTGAGACCTTTATATTTTAAGATTTTTTATATTTGACATACCTATGAAAAAAAAAAACAAAATTCATGCATTTTACTGTTAATTTAACGGCTTGGCTGAAGGAATTTTTTTTTTGTTTTATTACATCAATACAATAAAATTATTTGAATTTTAAAAACCTGTATTCTATATAATTTACAAGAGATTTTGATTTCATTCTTTAATGATTAGAGGGATGTTGAATCACAGTTTTCTAAAAATAAAATATTTCTGAAAATGAATTTCATATTACTTACAAATACCGTAGATTGTCCCAAGTTGTTTGATTGCTTAGATTGGTATAAATGGCAACATAAATATTTTTATCAAATGTATAATTATTAATTAGACATTACTGTCCATACTGTTAATATGCATACTATTGCCATGATAAAAAGAATTAAATTTAACAAATAAATTATATTTACTGAAAAACTAATTGTCAGTGTAATTAAAATATAAAATTTTTCATCTTTATCAGTTATACATAATGAATTTATTTTTAATTGTTTAGCAAATAGATTATGACATAAAACTAATGTGAATTTATAATTTGATGTTTTTTATCTGATTTTATTAGGGTTTTTTTTTTTGTTGATAAAATTAAATTTGTTTACATAATTTGCATTTCAAATTGTCCAAAAATAAACATTCTTTAGAAATCTCTCAATTCCTTGTTAATGAGATTTTTCTCATTTATAAAGAAAAGACAATATGCAGAATATTTTTATGGGGATTTTAGTAGCACTTTGTGGATCATAGATATTAAGTTCTTTTATTTTATTTATAATATGAGACTGAAACTGTAAAATATAAAAGTGGATGTTTACTCTTTTAAATTTTTTGGTTAGTTACATTTATAAGACATACAAAAGGAGGGAGTATTTTTGCAACTCATTATATATACATTTGTTATCATTTTGTTTTGAAGATAGTTAATAAATTCTCAAACACTTTTTAAGAAATATTTTATTAAAAAAAAAGAAATCTATTTATCTGAATGGAAATGCATATTTATTAATATTACACATGTATATGCATTTATTAGTATTACACATGTTTGCAAGACCAAGGTCTACTTTTCATTATAATGGGCATCTCAAAGAGAATAACTTTCTTGGAAACTACCTATATTTTTTAATTATTTGAAAGAAGTCTTACTTATCTGTCTTTTTCAATTATCTTTGATTTGAGCTTTAATACAAGTTGATTAAAAAGTATAACCTTCCATGAAGAATCAATGAATTATATAAGGATAACCTTGTATGTAAAATAATGTTAGAACCAACATGGTTCAATTATTTTTATCAAATTAAAAATAGTAATATGACAATATTTGAGAGTTTTTAAATTGCAATTAACTAAATACTTGCATATTAACAGGCATAGCTTGACCATAATAAATTTTAAAATATAAATTTGAAAGAAAAAAAAAGACATCTAATTGGCATCTTTTGAGCAGTCTTCATTTTTTGAATGTAATTATTGTAATAAAATTAAAGCTTTTTAATGACTTTTGATATCTTGTTTTACATAAAATTTCAATAAATTTGTTGATGAATGTTTATACAAAAACATTTCACTAGAATAAACTTTGTTTACATTTATTTTTTGTACTTTATGTGTAAGATGTTAGAATGTCTACTAATTCAACATATATGAATCCAATTCAACTTATTCTGCTTATATATAATACAATAAGTAAATATAAAATAATTTCAATATTTTACTACTCATTTTCTATACCTTTGTTTAACAAAACATTAACAAATTCTATAACAATATTCATTTCAGATATTGTGGTAGAGCAGGGGTCTCCAAACTTTCCAGCCTAAGGGCCATACTGTATACTCCAGTAAGTACCAAGGGCCAAAACCGTTTTAATTTTTCTGCCATTATCTATAATTTCTAGAATAGTGCGTTCCTGGGGGATTTTCAGGATAAAAATCATATGTTTGATTCATTCCAAACATCGATATACATACATATGCGATATTCTTTACCCCAACATAACTACCGAGGATAACTGCGGGATGTTTACTAGTTTACAATGTTAGTGGGATTCATTTCAATTTTTTGTTATTTTGGTACGCTTATGTTAAATTTTCTGCGCATTATGCTTGTCATTAAGCTTTACCTAGCAAATAAATAAAACCGAGTTATTATCATTCTGTTTGATTTTTTAGCCAATTTATTACAGCAACAATAAGCTATTCGCTGTCGCGGGCAGGATTGATGACCCTGCCGGGCCGGATTTGGCCCTCGGGCCTTAGTTTGGAGACCCCTGTAGTAGAGAATTGAAAAGGGTATAGTAGGATTGAAAAGTACATAAAGAATTTAAATAATCAAGAAAAATGTTATTTTTAAATGATTGACAAATGTCAAAAAGCATTAAAATTAATGTCATTCTTAAAATCAAATAAAATGAGAACAAAAAAATGACTGTGGAATAAAGCCAAGAGAAAAAGAAGCTTCTACCGCACTGCATCTCACCATTAGCTCAATTCCCTGACTAACATTCCTTTCTTCTTTCCGAGATAATTCCTCTGAAATTTCCCTGCTTTTTCCCTAAAACTTTTTCCCCTAAAAGCTCGTGTAATTCCTTTCTTTAACGTCCTGTAAACCGTATGAAGCAAAAATTCTTCTTGACTGCGTCGAATGAAAGTGCAACATTTTAGTGATTACGTAACTTGGGGATTAAAAGGAAAAATTATCGTTAAAAATTCTAGACAAATAGAGAGAGCTAGGGGTCTTTAGGGCAAAGGAATTTTCCCTGAATTTAGAGAAGTGGTCGATTTTTCTTATCAATTTTCGCAGTGAACTGCGTTTTTTTTATTCTCCCCTTATATTAATATACTCTTTCTGTTATTTTATTTTTGAACATTTAGTATTTTATTAAATTTTAAAAAGCTATAAAGTATACTGTTTGGGTGGGGAGGGGGATTTTGTTTTAATTATTAACTGAAACCTTACTGAGTTATACCGACTTTGAATTAGGCTTAGGTATCTGCTCCATTTATTGGAAAGTAAATTCGTTTTTTAATTTATTTATGCATAAATTAATTATTATCTAAATAAACCTAATATTAAGGTATTATATTTAGTAACTTAAATGGATTGTTGTTAATAGTAGAAAGTGTTAGATTTTGTGTCGATACTTATCAACGTTTTATTGTAGCCTATTTATTATTATTTTTTATTTTATAAATTGAGAATTATGTATCCATTTACATAATTCTAAATTTAGGGCAATTTTTTTTATATTCTTTCTAGCTATATTGTTATACAGATGATTTCCGTTGACGTATTATAAATCTGCTATGTGAAAATGATGCTAGGCATGTCACGATGATCATGTTAATGATAGCATATTATTTTAGTGTTTAGGGAAAACTCTATCTAAAATACTTTTTTTAAAAAGAGTTCTTTATTTGATTATTTAGAGAAATACGTTTCTTTTTGTGTTGAATTCTCAAAATGGAACAAAGTGATGTAATTAAATTTCATGCAAAACTTGGAAAAAGAGCCAAAACTTATTTAGTGAAACAAGTTTTGTTTAAGTAAATCTAATGTTTTCTTATGGCACAAACGTTTTCTTTTTTATGACGAAGGAAATATTTTAGAAGATGATAAGCATAAAAGAAGACCATTTTCACGAAATACACTTGACATTATTAGAAAACTGCAAGATTTCGTGCAAACCTTTGCTCACTGAGAATGATGGAAGTCTTTTAACATCAACAAAGAAACGATTCGAACCACCCTGTCTCAAAATATTACCAAGAAAGAAATTTCAACCCCAAACGATAAAAATTGGAAAAGGTCTCATTCCCGAAGATCCCGAACTTCCCCTCATACCCAATTCTCTTTCAACCGCTACTTCACTAAGAAAAGAGGCCTGATGGCCAATTGGTTATCGCTCTGGCCTTTGGTATCACTGGGTTCAGGTTCGATTTCTGGAGGTGGCATGGACGTTTGTGAGTGGTTCGAAATCCACGTTAAACTGTAGGTCCTGGTCTAATTAGACTAAAGTGAGCACAAAATGACTGTAGAGCGACAAACGACGCCAAATCACTAAGAAAAAACAGAAAATTCCCCTGTACTGGGTAACAGCAGTATAGTATTCACTCCTATCAAAAGAGCTAATGACTTTGCTGATAACTTAGAGATTTGCTTCCGGGAAAACGCTGAACCCTATAATTACTATCATATTGTAGAAGTGGAAAATTCTGTGGTGACATTTATCAACAACAACAACAGTTTTCTGCAATTTTTACTTTATTCAGACCAAGCAATGTCACGAGCATCATCCGCAAATTAAATGCCAAAAAATCATTAGGTTCTGATAAGATAACAAATAAAGATAAGATAAGATAAGACAAGACTAAGATAATAAATAAAGTCCTGCCGAGCCTTCCAACCAAAGCTATCACCCGCATCACTAAAATCTTTAACAAATGCTTAATACTACATAATCTTTCAACTTCATGGATTCATATCTTTATCATTATGATTCCCAAGCGAGTTCAAAACAACAATTTCCAGCAAAAATTTCACTCCAATCAGTTTCTTACGAGTATGCTGCAATAAAATTTTTGAAAAATAATCCAGCAAAAAATTTTCAAATACTGTGTTGATGGTAACGTTTCTCCTGCGAGTAATTTGAATTTAAGCCCTATAATTCCACAACCCATCAACACCTTCGAGTTACTGATTTTAGAACTGAAGAAATGAACCACGAGTTCATCATGGGCGGTGTCTTTCTGGATGTTACTAAAACTTCGACTGCCTATTGCATGATGACCTCATTCATATAATATATAAATACCTTTAAAATAGAACTTTTCATGTAATCATAGACGGAGTTTCGTCCCGACATGGTCGAATAGAAGCTTGTACTCTACAAGGAAGCTTCTTAAATCCGACTTTGTATAATATATTCACTTACGACTTCCTCCAAGAACAACACGTTAGAACTTGTCTATTTACTGGTGATTCAGCTGCATTAGCTTAAGTAGTGACAGTCAACTTCATAGTCAGAAAATTTAAAAAATTGTAGATTTCCTGGAGAAATGGCTGACTTTATGGAGGACTGTTGTCAACATTGATAAATCAAAAACAATAGTATTTTGCAAAGGCAATACTAGGACTCCAAGGGATAATATTCGATGATCCAATCGTCTGGGTCAATGAAAAATAATACTCTAGTCATCGATGCCAAATCAATCTCCCGAAAACATATTGAAACTATTAAAACCAAATACTGGAATAAAATGCACCTAATCCTTTCAATATTGAGGAAGTATTCCAGCTTATTTCCTCAAAATAAGGTATTATTCTATAAACAAATCCTCACACTTTCACTTGCGTATGTTACCCAATATGGGAACGTTCTGCTAAAACTAACGGTTCCAAAATTCAAATCCCACAGAAAAAAATACCTCCTATCACTGGAACTCCCTGGAACATTCTTCACGATGCTATTTACAATAAAAAACATCGAAAAAAATCGAATATTCCACTAAAAAAAACCTCAACAACCTTCTTAAAACTCATCAATCATAATAACAACCTCATTAAAGTCCAGATTTTCTTTGCCAACAAAGTAGAAGCTGTTCAATGCCCATACTCCACTTCGAAGTGAAATTTATCTCTAAAACAGCCATAATACTTCGAAACTCACTGAAGCTCCTTCATTAATCTTCAAGACTTCATCGTGGCAATTACTTCTACGCATGTGTAGTTGAACATTCAAGTCTGTCCGAGTTCATCCTTGCTGACTAAAGCGAATTTTTGCTTCTTCATTCAATACTCTTATCTTCGTCCAGTATTAGCTTATGCAAGTCCAGTTTGGGGTTTTGTCACACATGTCTTGAGAACAAAACTCTCAGAATGTTAACAAATTCACCCTGGTACTTTCGTAATGACGATATTAGACGAGCTCTCTCGATTCCAAGTTTAAGACAATTTGTTCACAAAATTTCTACTAAATTCTATAATGATATGCGAAACATTAATATTATTAGTATTAAATATCCAACAAAATTTCGATTATGATATTTCTTCCCGCAAACATAGCAAAAGACCTCGCACTGTTCTAAATATTTTAAATTAATTCCTTACAACTGCCTAGATGAAAAAAGTTCGCTTTTCTCCTAATTTGACCTTTGTTCATTCGGGGTTATTACATGCAACTGATTCCATCAACATCTACATTTTTGAAATTTTGGATATTTTTCATTTTATAATTTTATTAAATAAATAATTCTCTTTTAAAAAAAAGGGCATTTAATTATCTATTTTTCTTATTAACTCAAAGGGCATGAGACCACCGCTATGTTTCAACATTTTACAAAGAAGGAACTAGTGGCCGCTACGCGGCCAAGGATCTCCGTAATAATCTACAATAAGAGGTTCATTCAATACTCTTACTGAAGTCATCTGACGTCACTATCGTCCATCAGTATTTAAACCGGCTTTCCTGCAATCCCTTTGGATTTTTCTCACCACTCCTTTTTAAAGTTTAAAATTTTTATATTATTTCCTTTTGTTCTTAATTAATTAATTTTTTTTTTAATTTTTGAACTCCCACTTTTTAAAAATCCGATTCTGAGTAGATGTCTACTACGCACATGTTATGAACTTATTTTCAGATTCCACACATATAAATTTTATTTCATTGTAGCTTTTTTCATTGCTCTACTTACTTAGATTTCGCCGAGATCTTTCAAATGAGTCCTTGTTCGCTTCTGTAAGACATTTTAATCCCGAGATAGCGGGAACTATACGATGTTATATTTAATTTTTTCAAATTCTGTATAGTTTTGTAGTTATTAACATTTCAAATTGAAATATAAAAACTTAACGCTACAATCGTAAGTAAGCTATCCATACCGATTTAAAGTGTTTTTTTTTTTTTTTTTTTTTCAAATTGTAGTGTGCAGGTTGTGCAGCTGGATTGTAACTGGGTGTGGTTGGATTGCAATTTTAGACACAGGTTTGAGAACCACAGCTTTATTGACACACATACATATAATATTTAACATATTTAAAGACATATAATTATAAATTCGCGGAAAGATTCCACTTCTAAACCGATACTCGGCTACGCGCAGCGTGCGCATAATATACTTCCTCTCTGTGAGAGTGTATGTGTAGGCCCACTGACTAATTTCCCTTGAACGCCAGAGCCGGCGCTCTCGCCAATGCTTAGGAGGAATCATGGTTACAACATCATGAATTTCTTTTGATCAAGTGTAAAAAGAGTAAGGAAATAACTGCAATGCAACAAAAATAATTTAAGACCGAAACTTAAAAAAAAAATAAAAAAAAAAAATTTTTACCGAAAGATCGAATAAAATTATTAAAAAAAAAATTATGAACTAAAATACTGTTCATTTTACTCATTTTAAAATAAAACTTAAACCGGTCTGGATTAATACATATGAACCTATCAATCTATATGCATTAATGCACCTTTTTGTCTTAATTTTGAATATATTATTATCAAGAAAATAATTATGATACATATAATTGTAACAACTTCTTCACGTTTTGTTTCATTATTATTTTTTATTTTTTTGGATATGTAGCGACGAGCGGTTGCTAGGCGACCGTGTTGGATGTTTGGCCGTCTAAATCTAGTAGTGTTTTCAGGTCTCATTTCTTCCTAATTTTGGATTTTTATCGGAAGAAAGAGAACTGATTTTATTCGGAACTCGTTTTAAATTGTAGATTTTTTTTATTTCGTGCTAATTTAAATTAGAATGAGTCAAAGTTTGCCTCTTTTGCCGGGATATAAGTTTCCGGATTATACGGTAAGATTCTATCAAATACTTATAATTAGTAGCATGATGGAGTAGTATAACGTTATACATTAGTATTGATGAAAAAAATTAATTATTAATTTATTAATTAGTTTATTAATTTCTTGAGATATATTTTCACTGTTTTAAGAGTATTTAACTTTTGTTATATTTAGGAATCACTTATAACTATATACATTTATATAGTTATATATGTGAAAAAAATTAAATTTTTAAATATTAATTAAATAATATTAATATTTAAAATACATTTTTATAGTTATATGTGAAATGTATACACTATTTTATATATTTATTATTTTATATTATTATTTATATTTATACATTATTTTTCTCTGAGATTCTAAAACAGATAATACAGCTATTTTTTAAGAAAATTGTTAATTTTTACTTGTTTTCAATGTATTATCTTGATTTATTTGCCAATGTTTTTTTAATTTTAACAAAATTTTACTGTATATAAAATAGAAATAACATAAAAAAAATAGCATCTGCTAGTTATATTTTGAGAAAATTTAGTAGGTTTTATATAACGTGACCCATTTTTTTCAAAAACATGAGCAAAATATTAATAATAACTAGGAATGATTTAAAAATAATGTAAATTTTAAAACCTTTATAATATGTTATTAAATATGACGCATCGTTGCCCGTAGACAGAAAATAAAACATTTTTAGTTTTTATAAACATGAAAAAATAAAATATTTAAAATATTTAAAAAAAATAAGTTTTTAAATAATAATAATAAACTGATAGCAATATTTTTTATATAGAATATGATAAATAATACACTCAAAAGTGATTTAGATACAAAATATTTAATGATGTTTTAAAAAGATAAAAATAATGCAAGCGATAAAGTTACCAACATTAAAGCATCCAAAATGGCGCCAAGCGCAAAAAAAGCTATTACATCGTTTGGTAATATGAGAAATATGATGGCAATAATAAAAAAAAAATAACTGAATTTTTAACCAAATATCAAAGAAAAGAAATTGATTTTATTTTAATTTTACATGGTGTTAAAATATTTTCAAGAAATAAAAATAAACAAATCCCTTGCTTTTTATATGGATAAAAATTACTCTTATATCATTCGTAACTGGCCAAGTCGGAATGGATTCAAATAGAACAGTTTACTAGGGGAGAAAGGTATATAGACATAGGTTTTAATTATAATAAAAATAATTTTAATTTTAAATTGCATAATAATAAAAGAAAAATTAGTTGAAAAAAATTACATACCATCTATTAAGCTACTTTCTTTCAAAATTGCATTGTACCACATATGTCTGATTGGCACCCCTAATATGCAATCGATTCGTACTTTTTAAACAGATGTTTCTCGTTCTACACACTGTTTGTGAGTGTATTTGTGTTTGACAAAAAATTCCATACTGTTTATTAAGCTCCTTTCTTTGAAAACTGCGTTGTGCCCTTAATATGCAATCGATTCATTCTTTTTAAGCGGATGTTTATCTTTCTATACAGTGTTTGACAAAAAATTCCATACTATTTATGGAATGTGCTTGTATTTGTGTTTGACAAAAAATTCCATACTACTTATTGAGCTTCTTTCTTAGAAAATTGCGTTGCACAGCATTTATCTGATTGGAACCCTTAATATGTAATCGATTCGCATTTTTAAACGGTTATTCACCTTTCTACATAGTGTTCGTGCGTATATTTGTGTTTGACAGAATGGTTTTTCACCATTGGCATCAATTTCCCTAGCAAAATAAAAATGAATAAAAAAATGAACGTGGACTTTGGCGTATGAGTAGAGAATATTAGCATATTTGCTGAATTTGTAAATATTAATGAAAAGTATGCATTTAATAACATAGCAGGCCAAATTGCAAAATAGGGACGTTATATTTGGGACTTTCTTTGTGGCGCCAACTGAGCGATAGGTCCCCAAATATGGTAACAAGGATATTTTGTACTGTTTGTAATTCACTTAACTTACAATTATAAGCCTTTGGAGAAAAAAAATTTTGCCGCCAAATCCCAGCGGCACAATTCACCGATTTTGACATATAATTTACTAATGTTGTTATTGTACTTGTGATTTAATATTATAATGACTTTTGTCAACTGTTAAAATATTCAAAATCAATAACTATCTGAACTTTGCTTTTAATAAATAGAAATAAATGAATATGTTTTTGTAAGTTCAAAAACAGAAGAAAAAAATAATTAAAAATTAACAGAGAGCATTAATTTTTTTACAGTTCTTGAGAAATGACAAATCTATGCCAAAATAAATTTATCAAATGACAGTTTTTGCATGGAAATATAACAATGCAAATGATATTTGATATTTTTTTTTTCCTATTCATATAAGTGTTTCCTTTATTCCTTATTTGACTTTATTCGAAAAAAATTAATTACGAATTGTAAGAGGGTTAAATCGCAGAATAGGGCCGTTGGGATTTGGCGCCAAAAAATCTTTTCACCAAAGTGCACCAAGTAACGGGTTGCGATTATAAGCGCAGTAAATTACAAACAAGATATTCAGGTTATCACATTTGGCAACTTATTGTCTAGTTAACATCACAAAATACTCGGCAAATCACAACTGCCCCTATTTTGCTCTGGACTTGTAAGAATGCCAAATGACAAGAGTTAGCAAATTCTAGTCATTAAAAATTAAACGAAACATATTTTTTGATATATATATTCATGAAATCAGTTCTTTAAAATGAAATAGCATTTGATGTCACCTTAAAACAAAAATATATAAATTGTCTAGTTACAACTGTCTAATTTGTACAATTGTCTAGTCATGCTTCTTACGTCATTGTTAATTTTAATATGTTTTTAATAAGTTGGATTCAATGAACTTTTTTTGAAATGTAATTTTGGTGCATCGTTTTCAGAAAACTCACTTCGGTTTGCCGAGGACCCTGGTTTTCAGTAAAGGGGTTCCCCTCACTCAACCGGTAGCCTCGGCAACCAGCAAGAGAGCCATAGAGTTGCTGGACTCGCAGAACAAAGTCCTTGACACAGACAAGGTCGCCGAACTCACCTATGGACCAAAGAGATCGCCACCGAGGGAAGTCCAGTTGCCTAAAAGCTTGGCGTTGGACAAGAAGGTGAGTAGACCTTCAATAGTTCAAGTCCTTCAACATCTTACATGGTTAATGGGATAAATTTATGATTAGACGCTCACAAAACACTTTTTTTTAAATAAATGTTTTCAAATAGCCAGGTTTTTATAAAGGAATTTATTTAGGCTTGATATACATAACTACTTCTCCCCACCACATCGTATCAGTAAACCTAGAACTAAGGTGACTCTTTAAGGCCTCTTATCAGACAGACTCATTTCGGGACCTTCAGCGTGAAGCAAATTGCCGTTGCCACACAAATAATGAGTCCATCGTTGTGCGTACATCCAACTTTTATCCCCCGTCGTACAACATCCTCCGTCGCATGAAGCGTTCTATCACCCATTTTGCAGGAATAAATGAGAACAATATAATTTGGGTTGCATGATTTTTTTCTACGGACAGTTCACCGAAGTTCATGCGAATGAAATATACCTATCTGATAGGAGCTTTACAGCTTTGAGAATGACGTGGGTGAAATAGACTCACCGCGATTTTAAACAAAGGGTAGCATTTTGAAGGGGTGTCACACCCTTATCTTGCTCAACAAAAGGACATTACGGTCAATAGATTTATCATGCTCATGTCCAGATTAGAAACAGAAGTTTTGGGTTCGATCTCGCTTCTCGATTTTTGAACCAAGCCTTATTGGCACAGAAACTTAACGCACTATGCAATAGGACGTACAAGCAGATTTTTATATGTGAACAAAGTTCCAAAGTTGATGTACTGGTACATATAAAGCAAATTTATAGATTATTTCATTTTTAACTATAATCTACAGAAATATTAATATAATTATTTAGGAGCTTCTAATCGATAATACTTGTTCAAACTAGATTTGTAGTGTGCAGGTTGGGCAACTGGATTGTAACTGGGTGTGGTTTGGTTTGAGATGCTTGAGGCACAGGTTTGAGAACTCACAGGTTTATTGATACACGCACAAACACCAAATAGATACTATTAGAGACATACACTATTTAACACATTTAAAGCAGAAAGGACACGAAACTCGATTAGGCGCAGGATGCTCGAAATATATTTCCTTTCCGGGTGATAGTCAAAAGGATTCTGCAGGCCAACTGACCATTTTTCGAGAACGACACAGGAAGCGCTCTTGCCAGTGGGTAGGAGGAAGCATGGTTACAGATTCTAATAATCACCTTTCTTTTCATATTGGGCCAGTCAATCTTTCATTTAGTTCTTCTTGAAAGTTCCTCAAAAAAAAAAAAAAAAAAAAAAAAATCTCTTCTTTTCGCAGAATCAATTGCTGAAAGAGTTTTAAATGATAACACACACACACACACACACACACACACACATGCACACAAAATGAAAATCTAATGCCCATTTTAACACCTTTACAAGTGACGCAAGAAGTGTGCGAATTCTAGACAAATCAGTTTTTGTCCCATGAGACCTTTTACTAATCCATAGCGTATTATGTTAGAACCACCAATAGTACACAGTTAGCTTATTAGATTATCCCCAATTGTTATGAAAAGTCCCAACAACAATGCTATTGTAGCAAGACAGTTTTTAAATATCTGTCATTAACCTATTTAAATATTGTGAAATATATGATTTCATATGTTATCGGATATATCATTTCTCTGTTACTACCGAGATATATCATATGAAAGAAATTATGGTACTTACGTATTAACGGTACCTTGGCGATAGTTGCGCCAATAAAGTGCAAACGCGCCTGTTTGTGACAAATCCGAAATACGCATTTTCGTAGCACTACAAAATGGCGTCAAAACTAAGCAAATCTACAGCCATTATATTGGCGACACTTAAAAGCGCCAAGTCTGTCCCCAAGGTACCGTTAATACGTAAGTACCGAAATTATGTACAAAGTTATTTTATAAACTTATAGAATATTAGATGATAATATACACAGCCAGATATATAATATCTTTCAGCGCGCGTGTGTGTGTAAAGCTGCGTCCAGAGGGGAATCAAACCCGAGGCGATCTTGCTCTCTCCGTCTGACCGCAAAACTGGGCCGTCTGACCGTCTCTGTTATCTTTGACTGTGAGTGACAGCTGGTTGTAAATGGAGTCCGCGAGAATTCCTTTGGTTTCTTTGGTCTTTTTTGGTTTCTTCCGCGAGAATTTCGGAAAAAACAGACTCTAGTCCAGGGATGGGCAAACTTTTTCGGTCGCGGGCCAAAAATTAAAAAAAAAAGTTTGGCGGGCCAAGATAAATTTTTCTAAAATTTTAAAAACAATATACAAGTATTACAATTTAAATATGTTAATGAGATCAATGAAATTGCGATTTCCTTTTTAAAAGTTCCTTAGATTGAGGTTCGAAGTGAGATGCACTGATTCTAGGAATGAGGCTAAATGCTCATCTGTCAGTCTACTTCTGAAATAATTCTTTCGAAGGTTCATAGTTGAAAACACTTGTTCACATATATAAGATGAAGCGAGCATAGCACTGATTTTCTGGGTGCAAGATATTAAATTTGGGAAACTTATTTTCGATAATGATTTGAAAAACTCTAACTTGTTGGCGCCAATCTACAGTTATAACTAACAAAGAACTTCCGCTTTTACCGATTGAAAGCTGTCCGTGCTTGCTATTCCCGTCGATTTATGTTTTGTAGAACAAAAATACAGAAAGTAAAAGGATCATATGTCCTTTGAAAAAAATTAATATTTAATCAAAGTAGAAAAAGAGATGAATATATAATATATAAATATACACTCAAGAGGCAAAACATTATGACCACCCCTACATTTTGCAATGAACTCGCCTGGATGACGTGGAAGGCACGTGATCAGGTGGAAGTGGTATTTAACTGGTATTAAGTGGCGGTATTAATCCATGCCAAGGCGGGTTGAAGCTGTGTTGCGCGCCAAAGGTGGGCCAACTCGTTATTGACAGGTGGTCATAATGTTTTGGCTCTTGAGTGTATATATATTTTTAATTATGGCACTTAAACTGAAGTTATTCACCATTAGAATGTCATATATGTAGCACATTCAAACATTATTTAAGGTAGATCATAAGTGCATTGCACCCACAATGTGTATGGCACACAAAAAAGTGGTGGTATTAATCCACGCTCTTTTATTTTTTAATTATTTTCTTTACTTTTACTTTATATTTCTCTTTTCTTAATTTATGTTTTCTATTATTGAAATTCTCTGATTTACTCGTTGCTCTTTTATATTATTTTGATCTGCTAATTTGGGACAGATCTTGGTTACTTACTGCTTTGTTGTTTATTAATGTTTTTTATATCACCATGTGACTTACTCTCAGCTAGGAGTTTAGGCCCATATAAGGCCATGGAACTCCGTAAACCCCAAACTGACTGACCGACTGACTTAATCCAAGCCAAGGCGGGTTGAAGCTGTGTTGCGCGCCAAAGGTGGGCCAACTCGTTATTGACAGGTGGTCCTAATGTTTTGGCTCTTGAGTGTATATTTCTTTTAATTTGCCACGGACCGGCAAATTAAAATTCTATCCGCGGGCCGTAGTTTGCCCATCCCTGCTCTAGTCGGAGCGGGTCAAGACACGTGAGTCACTCTGAATGAAAGCCACATACCCCTCAAGCACTCAAGTCTGGACGAAGTTTTAAACTTACGTAAAGGCTGCATAAAGTGTTCGTATCCGTTTCCAGTTAGCCTACTTGTCTATCAAATTTCAGGTCAATTTACAGATTAAATTTATTGAAATTAATATCAATTCAAACAGGTTTCGGGTTCGAGTACCGGCGGTGCCATGGATGTTTGTAGTGGTTCGGAATCCACTTTAAACCGTAGGTCCCGGTCCTAATAGAATCGTAGAGCGTTGCGGGGGCATTGTTACTCCGCGTCCGTGGCTTATCTTCAAGTGACACGCGCCCCCTAGGTAATACAAAGTGAGTAACGTCTGTGCAGCGCTTGCCTTAAGGCATCCAAGACCAAGCTGTCTAAGTGTTTGCCAGCTGCATTAGAACAAAAAAAATATCAATTCAAACGCGTATTGACGCAGTAGCAGAGAGATCAAATTAAACAGAATTTCAATCTTGAACACAGAAATACGTTAAGAAGATTTCGTGCAATAAACAGGTTTTTTTTAAAACCAATTTCCTCGAATGGTTCGTGAAAAGATTTCAGGTGATAATAAGTTTGCATAAAATAGATAAATAAAAAAAACCAACGAAATAAAACGAATTCTTTTATATTTTCCATTGGATAATTTATAATGGATTTGGATAATTTATAACATTTTTCTTCATAAATATCGTGCAATAAATTACAACGCAAATAACTTTTTTTGTGATCTTCAGTAAAAGTAATAGGAAGTTTCATAATGCCACTGCGTCATGTTTTGGAAAATTGCGCATTCAATCATAGATTAACCTACTTTTAGCAATGTTTATCAACAGTTATTTTTCTTCGAAATGTAAATGTTATTAATATCAGCCGTTAAATTTAATCGTACTGTCTGCCACATAATCGTAATAACTAACTACGATTGGAGTTATTCAGCTATCAAAGCGAAGTGATTTGAGTCATTCAATTTACAGCGAAGTTGCTTATACTTATTTTTTTGTTGTACTTCAGTGAGCCATGTATTCTACTTATATGTACCACGGATACTCTACTAAATTGCATTGTTTCCTAGGAAGACTTTTAAAGGTAACTATCCCGTATTTGAGTGTTGTATGGGAGAGAACCGGGAAAACCTCCGACATGAAGCCTGGCTAACGAAGCGAAAAACTTTATAAGTGATATGAATATCACCAATCCAATTACTTAGTTCCTTCAAGCTGCGACCGCAACGGATGCCACCAGAGGATTTGAATCTGAGCCTTTGTTACAGCTGCACACATGATTACTCAGTTTAGCACATTGATTACATTTCTCACAAATGTGGGGTTTTTTTCATCCCACGCACATAATTAATGTATCCTGCTTTTATTTATTTATAAATGGATTATTTAATACACTGAAGTGACAAAAGTCATGGGATACCTCTTAATATCGTGTCGGCCCTCCTTTCGCCCGGCGAAGTGCAGCAACTCGACGTGGCATGGACTCAACAAGTCGTTGGAAGTCTTCTGCAGGAATATTCAGCCATGCTGTCTCGATAGACGTCCATAATTGTGAAAGCGTTGATGGTGCAGGATTTTGGGCACGAACAGACCTCTCGATGATGTCCCATAAATGCTCGATGGGATTCATGTCGGGTGATCTAGGTGGCCAGATCATTCGTTGGAATTGTCCAGAATGTTCTTCAAACCAATCGCGAACAGTTGTGGCCCAGTGACATGGCGCATTGTCATCCATAAAAATCCCATCGTTGTTTGGGTACATGAAGTCCATGAAGGGCTGCAAGTGATCTCCAAGTAGCTGAACATAAGCATTTCCAGTCAATGTTCGGTCGAGTCGCACCAGAGGACCAAGTCCATGCCATGAAAAAACAGCCCACACCATTACGGAACCACCACCAGCTTGAACAGTGCCTTGCTGACAGTTTGGGTCCATGGCTTCGTGGGGTCTGCGCCACACTCGAACCCTACCATCAGCTCTTACCAACTGAAATCGTGACTCATCGGACCAGGCCACGGTTTTCCATTCATCTAGGGACCAACCGATATGCTCACGTGCCCACGAGAGTCGCTGCAAGCCATGTCGTTCTGTCAGTAAAGGCACTCGAGTCGGTCTTCTGCTGGAATAGCCCAAGAAAGCCAAATTTCTCCGCACAGTTCTAACAGACAAGTCCCTTGTACGTCCCACATTGATTTCTGCGGTTATTTGACGCAGTGTTGCTTGTCTGTTAGAATTTACGACTCTTTGCAGACGTCGCCGGTCTCGGTCGTTAAGTGCAGGCGGTCGACCACTGCGCTGTCCATGGTGGAATGTTATGCCTGAAATTTCATATTCTCGGCACACTCTTGACACAGTGGATCTGGGAATGTTGAATTCCCTAACGATTTCCGAAATGGCATGACCCATGCGTCTAGCTCCAACTAACATTCCGCGTTCAAAGTCTGTTAATTCCCGTCGTGCGATCATCATCACATCAAAACATCTTCACATGAATAACTTGAACAGAAATGAAAGCTCTGCGAAAGCACTGCGCATTTATACCTGTTCCACGCGATGCTACTGCCATCTGAAAATTTGCATATTGCTATCCCATGACTTTTGTCACTTCAGTGTATAACTGCTGTACAGAATTAAAATTACAAAGTAATTTTAAAACATTATTCTGAAAAAGAGTTCTGGGACTCCGGTCTTACTGTTGAATCCCTATATTGAGAAGGATATATATATATATATATATATATATATATATATATATATATATATATATATATATATATATATATATATATATATAAACCTTTGTTCTTTTAAGTGGGTGTTTTAAATTAAAGTTACTTTAATTTCGTGCATCTAATCCGCGGTTTATATATGCCAAATTTTTTTTTTTTTTAATTTTGGGGTGATTATTAAATGTCGCAGATTGTGTGTGTGTGTTTTTAAAATTTAATAAAAAATAAACTTTATAAAACCGTCACTTAAAAAGGAATTGTTGTGGAAAAAAAGACAAAGCATCTTGCCAGAGGCATAATAAATTTTTTTTAATACAAAGAAAGAAACATAGCAGTTGTGCATGATGGAAAGGTGACGGATTGTTATAAAAAATGGCTAATATGCGACGCGCATTGTACTTTGATGTGTGCTAGTATGTGAAAAAGGCTTAAAATGAAATTACTTTTAAGAATTAAAGACGCTTTACAAAAGGATAAATTACTGACGAACTACGATACTGAGCAAGATTTTAATTTCTACAGCAAATATGAAGATTACAAATCCTCGGGGAAATGTTTTTTTCTTTTATTTCCGCCATAGTTCACACTATTTTAAATTATAGCAAAACTATTTTCATAAAATTGTTTTACATCAAATATGTTATTTTAAATTGAAAAACGTGTTAGTTTTATTCCATGAATATAAAAAATTAATTTGACTGGTATATGGTATCCCATAGTAACGGCGAGAATAATACGCAATCATACGACTTCTTTTATTTATTTATTTTTCAGCTGAAAATTATGTCTTTAGTTTATATGATGTCCACAATTACATACAGGAAATTATGGTAGATATGAGAAATTAATATATATATATATACATTCTCATCTATGCTCTAAAGCAGGGGTCTCCAAACTACGGCCCGCGACAGCGAATAGCATATTGTTGCTATAATAAGTTGGATGAAAAAACACAGAATGATAATAACTCGATATTATTTACTTGCAAGGTATAGCTTAATGGCAAA
This sequence comes from Caerostris darwini, assembly GCA_021605075.1. NCBI lineage: Eukaryota > Metazoa > Arthropoda > Arachnida > Araneae > Araneidae > Caerostris > Caerostris darwini. Next base: position 295,945 of record BPLQ01010069.1, read on the forward strand.
CGTAATACGCAGAAAATTTAGCTTAAGCATAACATCTAACAAATAATTGAAATGAATCCCACTAACATTATAAACTAGTGAACATCCCGCGGTTACCCTCGGTAGTTATGTTGGGGTAAAGAGTATTGCATATGTTATGTATATCGATGTTTTGAATGTATATATCCTGAATCAAACATATGATTTTTATCCTGAACCCTAAGGAACGGAAATTAATTAGCTTATCCCTCAGGAACGGAAAAGCTAAATTAAAGCGAAGGAAACCGTGGGGTATCCACTTGTAAAAAAATACTAATGAGATTTATGTAATTGTAATTTTTCACTGACAATAGTGGATCAATTTTACTTGTACCAATTATTAAAAGAGATTTACGATGCTCATCGGTTAACTTTGATCTATAAACTTCCTTTGTGTTCTTCATTTTGGAGAATGAAGCGAATTTAGCAAGCGTATGTTCGCTCAGAGCGCGTACTCGGCGACTGGTCTAGAAATTATAGATAATGGCAGAAAAATTAAAACGGTTTTGGCCCTCGTTACTTACTGGAGTAAAAAGTATGGCCCGAAGGCTGAAAAGTTTGGAGACCCTGCTCTAAAGGACGGAGATTATTTTGTGTTTCCATCCTTTGTTATTAACTAAGATCTTCTTTTTTCTGAATACTTACATAAAGAAATTGATGACTAGACGAGGTCTAGTTACTTTACACTGGTCGTTAACCTGATCTTATTGTCTCATTCAATAGGTGCTGCGGTTTCATGGATATTATCGGGAAGAGATCTATGACTGGTCCCTAGAGAACTATCGCATCAGACCGGTGAAGGTCCTGTACTATCTCCAGGACGACACGATGGAGGTGGTTGAGCCAAAGATACCCAACAGCGGGTTAGTGCAGGTGAGACAGTTTTTATCTCGAATAACGAACAATCAAAAGTTATACTTATGTTTTGACAATAGAATAGTAATTAAAGAATCGCCACTATAATATTTATTTTAATTTCTATTGGCTAAAATAATTAATTTCTAATGATTCTTTTAAATCATGGTCGTATGTACTGCTGTAAAAACCGACGGTCTTATGTAGTTACTTTACCAAGTAATTTGGCCATGGGCCACATACACATAAAGACTTCGAAATTACTCGTATACATATATGTGTGTGTACATACTCAGTGCAATTTTAGCCGTTCAACACTTTGATTCTTGTGTTTATTTATTGATTTTCAATTTCGTTGCCGTAGCTTATGTGTTCGAATTTTGAACAACTTTATTTTCAGAGTGACAGCAAATGCTATGATGATTTCTTTTATACAGTTTGTATGGTAACGAATATCGGCAGTAGCTTTTTTAATTGCAAAATGGTCAATTTTTAATCCATTCCTTGTCAGTTCCACTTTGTTTTTTTTGTGTATTGTATTTTTATACCCTTATGTGTTGTATTTTTTATTCACACACACATATATATCTATATATATATCACATATATATCTTCAGTAGCATATGTGAAAGGATTATAAATGGTGATTATTACGAATGAGATTTTACTAATAATAAATAAAAAGCAATTAAATAAAATTAATTAAATAATCCTAACTAAAAAGTATTATTTACTTTGGCAATAAGAAATACTGTGAGAACACTGAATATATCACAATTTAACAATGAAAAATTCCACACAAATAAAGCACCTTTTGCAACAAGGCCGAAGTACATGTGACCGAGACCACATGTGAACGTCATAAAAATGACCTTGGATTCGGACAGGTCGCCATAAAAAATTAGATCATAAGTAAAGGATCAAGTTGAACTAATTATCGCCGTTTGGCGGCCGTCAATTTGGCACCAAAATCGGAATTTTGTGACATGCTTAAACTATGGTAGAATCCATTTACACTACAGTGGAATCCCCTAAGTTTAATCCCTTCGTACCCATATTTTCCTTATGGGCTTATGGTTCAAATCCGTCGGTCCTCCCCCCAAGATGTGCCCCTATATATATATATAATAGCAGTATATATATATAATAACATTATAAGAAATCAAATAAAGAATTGAATGCTTGGTAATTCGTACATTAACTTAATAAGTGTTTAGTATTTGGTTCGATTTTTGGGCTACTGTAAAAAGGAAATCCTTTATATACATATATATTCTTAATTTGAGTGAATTACATTTTGGACCATCTGTTTCTTTCAGGGGACGCTGTTCAAGAGACACGCTTTCCCCCACCCCAGTGGCAAAGGTCGGAAGTACATGTGGAAGGACTTGAATTTGAGGACGGACATGCTAGTATACGGCCTGCTCATCCGCCTCTCGGACTGCGACAACTGGACGAGGGTGAGTTCACTTCAGAAGCCTTCATTGAACTTTCTCGAAAACAACTAAAACTTTTGCTGGGAATAAAAGGCGATTTTAAAATAACAAAGGGATTCTCTCTCTTTTAAAATTAAATGTTTTTTCTGATTTGAGAGTGTCGAATTCGAACCAAACAGTTTTATTTTCCAAGTACTAGCATTTCATAAATTTTACTAAAATAAATATTATGTAGTGTTGTTCAGGTTGAATGAATTATTCCCGACACAAAATTTATGATAAAATGTTGAAGGAATTGTGTTGAAAATATTACTTAAAAAAAAAAAAAAAAAAAAAAAAAAAAAAACTATATGTACTATGGTGGATAGGTGTCGTAATCGGTTTGGCAACAATCAGATCGAACAACCCCCATATATACTTTTACTCCTTTCTCATCCCAACAGATGGCGCCATCATTATTTTACTTTTTCTTTATATTAATTATATTAAATTAGGCAATTACTAGCATATGACTCAAAGACCTAGTTAATTCAAGGCAAGGCAATTACTAAATTATTACGTAAGTAATTAATAATATAATATTATTATTATAAAAAAATCTGATCACCAATAGAAATCTGATTATATTATTGCTATCTTCCAGAAAGAAATCAAATTTATCACACTGAAATTCAATAAATCTTATATTCTGCATTTTACATTGATATATTCTTTATACTACTGTTTTTCTGCAGTATTCTGAAAACGCATTGACTCTTTTAAAAAACCTGAATTGTTATAATTAATTAATTCAATAACTATATTAAGCATTAAGAACTATATCTATATTATATTTATTTAAGAATTATATTATTGTCAGAAGTATATTAACTATATATTTACCAACAACTATGTCAGTTTTATTATAATTTTTTCAATTGTACATGTTGTCTAAATTCTTTTGTCTTAATCTCTGTATAACCAGAATCCTACATAACGCATTTTGAAAATTTATTTTTGAATACTTAATGGTACTCATAGATTTTAGATCAAATAATCCTACTCCTCAGTCAGCATCTTTTACAGCTAAGTCATATTGATGAAAGCGTTCATTATTAGTAAATGGGAATATTAACATTTATAGTAATAGCCATAGAGCCATTTATAATACTTTAAGATAACAGATGGCGCCACGATTATTTCAATGTATTCTCTATCTTAATCATATTAACAAGTCATTACTGAATCAGTGCCGAAATATTTGGCCGTATGGTTCAGATGTCCTTTGATCTCATGCTCACCTTTCTCTGGTAATTTTCAGAGCTGAATTGTAAAATATATTATTAATATAATTTCCCTTTTGTAAAATAGTTACTGATTCAGTCACAAATATGCTCTGTTATTGTGCTAGAAAAACACAATTTATGTCCGATATAAATTCAAATATACTTTTTTTTTATAAAATTTTTTTTTAAAAAGTTGATTTTATCAATAAAAGATTCGTGGATATAGATAAAGAATAAATATGTCATCTTCTTTCATATTTAAATGTTATTAACAACTGTATGATGCAATCCTTACCAATTTTATTAGTCATTTAACAGTCCAGTGAGATAAGAATATTTATTATTTAAATGATAAATACTTTGTAAAATATCCAAAAAGAGTTTGATTTACTTTTATTTTTTTTAGAAAATTTTATTGATTTATTTTTTATAAATAAATACTTTTAAATTAAAAAAAAATAATAAGTTTCTTAATTACTTTTAAGAAATATTCTTACAAAGTTTTTTCGTTAAAGGCAACAAAATTTTCAATGGAAATTGTTACTCTCTGAAATTTGTATTTATATTTTTGTTGCATTAGAATTTTTAACAAATATTCTTTTGTGTAAGAGAGAAATAGAGTTAATTATAACGAACCCAAGTTAAATAACAATTAATTGTATTTTTAGTTACATATGGACAAACATCAAAAGTTAAAGGGAAAAAAATTAAATATGTCACATTCAACTAAAGGACAGTATTTGGCCAATACTGAGGAAGTTCAGCCAGTATAAAGAGGGCGCAGCTTATGCCTTGCAGGTGATGCCAGATATACAAAAGGATCGGCTACACTTTTAGATTAAATATTCGATAACAAAAGAAATATATTGGAATGCATTTAATATGTGATAAATTCTTAACAAATGTTTATAATTTTCAATATTATCCAGTTAGATTCATGTGATACTTACATATAAAAAAAACGTTATCTTTCAAAGGGAGAGGATTAAAGTAATTTTCTTTTCTTCACGAATGACTGAAATGACCGAAAAGTTTTCTGTATTTCTAATAATTGGATTGAACTTTAGTTTTAATTAGTTGAAGATTCTCTCCTTCGAAGAACCTATTAATTACCGGGGAGTGTTTTTGCAGGAGTACCTGATCGACGCCGGGATCGACCTGAACGAACACGAGCCCATCCCGCCCGACCCCCACGAGCAGCAGAGGGAGGAGATGGGGGTGCGTAGGGAGGCGAGGCCCCGGAACATGGAGGAGGAGAAGCTCTTCAAGTTCCTGACCAACGACCGGAAGGTGCTGCGCTTCTACGGCATGTGGCAGGACATCCTCGCCGACCCCCCGGAGATGAGGAGGGTGGTCGTGCAGGTGACTTTGCTTTTCGTTTATCATCGGTTCCCTTCGAAGTGTTCTGCTCATAATGAAATAGAGTGCGTCCCCCTATTCTAAAGGAACAGAAATTTTAGTAGACATTTCCCGACCTTTTCGTACTACAGTTGGCGCTGTATCGCCGATTAGCTTTATTGGCCTATGCCTATTTATTAAAAAATGTAAACATGATATGGAAGCCTGATGCCGACTGACTAGTGCTCTGGTGCCATAGATTTCGGGTTCGAGTCCTGGTGGTGTCATGGATGTTTGTAGTGGTTCGGAATCCACTTTAAACCATGGGTTTCCAGTGCAATAGGACAGTAGAGAGTAGGGCTAATAAACCTATCCCGTAAAAAGAAAACATCTTCTGTCTCGAAATTTGACAGCAGGCAGAAGGCTTTAGCCCACCATGAGGCTGTTGCGCCAATGAAGGAGAAGAAACATGATACGAAGCGATTCTAAGAAATGCTTAAAATTCTTCTCCTCAAATCATGCATTTATTTAAATATGTGCTTAATAAGGATAAATAAATTCAAGTAATGTCGTTTTGCTTTTAAAACCCTGGTCATTTTATATGGAACCAAACAAAAAATCCATATAAATTAATGTTTTATTGTTTAATCATTTTTGTGGGAAAATATTGCACAAATTTATTAATAGAATATAAATGCCAAATATTTTTTAAAAAATCAAATTTACATTTATTTACAGCTAAAAAAAAAAAAAAAAAAAAATGAATCATTTCTTTTGAAATTCGTTGTATACTTTTTCGCGCCAACAGCATAGAGTAGTAATAGCTAACAGTAAAGATTGTCGCCAAAAATCGCCAAACTATCATCGCATATTCTACGAATTCTGAAAATGCCTAAAACTCATTCTAAATGAGTGCAATATAAACTCATTACAATATAATCATTATGTCATAGGTCCAAAAAAAATCACTATTCCGATTTCAATTCGATATGAATTTTTAAAAACATCTATCCTTTTTTAGTGAAATTAAATTTTTATTGGAAATTTTTTAATGAACCTACTCATTTTTAAAAGTGAACATCTTTGCAGTACTACTTGGCCGATGACACTATGGAGGTTCTCGAGGACCATGCCCGCAATAGCGGCAGGATTCCTTACAAAGTCCTCGTAAAAAAGCAAAAGATACCAGTTGATATGAACGAACTACCAGGTCTGTATTCGATAGACTAATCATAAATTAGTCCTTTTATTTTAATTTTCTGAAATTTTTAATAAAAACCATAACTATGCATGGTTCACTTCCCATTTTAATTCCAGAAAAAAATAAATAATTACTTCCTTCCCAAACTTATGCAATTCCAGTATACAGGATGATTCAATAGTCATAGGACAAACAGTTTTATAAACACAATTTTTTTGTACAGGAATGTATAGTCGGAAATGTCGGAAGTTTAGTCAAACAAATTTCTCACAACAGCCAATCACAATGCACCAACTGATACCCACCACGTGATTTCAAATCTTCTAGTTGGAAAAACCGATGTCCATTCTATTTTATAATTATTCTACGTTTTCATTTATGAGACTCCATTTGATTCAGCCCTTTTATACCAAACCTTTGTTCAGGTTCGAATCCTGACGGTGGCATGGATATTTGTGAGTGGTTCGGAATTCACGTTAAATTGTAGGTCTCGGTCTAATTAGCCCAAATTGTGCACAAAATGACAGTAGAGAAACAAACCAGTTGACTCAATTGAGGACCTCATTGCTCGACTATCCACTGCGGTTTCAAGCGTGCGCTAAGTGCCTGCCACCTTTGCAACCACTCAGCAATCACTCCTTCGACGCTACCAAATATATATTACAGTTAGTGGTCGCCATTTTCAGCATTTATTGTAAAAATTGAATCAAAGAAAATGATGGAACTTTACAATGATGTTGTATATAAAAATTTTTTTTTCATGCCTCTTTTTTTTGTGTTCGTGCCTTGACACTCCACCTCCGACCCTACATTCCTAAACAAGAAATGTATAATTTAGTATGTTATACCACCCTCAAAGCTCGTCTCATGACTGCTAAATCCCCCAGCAAATTCTACATTATCTAGATCAGGGGTCTCCAAACCTTCCAGCCTTATCCGGGCCATACTGTTTATTGTTGCTGTAAGTAAGTAAAAAAAAAAAACCAAGGGATAAAACCGTTTTAATTTTTTCTGCCATTATCTATAATTTCTAGACCAGTCGCTAACAAATAATTAAAATGAACTACCGCTCTGAGCGAGCATACGCTTGCTAAATTTGCTGGTTCAATTACTACAATCAATATTGTGTATGTATATCGATGAATTTGTTTTTATCCAACTTATTACAGCAACAATAAGCTATTCGCTGATTTTTCACTGACAGTGGCCGGATTGATGACACTCGGGCCATCTGTAAACATTCTTTTGTACTTCATTTTGGAGGGCGTAGCAAGTATTCTCGCTCAGAGACCCCTGATCTAGATGAAAAATGGCCATTATTCTGGTCCCTATTGCTTTGGTAATAATGCATATTATTTATTGCTGGTGTCAGTGTCGTCTCATTTTTTGTCTTCTTGAGATTAAAAAGGAACATAAAAAATGCAAATTATAGAAAGGGGGAAAAGGGTTACAAATGATGTCTCTAGTTTATGTGAAAAGTATTTAAATATATAGTTATAAAATTACTTATAAAACAAAAACAAGAAAAAAAAATGGTGTGGCGTTCAATCACACAGTACAAAGTCCAGGCCATTACTGCAGAAATCCTGCCAGCATTAAGATGCCCTGCAGTAGGTGGTACTGCCAGATTTACGAAAGGGAATGGTAGAATACAACAAATTAATTATTTTTAACTATTGATCTTATGGTTCTAGATAATCTAAAAATAATCTTAAATAAATTTGAATGTTAGTTTAGGCATTTATAACTGTAGTCTGTAAATATTGCCTCCAAAACATTAACTATTAACTTCCATTTTACACTTTGTAATGTCATTTTAATGGTAGCTGCATTTTTACTTTTACGCCACATCAGAACAACGTAAACAAAGCAATTTCAAGGATTTGGTAGAATTTTTATTTACATTTGCAATTACATTTAACTACCATAATTTAAAAATATAAAATAGAACTCCATGTTCCAAGTGTTTTCAGTCCGTGTCGTGTCGCCATCTGGTGACATTGTTTGTAACTATACTTCTGAAACAAAATGCATACATGATAATATATACATATTAATACTTAATATTTTCTATAAGTAACATAATATTTAACAAAAGTATAATATAATGTTAACAAGCCAGATCTAATAATTAAGCACTGGAGTTTTAATATTTTTCTAGAAGGTTGAATATTGTTTTTGTGTGCAAGTGCTCAAAATGCTTTTGCTTAGCTTCAGAGTGTGGACAAGTACTAACGAATTTGAACCAGGAGTTACAGATATGAGATTAAAGGCGAAAAAATCTTAAGATCAGAAAATTATGTACTAATCGGCTAAAGAAAACACCATAATGAAATGTTGGGGGAAAATGTATCAGGGTAATTACTGTGGTAAATAGATGAAAACTTGACTCACTGAGGTGACTTGAGCGGTACATTACACAATTATTACAAATTTTCAAATTTTCGGCTCCAGCCGAAATCTCTCCATTTCTCGGCTCAAATAACGTGTATGGAGGATGATGAAGATGTTCCAACTCCAATACCTGTAGTTTTTCCACTGTCATTTGGCAGTGTGTTGTCAAGCGTTATCATGCAATAAGATAGGAATCGAGGCCAATCTAGGCCTTATTTTTTAAAGTTTTTGCACCATTTCATCATTTGCATCATGTATTTTTTTAAAATTATTTATTTATTTATTTTTTTTTTTTTTTGTGATCGATGCTTTAGCTTTGGTGAAATTATAATGGATCACACCTGCGTTAGATCCCTAAACACTCATCATCAGCTTCTTTTGATGAATATTATGATTTGAAGTGTGTTTTGGTGATTCATCCTTCTCCAACCATTGTGCTGAAGGTTTGCGATTGTCATGCTGGATTCATTTCTCATCACAAGGGACAATTCGATTTAAAAATGAATCAGATTTGTGACGAGAAAGCAACATCAAGAAAACTTCCAAACGCTTTTATTCCTGTTTTTCAATGAGTTCATGTGGGACCCAATTATCCAACTTTTTCACTTTAACCGATTTGAAGCTAAACGAGTTAATATTGTTTGTTTGCTAACACCAAACTTCAGCGATAATTCATAGGACTCCGAGATGAGTCAGACTCAACGGTGACCTATAGTCATTATTGACCTTTGATTCTGGGTGACAACGTGGCTGATATGTGAGGTCAAGTTAATTGTACGAAATTTGAAGAACCAATTTGATACTGTCTGCTGCATAGTATCGATAATAGTAAAATTAATGCCAAATACACTATTAATGTTTAGCTTGGCCTGCAATGCAGTAGCTCAACGTAAGAACTCATAATTCATAATAGTGTGAATCTTCGACTATTCCATTTTCGACAAAATTAATTTAAAAAAAAAAAAGAATTTAATATTTTTTAGAACTGACAGTGATTTCTTTAAACAGGCGAGGCATGCCACTTTCCAAAATAAAAAAAAGTAAAATGAAAATGAAAATTTTTTAAAAAAAAACCCGGTAAAATATTAAGCTACTGCCGAATAATAAACTGTTAAAATTAATATTACTCACTGCACATTTCATTCCATGGTTCATTCCATGACTTTAGCCAGAGTGAATACCTCTTGGAGGTCGCCACCAATCCATGCATGGTACGCCGCTAAATATCCTGGTATGTCCATACAGTGCTCCTGTCCTAGACCTGCTCAGACGGTTTTAGCTAGACTAAGGACTGGCCACATTAAGAGTTTGACCTTCAATGGAGACGAGAAGACATATGCCCTTTGTCATTGTTCGACCATCGCCCATCTCATAGATTGTATTGGTGCCTCTGTGAGGCAACTGTTGAAAGTTTACGATCTATTGATGCAGCATGATCTACTGGACTTGGTTTAGGATTCTAAATCAAGGGGATAAGCAACAACAACAACAACAACACATTTCATTCTCATCAACCTAATATACATACATATTTTCTGTCCCATTAATATAAGATTGATATTTGTAATGATTATTTTGATATTCATAATTGATGGATAATTTTGGTAGTTTTATTGCAATAAGAAAGATTGATTGGCTGACAAAAATATTTAAATTTCAAAACTGAGGTAAGATGATGAAAAATAGACAGAAATTTTTATCTTGTTTTTACAATTTGTATTAAATTATATATTAAACCTTACGAAACATAACCTTACCTATTCTAATTTTACCTTACCTTATCTAATCTAATCTTATCTACCTAATCATACAAATTAAATCTAACATAATGAAAATCATATGATTATATACATGTTTCAACTTATTCATCAGTAAACGTCCTTAGTTACAAAATTATCGCTTTTATGTTTGGGATGCAAATAGTTTCACTTTCTTGCATTTTTAACTCTCTTTTGACAACATTGCACCTGACGGTGAAATTTACGTGTATTGCCATCGAAAAATATATGCGCATTTATGTGTGAAAAAATTGTTTCAATAGTTTTCGAAAAATTCGAGAGATGGCGCAAAAATGGTAAAAGATTTAAGCAATACCTATGTCAATTTTCGAAACTTTCAATTCAATTTTCTGTCAATTTCGGTTCTTTCTATATATCCGGAACCAATCGAACCACTCGCTTTCTTCGGAACTTTTGTGGATTGTGGTCTTTGTTGGATCTTGATTACCAGGTTTCCACTGTACTGTATTCAAGTTTGTTTACGTTTTCAATAGTATTATGGCATCGACAACTGGTTCCTAACTGTACCGAATTTAAAACTTAACTTTTAACTTCTTTTATTTTGTATTTTACTTTTTTACCAAAAGTATTTTTTAAATTTTTTTTTTTTTGAGTACCACTTTAATTTAAATTTTTAGAAACTTTTATCTTTTATTTATTTACTAACATTAAAGCAGCCTATTAGAATTCCAAGCATATCTATGAATTAAGATGATGAGGTTTAAGGGGTATTTCCCCCTGTTGGTACTCCGTAAACGGTACGCCAGTTGATTACCAGGTCACAATACAGCGCGGCTCTCCTTTTCGGTCAGTAGTCATGGTAACTATCATTTTTTATATCAGTACAACATAGAACTCATAAGTCCGCAGTAATTCATCAATTTATGTACAATTCTTGACGATATCATTGAGATCGGAATCACGGAAGCAAAGATATACGAGATATCACATACTTTTGTTACTATCACATACTTTTGTTTAACTTTTGTTATCACATACTTTTGTTGTTGATAACACATACTTTTTTTAACAGTAATGCTCATGTGTATCTTTTCTTCCCATACTGTAGATCATCTTACAATTTGATTCATCTACCATTTTTTTTTCTAATGCAGCTGGAAAACACTTAGGCAGCTGTCTTGGATGCCTTAAGGCAAGTGCTGCACCGACATTACTCACTTAGCACTATGGTGCGTGTAGCTTGAAGGACGCGGACGGACAATAACCCCGCAAGGCTCTACGATTCTGTTAGACCGGGACCTACGGTTTTAAAGTGAATTCCAAACAACTACAAACATCCATGGCACCTCCGGGACTCAAACCCGGAACCTGTGGTACCTAGCGCCAAAACTCCAGCCATTCGGCCCTTCAAGCCCTTTCTTATATCATTGTACAGCATTAATTTTCTTTCGAGCTGAATTTTTTTATACAAGAATAACCAATTAAATGAATGCTCAGTGTATCAGCATTTTGATTATGTAATTGCTAGAATGACGACATAATTTGGCGCATATTTATACCGTTCTACACAGGTCCAGAATCAACACATTCGATATTCGTATTTTTAATCGTTTAAATTTTAATCTAGATTGATTTATCTTTGATATCCACGTTAAAACTATATTGACGCTCGTTTATCTAGCAAAATCGCTAATCCGGCACGACCGTGGTGCTGCATTGAAGTGCGATTACGTGCCATCATCGTCATCGGGCGACTACGTGGCCTCATTAGCGATGAGTGTGGAGCCAAGGCCGTCTACCTATTGGTAGATTTCGAGACGAGAGATGTTTTTCTTTTTACGGGGTAGGGTTGTCAGCTCTACGCCCAACGCTCAACATTCATATAAGACCGGGACCTACAGCTTAAAGTGGATTCCGAACCACTACAAACATCCATGGCACCGCCGGGATTCGAACCCGAAACCTGTGGTACTGAGCGCCAGAGCGCTAGCCACTCGGCCATTCAGGCAGCTTTTCTTAGTGAAGTAGCAGTTGAGCTACAAAAATGCATTGGTAGTGCATGTCTTGAAAATTGTATACAGAATAATTTTAATAATAATAATAAGTGTACAGAGTAATCTTCTGTTTCAGTGAGCTTCCCCAGGAGTTACTTGGAGGTGAAGGATGACGACATGACGTGGTTTTCGCCGCAGAACTTGATGACCGGAAAAGACATCGTGGTGTTGGGGAAGAAAATCTTCCTCTACGACAGCGATGAGTTCACCAGACACTATTACAAGACGTGCTTTGGCGAGGACTTGGAGAGTATCGCCGTTGCAGAGAAACCGAAGCCAGCCTCGGCGAAGGTAAAAAAAGATTCCGAAACTCTTCAACTCAACTGTTTGAGAATAATTCGAGAGCCTTTTTTCAATTCCCTCTATTAGTTCACACTCTCCCTATATATATCTTGTTAAAATTTCCAATCGTTCATAAAATACTTTTTATTCATCCACTCCAATTCAAATACATTTTTTTTTTTGAACTTGTAGTGGATGACACTGATGTTAATACAGTTTTTTCAAATATTAATTCAGTAATTAAATTTAATTAATTGCTTTTAGTTTTTGTTTAGATTTATTTTGCATATATCTACCGATAGATGGCGCCAGATAAACTTAAAAAAATGAATGAAAATTATTTATAAAGGACTTTCTGCAATAGAGTGAAAAAAAGTAGGAATTGGCTTAAAAAAAAGTAGGAATTTTTTTTTTTTTATGTTACTTGTTTATGTGAAGGTGGTAGCTGACATATTTTGTACGTTAGTATGTGGATCGAGAAATATTGCGAGGAAGATACAATATCACCCAAAACTTGAGATACTCATGCATTTGTTAATAATGTTTTTTTAATAAATGGAAGCACACATTTATTATCAGGCGAGCACCCAAGATTTGGTCTTATCGAGATATAACAAAGTAAATCGGAATAGTTTATAGGTCCTGAACAGATCACACTAAACTATAAACAAGTAATATGAAAAAAAAAAATTTTTTTTTAAAGTCAATTCCTACTTTTTTTCCACTATATTGCAGAAAGTCCTTTATAAATAATTTTCATTCATTTTTTTTTTTTTTTTTTTTTTAGTTTATCTGGCGACATCTATTGGTAGATATATGCAACTTAAATCTAAAAAATACTAAAATGAATGAATTAAATTTAATTATTGAATTAATATTTGAAAAAACTGTATTAACATCAAGTGTCATCCACTACAAGTTCAAAAAAAAAATGTATTTGAGCTTGAGTGGATGAATAAAAAGTATTTTATGAACGATTGAAAATTTGAACAAGATATATATAGGGAGAGTGTGAACTAATAGAAGGAATTGAATAACAGAAATGAATCTGAAGTCGAAATTCCGTATATTAATTATTATATGGATAATTTTGGCATTACACGTATTAGGTTTAACTGCATAAAATAGAGGCGGGGGGGGCAAGCCCGTCAGCCATAGTTCATGTCCCAGCCTACATATTTAATGTGCTCATTCTTCGTACAAAAACGGCAGCTTTCAGTTTGTCGAGTTTCGAACCAAGTGTAGTATTAATATTACGTATTAAAAAAAGTCAATTATTATTATTATTATTATTATTATTTTTTTTACTTTAGACAATTCGATCGTTTCTCTATCTATAGCATTATCTAAGCTACAAGCTAAGTGCAGAAAATTATTTTTCTTCCGAGTTGTTAGTTTGCTCTATGAAATTTCATAAAACATTGAATGCGGTTCTGGCCTCTTTGATGTAAACCCATGGAGCGCATGTTATATTATTGGAGTCTTCTATGTCATCTAAATCATTGGTTTCAGTTTTCTGAGCAACTGAATCGATAATTTCGTCATCAGATAATGTGTCAGAAGTAATAACTCCGTCATCGCCGTAACGAAATCCTCAAAACATATTCCTGTTTCAGATCCCACTGTATCCCATTCTGCAGAAGGCTGGATAGAAATAACTTCTACTTCAGCTTCTTCTGTTGATGACAATGGAAAACCCCAGTGTACATAACAGTTTTTTATAGTAGTCGAGTTACATTTCGCCGAGCTTTGTCAGCCATTCTCATGACTTGCAATACATCTATAATAAAATTCTTTTCTTCTTCCATATTATTCTACATGTTCCTGCCTACTTCTTTCCGGTATAATGACTTGAAGTTTTTAATGATGCCTTAATCCATAAGCTGCAATTTTGATGTGGTATTGGCAGGCAGATATTGGATTTTAACTGCTTTCATTTGTGGAATATCATTATGTTCAGTACAATTATCAAGGAATAATAGAATTTTTTTTTAGACATTCTCTTGTCAATATTTATGAGCCAGTTTTTGAAAATTCCAGAAGCCATCCCTGATTTTGTATTTGCTTTATATTTCAAAGGTACTGATTTACATCTTGGAAAACAACGAGGTTTCTTAGATTTCTAATGGTGAGAGTTTTTCTGTGCACGACATGTTTGCTTCGAGCAAAACAATCAAACGTTTCTTGCTATGCCTCCCACTATGGCATGGATCATTTGTAAAATTTAGAGTCTTATCAGGAAGACATTTAAAAAACAGTCCCGTTTCGTCAGCTTTGAAGATATTGTCAGGTTCATAACTACACGCATGTCCATAAATTAAGGATAATTCAGAATCACACAGAAATTGAACTCTAAAATAAAAATTTAACCTGTAGAATTATCACACACATCTTGAAGAAGAATATGCAAATTACAGGAAACCACCAGATGGTGCGGATAGTACGTCACAATAACGAGAGTGTAAGAGAGGGGTATATAAGGAATGGTGACAAAGAAGTAAAATTGTTCACAAGCGCTTTAAAAGCCTTTCAGTGCAATAACCGCATAGTTATGGCACAAAAGCAGCATTTGGATGATTTTTTACTTGGTAGAATTATCGGACGACTGGAATGTGGACGTACCCAGCTGGAAGTATCCGAGGAACTTGGAATCGCCCAGAGTGTCATCTCCAGGCTTTGGCAACGATTCCAAGATGATGGTAATGTGAGTAGCTGTTGCAGCACAGGTCGCCCCTGAGTTACAACGCCGAATGAGAACCGGTATTTAGCAGTTACTGCCAAAAGAAACAGACTTGTCTCGTCAGCTCTCTTCAGCTACCGGTACGACAGTTTCAAGGCAGACCGTGTACAGCCGCTTAGGGCACATTGGTCTATATGCTCATAGGCCTGTCAGATGTGTTCCACTTACCGCAACTCACTGTCGCCTGCGATCAACCTGGAGTAGAGAGCATGCATTGTGGACACCGCAACAGTGGTCTGGTGTGATGTTTTCCGACGAGTCCAGGTTTAGTTTGCAGTCTGATTCTCGCCGGACTTTCATATGGAGAGCGCCAGGTACTCGTTACCACCAAGAGAACACCATTGAACGACACCGTTACGGTGGTGCAGGATGACTCGTTTGGGGAGGAATTATTCTTGGTGACCTGCATGTTCAGAGTGTAACGATGGCAGGCCACATCTATCGGGATGTCATTCTGGAACAACATGTACGTTTGTTTCGGGGTGCCATGGGTGCTGAATTTCTGTTCATGGATGACAACGCCCGTCCTCGCCGTGTAAACATTGTAGACCTTCAATTGGAGGATATCACCCGTATTGATTGGCCAGCATACTCACCGGACTTGAATCCAATAGAGCATGTGTGGGATATGCTTGGCCGACGAATTGCAGCCCGTCAACCCCCTCCCACCTGTCAACCGGAATTTCGGAGGGCATTGCTTGATGAGGGGTGTAATATTTCCCAAGATCAGATTGATAATTTGATACTCAGCATGCCTAGGCGTTGTAAGGCCTGTATTGCATCGTCCGGGAGACATACTCCATGTTAACCATCATACTAACCATGTTATACTGTTTCTTGTAAACAGGTTCTTTTTTTAAATTTGCTCCAGTGAGTAAAAATCGCAATTTTTATTAATTATGTCAAACATATAGCATCTTTTTTGCTCTTTACCTTTTGTTTAATAAATAGACTTTACAAATAAGTCAAATTTGTTTTGCTTCTGTCTCTTTCTTTGCCTGAACTTCATTATCCTTAATTTATGGACATGAGTGTAGTTCTGAAAATATAAACAATCCGGTCATTTATTTAGGCCAACTTTGAATATCATTATTTCGAATCTAGATGCAACGAACCTACTTTTAAGCAATAGTCGGTTGAAAAGTGAACGACAGGGTTTAAATTACGATTCTCGCTGGAAAAAAAAAAGAATTTTTTTAGTTTATTGTTTTATTTTAAACATCAGACTTTGAGCTTTTTTGAATACAGTTTTGAGTTTATTTTTAGAGCGACTAGTAGTAGCTATATCGCTGTTTTATCATGAGCTTTTTAGATCATTGAATTCATGCATTTAAAACTTTGAATTGAATTTTTGGAAAATTGTGTTATCGTATGGCGATGTAAGAATAAATAGTCATAACTGTTATTATAATTTTCAGAAACTAATGAAATTTCAAGTATATTTTTTAAATGATTTATTTATGCATTGAAGTAAAATGTTTTAAATATATTCATTGAAAGATGAATTATTGTTATTATTATATTAAAAACATTACTTTTTTTATCTTGTACATTTGCACAAAATGGCGGATGGGTTGTCTCTGCTATGTTTTACAATATTCTTTTAAGTCGATGCATAATGGATATTGTAATGTCTAGGCCTATGCTAGACCTATAACGGCTTCAAGAGGACTTTCAGTTTCAAAGGAACAGATTAATTTTTTATTTACAAACATATGTATAAATACAGAACTCTGCTTACAAATTATTATTTGCAAAAAAAAAAAAAAAAAAAAAAAAAAAAAAAAAAAAAATTTGAACATTAAAGATATCAATTGTAATTCATCTGTAATTCACAAAAATCTGTCAAGAGGGATGGGGGGCTTCAAGCTTCCATTATAGTCGACACTTCCTCAGCCCGTGGTCTATCACCAAACACAATGCATCAACTCATGACGTAGTTCATATCCCACCTGTAATTGTTTCGACCTGTGAAGGTCGAATAGACAATTGCTAATTTCATGATGTCTCATTATCCAATTTAATCTGTAACTGATTATCTGCTGTCAGATCTGAATGAATCACTGATGAAATAACTTGTTAAAGAATATACCTTCCTTTCCTCGGGGAACAGGATGCTAATTCTCTTCCCGTATTAAAAATGCTACAATGTAGTTCTACATCATGCCAGTAAATGTGACATGTTTTACATATTTTTTTCGGAATGTTTACGAAAAAGTAATAATTTTTTTTTTCTCCATTTTTTTAAAACATTTAAAAAAAAAGTATTCATGTATATACACTCAAGAGCCACAACATTATGACCACCCCTACATTTTTGCAATGAACGCGCCTGCATGACGTGGAAGGCACGTGATCAGGTGGAAGTGGTATTTAACTGGTATTAAGTGGTGGTATTAATCCATGCCAAGGCGGGTTGAAGCTGTGTTGCGCGCCAAAGGTGGGCCAACTCGTTATTGACGGTGGTCATAATGTTTTGGCTCTTGAGTGTATTTTTAGTGCATTTTTGGCTCTTGAGTGTTTACGTTTGTCAATGTTTTATGCCTTTTAAAGGTGGTTGGTTGCATTAATGTGAGCATAAACGTTTGTTCAGCCCGGATGATTTTAGATTATTAATTTTATGAAATTTGTATACTCACAACTCAAGCATCGTTTCATTGAATTGCAGATTTTTCCGCCCCACACTGGATTGGGAAGTTGGGACGATTCAATGCAGAACTGCCTCTCGCTGCTGCCAAAAGCTCCGAAGAAAAACATTTTGAAAGAAATGCATTTTTATGGAATAACACTGCGCTACAAGGCCGAGCTGGTAATCATTTTAATTTCTGATGTCTTTCTGGTAAATTTATTGCATGCGTCTATTTCAGATTGTAGTGAGCACGTTGGGCAACCAGATTGTAACTGGGTGTGGTGGGGTTGAGATATTTGAGACACAAGTTGGAGAACTCACAGCTTTATTGACACATACACACAAACAATTAGAGACATACACTATTTAACCCATTTAAAGAAAGATAATTATAGATTCGAGGAAGGACTCCACTTTTAAGCCGAAAACCCGAAACTTGGCGACGCGCAAGGTGTGAGAAAAATACTTCCTCTCCGGATGAGAATCTCTAGGCCAACTGACCCATTTCTCCTGAACGCCATAGGGGGGAGGGGGTGCTACTGCCAGTGTACTGCTACTTGTACTTCTTACAAGTGTTAGCTGCTATACTAGCAGCTCGTTGTGTCAGGATGGAATACTCTCTTTATAATTATTTATGTATTTTATTTACAATATGAATACATACATGCACATGGCACCCTGTGCCTCTACTACGATAGTATTAATATCTAAATGCCAAGAGCCGGTCCCTGATAGTCTGTTTTGATCTGACGCTCCTAGCGTTCACCTCGTTGTCTGAAGATCTCAACCGCAACTCCCACTTACCACGCTGGACCACAGTTAAGGACCCAATTACTGGTCACAGTTACCAGTTATAACTTTGACCTTGTAGCGACACCTATTGATGTAAAATGGAATACAAATTGAACGACTTCTACTTTCACTGTTAGAAAGGGAATTTTCCCGCTAGAATAAAAATAGAACGTAGTAAGCGTTCGAAGTAGAATAAACATGTCGTAATTGTGGAAATTGATTATCGTCTTTTATTTTGCCGTCTGGATTTCAATAACACTACGCAACCTTTACAATACCGCCACAACCTCTCGCGGTTATAATTAAACCTTACACAAGTTTGTTAAGGCCTGACTAGTGACTCAATGTGCGCCGCTGGTGACTATAGGGCTGAGATCCGGCATTGTTCTAGACACTATTTCAAAAATGAGGAGACTCGATGGCGTTTGGGATGTTTAGCATCTTGCCTCATTAGTCGGACTACCTTGTGGGAGTGTTTTCCCATACAAAAATGCAGTTATAGTTACCCCCTAAAATCCTCCCAGATGGCACTGGCCTCCTTCTTCCTACACAATAGCTCCATCACAACAGAAGCTGCCTCTTTTCCCTCCATCTATGAGTAGACTTCTCATGGAATGTCCGTCCCGCGCTGCCAGACACTGAGGATCAGTCACGACATAAATATGCCATCCATTCTCTTTTATATTTTGTTCTTGTGTTATTACATTTTCTTGTAGTTTTGGTCCTTAATATATTAATAAGCAGGATGTCCCCTCAATACCAAATATGCAAAACAAAGCGAGAATACCCGCTGGAAGTGCTACTTAAAAATTGATTAAAGAGCCTCACCTCGGAGACGCATAATTTTCGGGAAGTAATGACGCAAAGGAGAAAGTATGACGTCACATCCGGTGACCCGAAAAGAGGTTTTATTGGAATCACGTGAAACTGCAAATCGGAAACATTTACTGAAGTAAAAATAAAGTTAAAAATTGTAGCAGTTGTCCTGAGCGAACAAGAACTTGCTTAAAACAGGCAATCTTTATATATATATACTGATAAAGTACTGTACTTACTGTAAGAGTCTTCACACTGCCTTGACAAAGCAATGGACTTAGCTGCCAACTTAGTTACTAAATGGCATCATTTTGAACATGAAAATCGCTATCGTGTTTATATAGCTGTTACAGGTGTCAGACTCCATATTGAAACTGAAAGCATATCTAACTCAGATACCATTTTTTTTGGCACGTTTTCATTTTATGCATTTTCAGGACAAAAAAAATGGACCTAACTTTTTTTTTCATGCATAATTTGTGGAACACTGTTAAATTAATAGGTGTTTTTTTTTTTTTTTTTTTTTTTTTTTTCTCCGCCGAATCGGAAAAAAATTCCATTGAATAAATATTTCGCAGAATTTTTTTTCACCCTTAATTTTGGAAAGTTTACATCCTTACGCGATTATTTCTGCTCAAGTTTAATTTAATATACATTTGAATTTCACCATATGAAAATAAATAAATAAATACGAAATGAAAAAAATTAAATACTAAATATGACAGACACAAATAATGTGAATAAAACCAAAAATTAAATAATTGTGACATCTCACTTTCCGGTAGATGGCGTTCGTGTTCTGTATACACTACGTAAAAAAAGTAGAAGGACACTTGATTTTGTAACAATAACCGAAAAATAATTTATTTTAACTAAAATTTTTTATTGGAAACATTTTACAAATATTTTAAAAATACAATTTTAACATCAGAATTATGATATTCAAACATAAAATATTAATGGCAACAAAAATAGTTTCTCTTCTTTGAAACTTTGTAAAAAAAGTAGAAGGACAGCATTATAATGAATGAAAAAATAGTGATTTTAATAAGGAATGTTCTTACCATTGGCCCTTATAACGTCAAATATTCTGTTTGGAAGTGAATTGTATAGAGATTGAACTTCTGGTTGACAAAAATTGTCCCACGAGTCATTCAATGCTTCTCGAAGCTGAGTTAGCGAATCAAATTGCCTTCCATCAGCATCGACAAAACATTCGACGAACTAGCATTGCCCAGAGGTTTTCCACTATATTAAGGTCAGGACATTTGGCTGGCCATGGTAAAACATCCACATTATTTATTAGGAACCAAATTTTGACTCCAGTCGAGGTGTGAATGGAAGCTCCGTCTTTCTGAAACTTCCACTCTTCACCCCCCAAGTCAGAGCCATAAGGAAGAAGCTCGGAATTCAGCCCTTGAATGTAGTCTGTATGTTTTTGCCTACCATTTAAGAAAACCAGACTTGTCCTTCCTCCTTATCAAACAGCCTACCAAACCATTAAACTCCCTCCTCCCATTTGTCGTGTAGAATGGTATTCGTCTTCATTTCCCCGACAATGCCAGTAGTGCTGATATCGTTTGGACCGTCTAAGTTAAATTTCTTTTCATCGGAAAATATCACAGAAGTCCATTCTGTAGTCCAAGACATGTGCTCTTTAACGGTTATCAATGTGAGCTTGTGTCCACTTAGGATGATGTTTCCGTTTTTTGAAAATGAATTTTTTAGATCTTTTAATATAGTTGTAAACTGTTTGTTTCATCACATGATTAAGTCTTGCTTGATTTCTTGCCTTTGAAACACTTCCTTTTTTCTTCTTAAGCACACGAACACGTTTTCTTTCATCACGTGGTGTTAATTTTTTGGTCTACCAGTCTTCTTTTTCTTTCCATTTTTATAAGGATTTCTGATAAAGTTTGAAACTGTATTGGGGCTCCCCTGCAACAATCAAGCAATCTCTCTGACACCTTTACCATCATTTTGATATGCGGAAATTTGGCCTTTTTGAAAATCGTTCAAAGGTATTCCTTTAGGCATTTCTGAGAACGGAGAAACAGCGTAACTTTTAAACAAATTAGATTTTTTTTGACAGAAAAGGATAAAACAAAGTACAAAATCACTATTTAACTAAAGAACAACTCACTAAATTAAATATATTAGCAAGTGTCCTTCTACTTTTTTTACGCATCGGAAATTATTTATACTAATTTTATTATTAATATTAGTGGTAGATGTTTAATATTTGCCTAAAATGAAAAAAAGGGTAATTAAACTAAATCTGCATAAATATCTGGTAGTTAGGAGAAAATAAGTGATATTAATTGGCAAAAAAAACACTGTCCTTCTATTTTTTTTTACGCAGTGTATGTGCTCGAGATCAACAAGTACTCCTTCTCTTATTAGTACGTACGAGGTAGTAGGGCTTGTGTATGTTTCGCCGTTTTGTACTCATGTACAAATTAGAAAATAAAAAAGGTAGAGAATTTCGCACTGCTCCTTTCTCCGATCTACGAACTGAGGTATATTCCCTATTTCTAGCCAAAATAAATGCAACTTAGAAAATTAAAACCGAGAAATGACTGGTATGCCACAAAGTACCCTGAATTGTCCTTGCAGTGTACTTACCCAAGATTTTCACAGACTTGCTTTATCTAGGTTAAGGACTGGCCACATAAGGAGTTTAACCTTAAACGGAAATGTGAAGACTTATATCTATTTCCACTGCTCAGCCATCGTTTCTCCATCTCATATCGGTGCCTCTGCTGAATGAGTCAGAAATTGCTTTTGGTTTATTAATGCGAGACGATCTTTTGGACCTGGTTTAGAGGCCTAAACTTATTAAACCAGGGGGATAAGCATTAACAAGAAAATAAAATGTTTTGTGGTTTATTCTAAGTTTCTCATCAATCATAACTTTCCTAGTCTATACTGGAAATATATAGCCAGCAAGCCTTAAACGCTGGCGAATGTGGTGTCCTTTATCGCACATTTTAAATAGTTATTCTTACTCAATTAAAGTCTAAATTTAACAACCAAGAACTCCTTACAGATGACACCCTTCAAAGACGACAAGATGCGTCGGTTTGTGGTGTCGTTTCATCCTGGTGACGATACCGTTATTATTACTGAGGATAATGTTCCGAATTCGGGATTCGATGGTGGTGCCTTCCTCAAGAGAGGCAAGTTGCTTAAACCTGAGTCGGAAAAGAGCCTCAGACCCGAGTACTACACGGCTCCAGACTTCCACATTGGAGCAGAGATTCGGGCCAGTGGCAAGCTGTTCGTATTGACGGACGCAGACAGATTCGTCCTTACTTTTATGGAAGAGCATCCAGAGATTTACTCAGGTATTTATCATTTGGAATTCTTTTTGTTTCCAATGACAAGGCAATGCAGAAAAGGGGGAATAAAAATGAAAATGTACCTAAAAGAATTCAACAAATTGACCGAAGTCATTGCCAGTATCTTGTCGTCTCGGATTCCCCATGAAGTGCCAAGCAACGATGGAGATGAGATCGATTCATTAGTTTTGCCAAATCACAAAGAGGGCAGTTTGGTTGGTCAAAATTCCCAATGCGATGTAGATGTTCACTCAGACTGTCTTGATCTGTTAAAAAGGGGAACTGAGCATTAGCTATAATACGTGGGTCGCTTGGAATTGAGAAGGTCCTAACCTTCCATCGCTTTGTCTGTATTCGGTCAAGCAACTGTAATTTATAATTTATAGTTATAGTTTTTTTGATAAACAGCTTTTTAGAATAGTATGGTAAGTTGAGCAATAGTATGGTAATATTGGAGCAATCACGAGCACTTTCTTGCAAGAAAATCAGCCTGTTCGTTCCCCAAAACTCCACAATGCTTAGGTATTCACTGAAGCACAACGTACTTCTTCCCCAAAGCCAGGCTTCACAAGTAATTCCAAAACTGAGACTCCATGTGTGAATTAGATCAGTATTTTGATTAAGATAAGTCACTAGCATTTCATTTACAAGACACGCAGGCCAACCGGACGACGATTAGGATAGCGACTAGAGCTCATGCTGAAAACTATAACTCTTAGCCGTATAGAACATTGTCCAGGGAGAAGAAGACAGACAAGAATGGCAGTTGAACATTGTCCAGGGTGCATCACTAGGAGGTAGGTCTACATTCCACCCCTTTGAAATTGAAAATGCAGGACATGGACAGTGTGTCCTGAAAAAAAAATCGATAGTTTTCAAAAAGAATGACAGTTGAACATTGTCCAGGGTGCATCACTAGGAGGTAGGTCTACATTCCACCCCTTTGAAATTGAAAATGGACAGGACATGGAATGACAGTTGAACATTGTCCTGAGGTAGGTCTACATTCCACCCCTTTGAAATTGAAAAAAAAAAAATCGATAGTTTTCAAAAAGAATGACAGTTGAACATTGTCCAGGGTGCATCACTAGGAGGTAGGTCTACATTCCACCCCTTTGAAGTTGAAAATGCAGGACATGGACAGTGTGTCCTGAAAAAAAAAAAAATCGATAGTTTTCAAAAAGAATGACAGTTGAACATTTTTCAAAAAGAATGAAATTGAAAATGCAGGACATGGACAGTGTGTCCTGAAAAAAAAAATCGATAGTTTTCAAAAAGAATGACAGGTAATGGCCAAGGTTTAAACGCAATTAAATCAGGGACATAAATTTAACTGCATTTGTATCATTGACCACCTTATCAGCTTCAGGCTGCAATAAAATAGAAAACACTGAATAAAATATTTTCCCGATATTTAGATGTTTACTTTTTAATTAATTAGATCATGCTGCCTGTTTAAATCTTTTATAAAAATCTGAAATTCTTATTAAAAAAAAAATTACTCGATATATGTTTTTAAGTAACATAGATATTTGACGAGGCCGGCTATAAGAAAAGCATCGATGGATCGCGGTCTGTGTATCCTTGCTATTTATCCCAAAATATCCGAAATCCATGTTCGCATGTTGTGTTGCGAAATCCATGTTCGCATCGTTTGAAAGTGACAAGAATAAAAATAACCCAACTCATAGGTACTTAAGTCAATAAATGAAGATAAGCAATCCCCTTTCCGTTAGAGAACGGCTAGCTGGCTCCTCTGCAAAACAGCCAGAAAAAGTGTGATGCTTTCTCACATATTGATTTGGTAGGTTTTATGGACTGGGTGCTAGCGGTGATAGTTTTAGGGGCACTGATATATGACCTCCACTATCACCAGCCCTTATTTTTTTTCTCAGGAATAACTTAAAAAAAAATCCTTTGTATGCAACAGCACTTAATGAATCTACTTCATTGTAATAAATATACTCATTTGAGTTGTTTTTTTTTTATTTGAAGCTTATTAACATAAATGCATATTTAAGGAATAAATTCATATTTTATGCCTATTGCCTACAAAAGTTGATGTAAGATTGACACGTGTATTAAAGATTTTATAAGCATTAATTTATTTCATATGTAGGAATCCAATGTCATTTCGTGCTAATTAGTTCATGTTCCACAACTTATTAAATACAAATTTTGTTGTATCGTTTTTTTTATTTTATTTTCTATGGATAGCTCCCGAAGTTCGCCATTAGAACGTCAGCTAATAGTAAAAAGTTTATTTCCTAACACTACCTATCGTGCTAATATATTTTCTTTTTTTCTACAGACAAACTTATTGAAATACACAGGAAAAGTACAACAGAAAATATATTAAAATCAGATGCTCAAATGTAAGTATAAAATTTAATGAAGATAAAAACTTTTATTGCGTTAACAAAGATAAAGTAGGAGCAAAGCTTTGTTTTTCCTTATTTACATTTTTTTTAAAATTTAACAAGCAATAATTTTTTTATTTCAGTAATAGTACATGAATTTAATTTCAACATAATGTATTATACAAGTTGAATAATAATACCTTAATTTCCTTTATTTGCCATTCAGTTTTTCTTTTTTTTATTAATAAATGTTTTAAAGAAAAATTGATTTTTTTAGAATAAATTTATTTTAATAAATATAAAGAAGCTTAATTAATCAATTTATAACAGATCTATATTTAAAGTACTTAAACGTCCACTATAGATAGTATTATCAATATTTCACATTAATCCTAAAGGTGGGTTTCCATCGAATACTGAAACCTTACATTGTAGGACACCAGCCAATTAAATTTTAGTAGTTTTTAGAGGGTTATTCCATACTAAATTGGCGATGCTATATATTTTTACAATTGATTTTTTTCATTATCTGTCATAGTTTATATATAAATAATAAATAAATAAAAAGAAACCAGCATTATTCAAATTTTATATTTTATTACACAAATGCAATAAACAATCTTTGAAAAAATATGTGAAAATTATCATAAAAAAAATTAAATAAGTATACTGTAGTGCAAGAAAGAAATTTTTTTTTTAAAGAAAATAAATTAGAAATTACAAATAACAAAAAGTTAAAATTTTAATAAATTAAAAATTATTTTTATTGTAATTTAAACATTTCGGAGAATACCTGTCCCCTTTATTATACTGTTCTGTATGAATCAGTAAGACTTGGCCGCCTGCCAATTTCCGCACATTTGGTGCGCAAACTATAATCAAAATGAACCTTTTTAATACGTTTTTATTAGTTTCACCTGTATGTTTGTTTGTATGTATGTACACTGAAGTGACAAAAGTCATGGGATAGCAATATGCAAATTTTCAGATGGCAGTATCATCGCGTAGAACAGGTATAAATGAGCAGTGCTTTCATTTCTGTTCAAGTTATTCATGTGAAGAGGTTTTGACGTGATGATGACCGCACGACGGGAATTAACAGACTTTGAACGCGGAATGTTAGTTGGAGCTAGACGCATGGGTCATGCCATTTCGGAAATCGTTAGGGAATTCAACATTCCCAGATCCACTGTGTCAAGAGTGTGCCGAGAGTATGAAATTTCAGGCATAACATCCCACCATGGACAGCTCAGTGGTCGACCGCCTGCACTTAACGACCGAGATCTGCGACGTCTGCAAAGAGTCGTAAATTCTAACAGACAAACAACGCTGCGCCAAATAACCGCAGAAATCAATGTGGGACGTACAAGGGACTTCTCTGTTAGAACTGTGCGGAGAAATTTGGCTTTCTTGGGCTATTCCAGCAGAAGACCGACTCGAGTGCCTTTACTGACAGAACGACATCGCTTGCAGCGACTTTCGTGGGCACGTGAGCATATCGGTTGGTCCCTAGATGAATGGAAAACCGTGGCCTGGTCCGATGAGTCACGATTTCAGTTGGTAAGAGCTGATGGTAGGGTTCGAGTGTGGCGCAGACCCCAAGAAGCCATGGACCCAAACTGTCAGCAAGGCGCTGGTGGTGGCTCCGTAATGGTGTGGGCTGTTTTTTCATGGCATGGACTTGGTCCTCTGGTGCGACTGGACCGAACATTGACTGGAAATGCTTATGTTCAGCTACTTGGAGATCACTTGCAGCCATTCATGGACTTCATGTACCCAAACAACGATGGGATTTTTATGGATGACAATGCGCCATGTCCCCGGGCCACAACTGTTCGCGATTGGTTTGAAGAACATTCTGGACAATTCCAACGAATGATCTGGCCACCTAGATCGCCCAACATGAGTCCCATCGAGCATTTATGGGACATCATCGAGAGGTCTGTTCTTGCCCAAAGTCCTGCACCATCAACGCTTTCACAATTATGGACGTCTATCGAGGCAGCATGGGTCAATATTCCTGCAGAAGACTTCCAACGACTTGTTGAGTCCATGCCACGTCGAGTTGCTGCACTTCGCCGAGCGAAAGGAGGGCCGACACGATATTAAGAGGTATCCCATGACTTTTGTCACTTCAGTGTATGTAACTGACTCTTTGGGCTCGATTTTGCCCTACTTTAAGCGATCCGATTTAATTTAGCCGTTGCAGACTTATCAAGGACCGACGACACTAAAATATTTTGATAATTTGATTATCTCATCATGATTAGGATCGCCAGGATTAGTGATTAAACACACAGCCTTTGAAAAGTCATCTTGATCGGAGCATCAGTTTTCCCCTGGAGATCTGTTTCTCCTCATACACACTATTTAAGCTGCAAAGAAACATTTACAGTCATCTTTCAGACATTCAAACCTACATGGGACAGCGGCACATCGGATAACGCGCCTGATTAGGAGATTCCCTGTTCGAATCCTGGCTGGCTCGACATATTCGCATTTAGCCTTTGTTTTACTCACAATTAAATCATTGTAAGAACCAGTCCTCCGTACCGGGACCTCATTTAAATATTATAGTTAAGAAACACTAAACAACATGCTATCAACATTTTAATCAAACTAAAAAAATGTATCAAACTAAAAAACACACTTTTAGAGTTAATCAAACTAAAAAATAATTGTTAACATAAGAATAAAATGACTGACGAGAAAATGAATGTCACTGTTCTGAAAACGTGGGGTGCTTTGTATGACATTTTTAAACTAACTCTGCATTTCGGAATGAAACTAGTGAAAAATTATAACGATTGATATAGAGCACCCCAAGCTTTTAGAACAGTGACATTAATTTTCTCGTCAGTCATTTTATTCTTATGTTAACAATTATTTTTTAGTTTGATTAACTCTAAAAGCGTGTTTTTTAGTTTTTTTAAACTATTAATTTATTTTTTACTTTTTAGTTTGCTTTTAAACTATTAGTGTTTTTAGTTTTTTTTTTAAACTATTAATTTATTTTTTACTTTAGTTTTTTAGTTTGATTAACTTTAAAAGCGTGTTTTTTTTTGTTTTTTTTTTTAACTATACATTTATTTTTTACTTTGATTAACTCTAAAAGCGTGTTTTTTAGTTTTTTTAAACTATTAATTTATTTTTTACTTTTTAGTTTGATTAACTTTAAAAGCGTGTTTTTTTGTTTTTTTAACTATACATTTATTTTTTACTTTGATTAACTCTAAAAGCGTTTTTTTAGTTTTTTTTTTTTAAACTATTAATTTATTTTTTACTTTTTAGTTTGATTAACTTTAAAAGCGTGTTTTTTAGTTTTTTTAAACTATTAATTTATTTTTTACTTTTTAGTTTGATTAACTTTAAAAGCGTGTTTTTTAGTTTTTTTAAACTATTAATTTATTTTTTACTTTGATTAACTCTAAAAGTGTGTTTTTTAGTTTTTTTAAACTATTAATTTATTTTTCACTTTTTAGTTTGATTAACTTTAAAAGCGTGTTTTTTTAAACTATAAATTTATTTTTTACTTTGATTAACTCTAAAAGCGTGTTTTTTTAAACTATAAATTTATTTTTTACTTTGATTAACTCTAAAAGCGTGTTTTTTTAAACTATTAATTTATTTTCAATCTCTTGGTGCAGGAAAGAGAGAGACGGTATAATGCAAATGATGAGGGAAGATGTGACCAAGAAATTTGGACAGTCACCGTATCCATTACCACACTTTCTGGAGCCACCTTTCGATATGCAGATGAAACAAAAAGTGGAGGAAGAAATATACTGCGCAAACATGCCGATATCTCCAGAACTGCTGAAAAAAGTAAATTTTTTCTTTATCTCCCTTAATTTATCATCTCTTACATTTACGAAAAGGTTTCCTAACGTTTTTGTCAAAAGTCGATCTTTAAATTCTTAAGTCACTCCATTTCTGTTTAAAAATTTGCATACAATGGATTCAGACCGATTCTCCACCATTCATTCTGAACTTACACTCAAGAGCCAAAACATTATGACCACCCCTACATTTTGCAATGAACTCGCCTGGATGACGTGATCAGGTGGAAGTGGTATTTAACTGCTGCTGGAGAGTCTGAAGAATCCTTCTTTCACTTACTTCTGTGTGTGATGGGAAAGGCTGCGGATCTAAGCGACTTTGACCGGTGGTCATAATGTTTTGGCTCTTGAGTGTATAGAAAACTCCTTTTCAACAAAGACATTTTTCATGAGAAAGTATTAAAATCAGTTGTACAAATTGCTGCAAATTAGGGACTACCAAGTTACTAATTATGTTTGAGCAGTAGTCATCTTATCTGCTTTCACTTCGTTTATATGAAAGCATAATGGCTTGCAATGAAGTATCATAAACTTTTCTAAAATTTTTATATATCCTAACTCCTTTAATGCAAGATATCCAGTTATTTGATATTAAAATTTGAATACACAGGAATAATCGTTTGAAAATTACTTTGATATTACCTGCAACTGCTTTGTCCAGACATATCACTTTGGTTAATGGGAAGTTTGATGGAGAGCATTCTAATATTTTTAAAATACAATCAGAGAATTCTTGCGAAATAAATTCATTTAACGGATTCACATTCATTTACCTTTGTTTAATTGATTTTTGACTGTAAAGCTTAACTTAATACTTTTGTAGGGCAATAAATTTTTTTCTCCATTGCATCGTTTTGTTTTTTTTCAATTCCTTCTATTAGCTCACACTCTTCCTATATATATATCCTGTTCAAATTTTCACTCGTTAATAAAATACTTTTTATTCATCCACTCAAGTTCAAATACATTTTTTTTAACTTGTAGTGGATGACGCTTGGTGTTAATACAGTTTTTTCAAATATTAATTCAGTAATTAAATTAAATAAATTAATTTTAGTTTTTTTTATTTAAATTGCATTTATCTACCAATAGATGGCGCCATATAAACTAAAAAAAATGAATGAAAATTATTTATAAAGGACTCTCTGCAATAGAGTGAAAAAAAAAGTATGAATTGACTTTAATTTTTTATATTACTTGTTTTTTTGTAAATTGAAGTCCTTCTAAAACTCTAATCCTAATAAGCTTTTGCCGTAATTCTGCCATATTGACCAAAATGTGAGTACAGAAAAGGAGCGCCACTTTGAAAATCAGCTACAAGTGGTTTAACTGTTGAAGCTAGAGAATACAAAAAGCTATTTTTAAACTTAGTTTAGCTTTGATGTACTTTGAAATTAGACTTAAGACTGGAATTCCTAGACTTAATAAATTTTGACGACTCTTTTGTCAGTATTGGAACCTCGCTGAATAAATAAAACAAGCTTCTGAAATTTCTATTATTTCCTACTCAGCTTCCGTGATCCGAGCCTTAAATGCACAATAGTTTGCATGCATTCCATAGGTTCCGATACTTGTATTCTGCAATACTTGAATCATCTGGTGACAACTCTTTTTTTAAATTTTTAAGTTAAAATTGGACTCATCCTAAGATAAGATACAATGGAGAAATAAAATTCATTGCCCTACAAAATAATTAATTTAAGCCTCAACTTTCAGCTCCGTCGGTTGAGGGTCGACCAGAGGGCTCTTCGTCTTCAAAGCGTTCTCTGCCTTCTTTGAACTGTTTATACCATTTCTAAACATTTCTTTCCGATATAGGAATGCACACAGAATGCCTTCTGCAACATTCTAAACGTTTCCGCAAACAAAATTGAATGCAAGTTCTTTGCTCAATTAATTCAGGCATTTCAAAAATCGCCGGAATCAGTTTTAGCGTCTTACAAAGTCAAGCGTAACTCAAACACTAATGAATATTTTGTTAATGAGGCCTTACTCTCACGTCCAAAAAATTAAAGATTTGGTGCTTGCAAACTGTCGATTGACAATTAGAGACCTTGCTGATGGCGTTGGAATTTCAAAAAGATCGGTCAATTCCATTTTGGGCCTCAAACGCGTCAAATCTCGAATGGTACCGAAACCACTGAATACGCCAGCTCATACTGCATTGATTCTTCGTGACTGTTTCGCCAAAAATGAAACCCATATCGGTCCACAACCACCGGATTCACATCGTGCCACTTCTGGCTATTCCCTACACTCAAAAGACCACTCCGGGGACGCAGTTTTGAATCGATTGCAGAGATTCAACGTGAATCGCCGCGCGCTTTGAAAACCATCCCTGCCAATGACTTTTTAGCATACATTGAGGATTGGGAAAAAAGTTAGCATAAGTGCATTGTGTCCCGAGGGGATTACTTTGAAGGCGATGAAATAAATTTGGAAGAATAAATAGAGTTTTGAAAAAAAAAAAAAAATTAGTCTTACTTTTTGGGCACAATAGTATACTATTTTTTTTTCCCAGATCAATAGAGATGCTAAAGCATCCTTGAAATTTTCCAGTAAATCTTTTTAATACTAACATGCTATAAACTTTTCAAGTACTCTGTAACATCTTGATTCTTGTCATTACAGAATCAAATCGTTATATCTATACGTTGCTTTCGTGAAATTTTGTTTAATGGCTCGTCAAATCCTATTGCTAAATACTGACACTTGTTATATTCTTAACGAAGTTGGATAGAAAAATATGGAGACACTCTATCATCATCATTCCACGCACGGAGTACCTTGGCTGGTTTATGGCCCTAGACTCCAAATCTGGTACATAAAAGTTCATGGGAAAAAACAAACATGACTAAAACAAAAGCAGTGAGCATAATTATGTCCAGTGTTAGTAAAAAAGAAAGAAAAGTAAATAAAAACGCGGAGTAAAAAAGGAATGGCGCAATTGAAAAATAAAACAATTATTTAATTAAAGTAAGCAGAAGCTGCATCTTTTTCAAAAGGGTTATTTGCATTCTTGAATTGCATATATATATTGTCTAGGCCGCCAAACATATTAAAGAGATTGACAATCTCCAGTTAAAACAAAAAGCGCTTTATTAGCTGAGTCAGCAGTAATGTTAGTATTATTAGCAATAGGATTATTATTAGTAGTAGGTGCATTTTTAGTGACCAAAGGCGTGGCATGTGAGATTTTCGGGGAACCTTGGAGTAAGCTGGCAAAGGACACACCCTCCGAGACAGGCCGGCTGGTGAAGGCGGGTCTTGCAGGCGCTGGGCCCTGATTGGGGGCAGGCGTGGCTTGGGGAACATCCGGGCAACCGCGCCATGCGGCGAGGTGCCCCATCTGGTGGCAGTTGATGCAAAAAACAGGATTTTCCAATCGTTCCTTGATATGACAGTCTTTTAAGGTATGTTCGCCCCCACACTTGAGGCATCGCTTCTTGTAACTACAATTTTTCGAAGAATGGTGGAAAAGGTTACAAGCGAAGCATTGTGATGCTCCCGGCCGTCGGTTAAACTTCTCAACTCGAACAGAGTAGTGAAGGAGTCTATTTACTTCAAAGATTTTAACATTCTCCGGGGCCTTTCGATAAGTAAGTTGCCACACCGGGATGGGGGCCTTGGTCTTGAGGTTGGATAACTGACGGACTTGGTCTAACTTGAGACCAAGTTCGAATAGTCCATAAACACTCTATAACACACTCTATAAATGCTGTAATAAGCAATTTTTGACTGTTGTAGAGTTATCTTTTAAGCAATATCGCTGTCTGGAAACATGATTTTTAAAAGGGATATTAGCTCTTGAACTTGATCTAAATGATGAGTATTCTGTTACACAGTGCAAAATTCATAGAGTTCCTGCCTCAGTGACAGTTTCAGATTTTAAAATTTTTTTGCAAGAATTGATTAATTACGTTTTGAAGTAGATGGTCTATTATTCAATAAAGTACCTTGGCTCAGGTGGCTTGAAAATTGATTTGTACTGGTTGATTCAATTTTGCTTATAATTGTTTGATGATAATGAAGTGTGATTACCTATATTATTTAAAAATACTGTACACATTACAGGAAATTTATCAGTTTTTACTTCTTTTAGCCAAAAACAGTATTCAGAAACTTCAATCCATGCTTTTTGAAATGCTGTTCTTTTGGATATTCCGAATCAACGTTTTAAGCCTAAAAAATTGCCATTAATCAACTTTTTTAGCTATTACAAATCTTTAATCTCTATTTAAAATTTGCAGTAGATATTACTAAGTTTTGCAACCGTACTTAATACCTATAAAAATAGTTGCAAAATATTGTTCAACTTTTTTTATCTCTATGTGAAATGAAACTAATCCATAATTACAATGTACAATAGAATTTTAGCTTTCGATACAATTTTTTAAAACAGATTTTCAAATTTGACCTTTTTTTTTTAAATAATGCAATTTTTAGCAAATTACACATGCTAATATTTACAAGTGCATCAGTAGGACAATAGAACACTCTTTTAAATAAAAAAAAGATTCGGTACTTACGTATTAACGGTACCTTGGCGGTTTTTAAGTGTCGCCAATCTAACAGCTACTAAGGTTACCAAACCAATAGAATAGATTGGCGCCACTTAAAAACCGCCAAATCTGTAGCTGCGGTTGGCGCGTGTGTTCTTTATTGGCGCAACTGTCGCCAAGGTACCATTAATACGTAAGTACCAAAGATTCTTATAGAATTAAGTAAACTTATTAGAAGAATATAGCTACTTGCTACACATAACTACTAAAAATTTGAAGCATATTGGAAAGATGCATACAACAGTATTTCAAAGCACACAAAATCTAGTAGAAAACATGTTTAAAAGAAACATTTGTTGTAAAGGAAGTCCAATTAAATATCTCTCAAAGGTTTTTAATCCAATGGCCAGTATGTATATAAACATATCTTGGAAATTGTTATTTATAAATTTTTTTAAAATTTTTATTTTAGGCTGTTGATATATGCACCGACTGCAACAATAGAACTGACATGAATGAACTTAGGAAATTACTGCTGCCACCTTTAGGTCATGATATTAATAAAAAATGAATTATGTAAGTTTTTATTAGTTATTGTCAAGCATCAGTGTTAGTAAAATATATTATTTGTATTTATTTTATTCTAATAAAGAAATTCAAGCACCAGACTTCCATCAATTTTGCTCTGAATGAATTTATGGGAAAAGATACAATCATAATCTTTATATATCACAGTTATCTTTCTAGCAATTTTTTTTGCCTAAATTAATCCATGGATCTTTAATTTCGAACAAAAGAATAAGAATACTAATAATGATTTAATGGATTAAAATCTTAAGAAGAAATTTTTATTTAGTAACATTTTATTTTGTTATACACTGAAGTGACAAAAGTCATGGGATACCTCTTAATATCGTGTCGGCCCTCCTTTCGCCCGGCGAAGTGCAGCAACTCGACGTGGCATGGACTCAACAAGTCGTTGGAAGTCTTCTGCAGGAATATTGAGCCATGCTGTCTCGATAGACGTCCATAATTGTGAAAGCGCTGATGGTGCAGGATTTTGGGCACGAACAGACCTCTCGATGATGTCCCATAAATGCTCGATGGGATTCATGTCGGGCGGTCTAGGTGGCCAGATCATTCGTTGGAATTGTCCAGAATGTTCTTAAAACCATTCGCGAACAGTTGTGGCCCGGTGACATGGCGCATTGTCATCCATAAAAATCCCATCGTTGTTTGGGTACATGAAGTCCATGAATGGCTGCAAGTGATCTCCAAGTAGCTGAACATAAGCATTTCCAGTCAATGTTCGGTCCAGTCGCACCAGAGGACCAAGTCCATGCCATGAAAAAACAGCCCACACCATTACGGAGCCACCACCAGCTTGAACAGTGCCTTGCTGACAGTTTGGGTCCATGGCTTCGTGGGGTCTGCGCCACACTCGAACCCTACCATCAGCTCTTACCAACTGAAATCGTGACTCATCGGACCAGGCCACGGTTTTCCATTCATCTAGGGACCAACCGATATGCTCACGTGCCCACGAGAGTCGCTGCAAGCGATGTCGTTCTGTCAGTAAAGGCACTCGAGTCTGGAATAGCCCATGAAAGCCAAATTTCTCCGCACAGTTCTAACAGGCAAGTCCCTTGTACGTCCCACATTGATTTCTGCGGTTATTTGACGCAGTGTTGCTTGTCTGTTAGAATTTACGACTCTTTGCAGACGTCGCCGGTCGTTAAGTGCAGGCGGTCGACCACTGCGCTGTCCATGGTGGGATGTTATGCCTGAAATTTCATACTCTCGGCACACTCTTGACACAGTGGATCTGGGAATGTTGAATTCCCTAACGATTTCCGAAATGGCATGACCCATGCGTCTAGCTCCAACTAATATTCCGCGTTCAAAGTCTGTTAATTCCCGTCGTGCGGTCATCATCACGTCAAAACCTCTTCACATGAATAACTTGAACAGAAATGAAAGCTCTGCGCATTTATACCTGTTCTACGCGATGCTACTGTCATCTGAAAATTTGTATATTGCTATCCCATGACTTTTGTCACTTCAGTGTATAGTGCACAGACACACACACAAATCTTCATGTGGGAGCATTTAAGTATGGTAAATATTCATACACATAGCAAATTAATCTTGCCCATGACATCTAATTGAATTATTTATGTAGAAAAATGACTTGTATAGTACATGATCTATTATAACACAACCTAACTGCTTACCAATGATAAGCATTGTAATTGAATAGAAAGGAGATACTGATGCCAAGCTCACTTCAACAACAATAGCATTTTACTACATCTGAACTAATTTTCCTTTCAAATACAAGTAAAACTTTTATCACTTTTGATTCATCAACTTCAGCATTTTACATATTAACAGGAACAAAGCATGTCACTTCAAGTGATTGGGGAAAGTTTTTTTTTTTTCCAACGGATAATGGAATTGATTCCATTGGACGATGGAATTTTATTTACTTCTAAGAATAATATAAAATCATTACATTTCACAGGCAAATCCCAAACTTTTATACTTAATTTCTGTTCTTCATATATTTTTTTAAGGACAGAAAACATTAACAAATAATTATAAATTTGGTATAAATACACAATAAGTAATATGTTTAGCCAACACCTTCTGCTGATTTGCAATTGTGTGATCAAAAATAATAAATTTTCACATAAATTACACTGTATATACAATAAGTAATGCTGCGTCAGAATGAGATATGAAAATTAGTGCAGCTGTCAACGTTTACCATTTTGGACATAAAGATTTTAATAGGATCTGCAAGTATTAAGTTGGTAATTAAATGATTACAGATTTTAAAAAGAATGAATATTTTTAAAGCAAAACTTTTGAATTTAACTTTATTCAATTAGGCAGTGCTTGTTTTTGTTGATGACCTTTTGCCATCTTTCAGGCAGTGTCATAATTCTAAGTTCATAAAACTTCTGATTTTTTTCCAGTAAAAAAATGAATTAAATGTTATTTTACATCATCAGCATCATTAAGAATTTTACCATTTAAGGAGTTCTGCATGGAACGAAATAAATGGTAATTTGAAGGCGCAAGGTCAGGGCTATATGTTGGATGTGACAACACATCCCAATCTAGTTCTAATAATTTTTGGTGAGTGACCAAAGATGTGTGGGGCTTTGCATTATCATACTGGAAAACAACATCCTTCCGATTTGCCACTTCTGGTCGCTTTTCTTGAACGGCATCGCTCAGCTGGCGAGTTGTTGAATGTAGATGTTTGAATTAATCGCTTGATTTCTTGGTAAAAGTTCAAAGTGCAGAATTCCTTTATAATCCGCCCAAATTGACAGCATAATCTTTTTTTGGTGAATTCAGCTTTTGGTATCGTATGGCATTCATCTTGCATTACCCAAGACCTTTTCCGATTAATGTTGTTATAAACTATCCATTTTTACTGCTTAGTGAAATTTTGAAATAGCATGGATATGAGTACTAAACATCATCTATCAGAAAAATTACAATTGAACCCCTTGAGTGAAATAGATGGTTGAGCGTAAAGCTATCTGTAATTCATTACATCAGAACAGAATCAGTTTATAAAAAATACAGCAGAAGAATAAAAGTGAGAACAGGGCAGCAGATGGAGTTAACTGCAAGGAGGCACAGAACTGTTACACCAATCCACTTCAGATCTTTTTGTATACTAGGTACTGAAAAACTGGTATCAAAATCAACAGTGAGCAGAAGGCTTCACAACGGATAATTGTATGCTAAACATTTAGTATTATGTGCCTTTTGCACTATGCCACTGAAATGAAAGCTTTATAGAATTTTTGCTCCATGATGTTTTTATTTCTTTGATAATAAAGATCTTAATATTATTTCTTTATTTAACATAAAACATTATGAAACTCACAGCAAGCGATTCATATTCCTTCTTCCCTGGAACTTTGCCAAGATTACATTTTATAAGCTGTTCCACACTGACATTTGTTATTGATTTCTGCAAGTAATTACTTGGAGATAGATTTTTCACCAGTGAATGAGGATTACACTGAAGGAACAGCAAGATATTAAACACTAGCAAAATTTAACTATACATAATTGTAGAATTCACACTACTAATAATAAAAGAAAAATAGATAATGTAATTTTTTTTTTTTTAAATAAAATACCAGAATTTTTATATAGACACCTGTAATAGTAATAAACATGAAAAATATCTAAGTTTTAAGATATTATTTTATATTATACATCAGCATGCAATATGCGAGGCTAATTTTTTTTTGGAAATTAGACATGTCTGTCCGATTATGTGACAGATGTATTAAGACTAACAAATTATAACATTAAATATATCTACTGCTTAATTTTAAACACCTTCATCTATGATTTACAAACTGAATACATGAGAAATTTTTTATTCATTTTAAAATAGAGAAATTTTATGATAGATATTCATACCCAATTTTTTTTGTTTGTTTTTATACTTAGAAATTTGCATGTATAAAAAATTAATGAACTTTCAAACATAATTAAACATTATAATTTTATTTTATTTAATAAATTTTTGAAAAAAATCTTTTTTTATTTAGACAAATGTTGAAATTATTTATTATTTACATAAATGATAAATAATTTTATTGCCTTTAAAATTAGTTAACATCTACATTCAAACATAACATATCTACAATTTAATATTTTATTTACAATTTGAAAATCTTCAAGATAAACTTAATCTTGTTTTTCCTTCAATTTTAATAATTTAAAAATTCGAATTTTAGAAATTTATACAAAGATTATTAATATTCTTCACACCTAATTACTAACATATTGTTATAATTAGATGTGAAGAATGAACTATTGAATTATTAAAATATGTTGAATTATTAACATATTATATCAAAATACAGAAAATTAACAATAAATAAAACAAGCAAAAAGAAAATATAAAAGAAATTTAATTTGAAGAACTTGTCTATACAGATATAATGAGCAAAATCATATGCATACATATATAAAGAACAAAAACTATAGAAAATCTATAGATAGATAAAATGGGATTCTTCATAAACACAATTTGTATAATAAAGTCACAAAAATAGCATTTAATATAAATGAAATAAAAAAAAAAAAACTAATTTAAGAATCACAGTAAATTTACATATAAAGAGTCACAGTAAATTTACATATAAAGAGTCACAGTAAATTTACAGATAGCTTCTAATTTTAACTAATTGATAACAAAGTTATCTTTTTTTAATCAGCATTCACATAATTTTTTTTTGTTTAGAATAATTATTTAATAATATATTAATAGCTATTTGAACTTTGTTTTAAAATACCATTAAATCACTAGGTAAATAAATAAATTCACTTTCATTAATAAAATTAAAATGATAA